>OY992889.1:96727748-97237748 GCA_963921405.1 Cepaea hortensis | reverse complement strand
CCATCTACTCAACAAAGCGGATGACACACCGAGCTTCTATTCCAGAAGATGGCTTACCACTTCTACTCCAGACTTAGCTTTCTGCACAGGATACATCCTCCACAAAATCGATCGCCATGTGCTGGACCAATTAGCAGGTAGTGACCACAGACCAATCAAGCTTGTAATGAATATGGAGTATGTTCCACAGGAGCAAAAGCCCTTGCCCCGCTGGAATTACAAACAAGCAGATTGGGACAGATTTGCCATACTAACAGACAAATATTGTGAAAACATAAATACATGATATGGCAACATAAAGCAAATGGTGGAAAGTCTAAACAGAGCGATAATACAGGCAGCCACTGAGTCCATTCCTAGAGGAGCGAGGAAAAATTACAAACCATACTGGACTGAAGAACTACAAAGTTTGGAGGACAAAGTTGAAGATGCCAGGAAGACAGCAGAGAGAGAACAAACAATTGAAGCGAACATCTCTCTCAAAGCCATCTCAGCAAAATATAAAAGAACAGTAAATCAAACAACAAGAGATTGTTGGAGGGAAAAAACAGAAAACCTGAATTTTGACAGGGATGGAAACAAACTATGGAAACTAGTGAAAGCCATGAACAATGAAGGACCTAGAAACAAACAAATAACAATTAAACAAGGAAATGCCTTGCTTACAGGAAAAAAGGCTGCAAATGCACTAATGGAACACTATGCAAATGCAAACCACATTGATATTACAACCGAACAGAAGAAAGCAATCAAAGACAAACAGATACATCATAGAAATACAGAGACAGCAGCAGAATATATGATGGCAAATCTAACAATGGAAGAAATGGAACAGGCAATGAATACCCTAAAAAAGAAGAAATCACCAGGAAAGGATGGAATCACAAATGAAATGCTAATAGGACTAAGCACCAAGGCAAAGAAGAAACTACTAGCAGTCCTAAATAACAGCTGGAAGAGAGGAATAGTCCCACAGGCATGGAAGGAAGCTATACTAATACCAGTCCCAAAGAAAGGAAAAGACCTGGAAGAACCAAATGGCTATCGATCTATCAGTCTACTTAGCTGTGTAGGAAAATTAATGGAACGCATTATCAATGGCAGGCTAGCATGGCATCTGGAAGAAATCAAACTCTTAACACCACACCAAGCAGGATTCAGAAAGTACAGATCCACTGAAGATCAAATAACCTATATAGCTCAGGAAATAGAGGATGCCTTCCAAGAGAAAAAGCACACACTTGCAGTCTGGATAGATTTAGAAAAAGCATTTGATAAAGTATGGAAGGAAGGAGTGAAAGTAAAACTGCAAAAAATGCATGTTTGTGGAAAAATGTATAAATGGATCAGCCACTACCTTGAGAACAGAACTGCCAGGACAAAAGTACAAGGACAAACAAGCAAAATGATGCTGTTGGAGCAAGGTGTCCCCCAAGGAGGAGTTCTTTCACCAACATTATTCCTAGCATATATAAATGACATCACAGAAAATTTTCCAGCCAGAGTACACACATCATCCTTTGCAGATGACCTAGCCATATGGACATCTGAAGAATATATTAGTACAGCTAACAGCAGAATACAGCAAGCCTTATTAGCGCTAGAGGACTGGTCAAAATCATGGCTAGTGAAGATAAGTGAGGAGAAAACAACATGCACAGTGTTCTCCCTCTCAAATAAAACTCAGCAACCTAAGCTGGTATTGAATGGAAAAATATTGCGCCATGAAGAAAATCCAAACTATCTAGGAGTCACCTTTGATCGTCGCCTGACATGGAAGACACAGGTTGAAAAAAATCGAACAAGAGCAAGGCAGAGAATGGCAATCATGAAAAAGCTTGCTGGTACAACGTGGGGAGCAGATGAGAAAGTTCTCAAGAAGTTATATACTGGACGGGTGAGGCCAGTACTGGAATATGGCATTGCAGCTTGGGCAACAGCAGCTAAGTCAAACTTTAACAAAATAAGTAGAGTCCAAAACCAAGGAATGCGAATCATAACGGGAAGCCTGAAGACAACGCCTATTAATGAACTAGAAAAGATCACTTGTTTACAACCAATGCAGGATAGAAGAGATAGCAGAGCCCAGCAACAAGCAGAAAAATTTAGAAGATTGACAGACCACCCTATGTACAACAGATTTAATGGTTTTGGAAAGGGTAGACTGAAGCGTAGCAACTTTGTAGAAACTGCAAAACGAAGGATTAGGGCAGATCCTATACTTAACATATCAACAGTCAAGCCCATTTACAATGCACACAAGTTCCCAGCTTGGAGACAGCAGCAACTGCCTGAGATGATAGAAAACATTCCTAGTATTGAGAAAAAGAACACTCAGCATGAAACCGAAAGAAGAGAAATAACCCTAAACTACATAAAAGAACATTACCCAAGCAGGAATTGGACCCATGCATATACAGATGGATCAACCAAAAATTCAATAGAGAATGGAGGAGGAGGAATTATCCTAAATTTAAAAAATGGAGTGAAAAAAACACATTCAATGGCAACTGGAAAATTTTCAAGTAACTTCAAAGCGGAGGTAGAGGCTCTGAAAACTGCAGCAGAAATGCTCCTGATGGAGGAAAATAAAGAGAAGCAAATAGCTATCTTCACAGATGCAAAGTCAGCTGTCTCAATACTGAAGAGCAAAAACAGCACAGAACTAGCTGACCTAAGAGCAGCACTCCATGGTCTATGCCAGAAATCCAAAAACGTTGAAATACAGTGGATCCCATCACATTGCAGTATACCTGGAAATGAAGAGGCTGACAGACTAGCAAAAGAGGGTGGACGATTACCACAGCCTGACATAGACATAACCTATAATGAGGCAAAAAGGTTTATAAAAAGCACTTATAGAACCAAATGGGAATCAGAGCATCCAGGCCACCAGAAGGATGATGCATATTACAAACTCGACCGAAGAGAACAAGTAGCAATCTTCAGACTCCGCACAGGACATAACAGGCTGAAACACCACTTGTTCAATAAACTAAATATAGGAGATACCGATGAATGTAATTGTGGAACTGGTAAAATGACAGCTAAACATTTGCTGCCGGAGTGCCCAATATATGCAGAACAGAGAAAGATATTTTGGCCCACGCCTGCTTCATTTGAGGACAAGCTCTATGGAGATATCAACAAGCTCAAGTTGACTACAGCTTACTTTAACTACATTCAGGTTGACATCTAAAGGTGCATGAAGATGTATTTAGACTGCCGCACTTCATACCACAGGTATGTCGGTTACAAAAGCGTCCCAGAGGCATGAAATGGAATATTGCTTGGATAGCACATCCATTATGTGGAAAGTCCGAATCAAAAGCTCACTGTGTGGGCTTCGTAAATGGTGGAAAAAGTGTCCTAGTGACACAAAATGGAATATTGCTTGGATAGCAAATCCATTACGTGAAAAGTCCGAATCGAAAGCTCACTGTGTGGGCTTCATAAAAGGTGGAAAAAGTGTCCTAGTGGCACGAAATGTAATATTGCTTGAATAGCAAATCCATTATGTGGAAAGTCTGAATCGAAAGCTCACTGTGTGGATGTCATCTGCAGACTGCATTCTTCTGGTTTCCGGAGGAACAGCCTATGGTGAACGGAAGGCCCAATATACGGAAGTGAGGCTAAGCAGCCATGTGCAGGACGTGACGATTCCTTGGGTGAGCCCAGTACCAGAGTGCTGTGTGATGGCTCTGCAAGTATGGAAGCCTCCTTGGATGGCGGGGAATGCCCATGGTCTGCCCCTGCCTTCCCTTGAGGGCTGACCAGGAAGTCTTTGGCTGTTCTATATGGGCCAGCTAGGATGGGGGATAACACCACAACAGTGAGATTCAAACGTCCTAAGAAACCCCCTGGAAGGTTAACCCGGTCAACAAATGCCCGCAGAAGTCGGATGTGTCGGCCTAACGGCGCAAGAACGCAGCTCTGTTGTAAACAGGCACAACGCAGTCACATCCGAAAAAAAAACACCGGATGAACGAAGAAGAAGAAGATATCGGTTTTTTACTTAACTCAACTCAAATCCACCAACGTGAGTAAAAAGTAAAAGAGAACCAATAGACCAACGTAGAAGATCTATAGATGAAGAATTCAAAGACATGCAGGCGTCGCTCTTTCATAAGTTAGTTGCATATCCTTTACAGGATGTCGCAGTCAACACCAGCCTTATTTTAAACGTTCAGTGGTTTGCCATTGCTTTCTGAAAGACCGGCACCCCTACCATGTCGTAATAAAACGAACGCAGGTCTGTCTGCTGTCAAATCGCCCGTAGCTGTGTTTCGAACGCGGGTATGAGGGATTAGGAACTTATACAGCCAACAAAAGCAGCCAGCATTAGCAATAGAAATGAATGAAGAAATTACTGAAGAAACTGTTCTTGGGTGAAGTTGAATCAATAACGACATAATAGCAATCAGGACATTCCCATGTGCTCCGACCTCATCTTCAACCGCCAGCGAAGAGTCCCAATACTAATAGTACCAGTAGCGGTCTGATCATGTGTCCGTCTGGTCTTTCCTCGGAGTCCTGAGTGTCGGCCAGATCCTCTGGTCGCTCCCTGCAGCACCAGTCTCCCCAAGCCGTGATGATCTATCTGTTCTTCTGCACTATACACAAGATTCCAAAGGAAATGTAACACGCGTGTAGTCACTGTGATTTCTCTCATTCAACAGGTCACGTTTTCAGTGATCCAGAAATTGTCAACGATCGGTTGGATGGTGGAATTTGGTGAGTGGTTTGTGTGTGTGTGTGTGTGTGTGTGTGTGTGTGTGTGTGTGTGTGCGCGTGCGTGCGTGCGTGCGTGCGTGCGTGCGTGCGTGCGTGCGTGCGTGCGTGCGTGACACAGATAGCTACAGGTTTTAAACACAAGTAGCTACAGGTTTTAAACACATGGAGATACGGGTTATAAACACAAGTAGCTACAGGTTTTAAACACAGATAGCTACAGGTTTTTAACACAGATAGCTACAGATTTTTAACACAGATAGCTACAGGTTTTTAACACAGATAGCTACAGATTTTTAACACAGATAGCTACAGGTTTTAATCACAGATAGCTACAGGTTTTTAACACAGGTAACTACAGGTTTTAAACACAGGTAACTACAGGTTTTAAACACAGGTAGCTACAGTTTTTAAACATAGGGAGCTCCAGGTTTTTAACACAGATAGCTACAGGTTTTTAGCACATGGAGATACGGGGTTTAAACTCAGGTAACTACAGGTTTTAAACACAGATAACTACAGGTTTTAAACACAGGTAGCTACAGGTTTTAAACATAGGTAGCTCCAGGTTTTTAACACAGATAGCTACAGGTTTTTAGCACATGGAGATACGGGGTTTAAACTCAGGTAACTACAGGTTTTAAACACAGGTAGCTACAGGTTTTAAACACAGGTAGCTACAGGTTTTAAACAGGTAGCTACAGGTTTTAAACACAGGTAGCTACAGGTTGTAAACATAGGTAGCTCCAGGTTTTTAACACAGATAGCTACAGGTTTTTAGCACATGGAGATACGGGGTTTAAACACAGGTAACTACAGGTTTTAAACACAGGTAGCTACAGGTTTTAAACACAGGTAACTACAGGTTTTATAAACAGATAGCTACAGGTTTTAAACATAGGTAGCTCCAGGTTTTTAACACAGATAGCTACAGGTTTTTAGCACATGGAGATACGGGGTTTAAACACAGGTAACTACAGGTTTTAAACACATGGAGATACGGGGTTTAAACACAGGTAGCTACAGGTTTTAAACACAGGTAACTACAGGTTTTAAACACAGGTAGCTACAGGTGTTAAACATAGGTAGCTCCAGGTTTTTAACACAGATAGCTACAGGTTTTAAGCACATGGAGATACGGGGTTTAGACACAGGTAACTACAGGTTTTAAACACAGGTAGCTACAGGTTTTAAACACAGGTAACTACAGGTTTTAAACACAGGTAGCTACAGGTTTTAAACATAGGTAGCTCCAGGTTTTAAACATAGGTAGCTCCAGGTTTTTAACACAGATAGCTACAGGTTTTTAGCACATGGAGATACGGGGTTTAAACACAGGTAACTACCGGTTTTAAACACAGGTAGCTACAGGTTTTAAACACAGGTAACTACAGGTTTTAAACACAGGTAGCTCCAGGTTTTTAACACAGATAGCTACAGGTTTTTAGCACATGGAGATACGGGGTTTAAACACAGGTAACTACAGGTTTTAAACACAGGTAGCTACAGGTTTTAAACACAGGGAGATATATTTGACACCAAGGGTTATAACAAAAAAGGATATGGTTTGTAAATATAGGAAGAAGCGAGGTTTACACCTAGGAATATACGGGGTGTTAACACAGAGAGATATGGATATTACATGAAGAGAGATAAGGATTTTACACCAATGGAGACAATGGTTTTACACACAGTTGGATACACGTTTTAAACACGAGGAGGTGTGAGTATGAATGTGAAAATAAACAACGAGCCGACAAGTTGAAAAACATATAATGACAGTGAAAATGTGGTTTATGAGGTGAAAAATATATAATGGTAGTGAAAATGTGGTTTATGAGGTGAAAAACATATAATGGCAGTGAAAATGTGGTTTATGAGGTGAAAAACATATAATGGCAGTGAAAATGTGGTTTATGAGGTAAAAAAACATATAATGGCAGTGAAAATGTGCTTTATGAGGTGAAAAACATATAATGGCAGTGAAAATGTGGTTTATGAGGTGAAAAACATCTAATGACAGTGAAAATGTGATTTCTGAGGAACATGCAAAGATTATTACCATTGGCAGACAGAAAAACCAATGAGCAAACCCTACTGTCGTGTGTGTAAAGAATGAATGTCGTAGTAGTTATTTGTTCTTCTTTACCACTTTAGTGTCGTCCCTGGAGTGAGGGGAATCAACACCCACATTTTTTAAAAATTCAATATCTCTATCCTGGAGATATCCAGTAGACTCCGTCCACAACACTCCCTCAATCTGAGGACACCTTCTTCTCACTCTTACTCACTCCTGGATCATGCCCCCTCTCATTCTTCTCCAACATAACATACTTGACAACTCTCGCTTCAACAAATAAAACAAGAAATTTATTAAAGCAAAGAGTATATGTAGGAGAAGTGTGTGTGTGTGTGTGTGTGTGTGTGTGTGTGTGTGTGTGTGTGTGGTGTAGAATGTGTGACGTGTACTCTAAAGTGCCTATAGACTCAGATCAGTGTTCAGGAGTATAGTCATTCTCATCATTGTGCTGAGAACACACTAGCACCATGTATTCCAGACAAGCAACCTCACCAAGGTGATGCTCCTCCGGTCACGTGAAGACTTCCTCCGTTGTCTCTTGAACCACTAGGATGCTTGGACACCCATGACAAACACTGTCTAATGAGAGTCTTCAATCTGATTCACACTATGAATTTACTCTGCTATTTAACTGATTGTTAATCATAAAATGATAACACTATTGTCACTGTTACTGGGGAAATCTTAATGTATCTAGTGTCACTGGTTTTAAAGATTCCCCATAATAACACCACACTCTGACTGGTCTATGTATCAGTATAAAGTTGTATGACTGTTCCTGGTATCAGTAGTGTATATCTACAATGTTCTGACTGTTCAATGATACACTTATCACTTGCTAAAACATAAATCTCATCAGCATGTCCTGCTCAGCAGAAGCCAGGTTCCTGCAAACCAACTTGGGTATAAGCCCAATGTAGCGGCCTCTCAGCAACTTCTGACGTCAAATTCTGAGCCATCATCTTCTAAAATGTGTTAGCTTCACTGTTGAAAATCATAGCACAAATACATGGACCTGTAAATTGAACCATATGCCTATTCCAGTTGCTAATCGAAACTATGCAATCACAGACTGGATCTATGTCCGCGGATAACTATCACCACTTAGACATTATAGTCTCTCTCATGTAACACAACTCGGAATAATGCACCGATCTTAACACTTCAGAATTTTTGGCCGACTCCCTCCACTTGTTCCAGTTCCAGTTCCATTTCAAAAAACAAAAATTCCAAATTCGTCCTCGTCTAACCTGCTTCATCAGCTGTGGTTATTGTTGAGGATCGTGGTTTTTGTGGGTTTATTCACCCTAATTCTTGTCTTGTGAGTCCTATCTCGGACTGGTTATGTAGCGTTTGTGTCTGTGACGTCAGCAGTGGGGTCGTTCGCCGGCTGTCCTTTGTGCATGTTACCTCTTGTGGTTTTCTTTATTGGTGCAGGCTCCTGGCTCGTCTGGCTTGATTGGCTGCAGTCCTTTGAAGAACCTGTCTCCTCTGGTGGTGTCTGTTGTTGGTGACGGCTGCTGGTTCCTCTGGCGTGGAAGGTTGCAGTCCTTAAAAGGACTTTTTATTTGTTTTGTTGCCTTCCTTTTTGTGTATTTTACGTAGGAGCTTCTCGGCGGTTTCCTTTTCTTGATTGCGCAATATCTCTTTCCTCTCCCTGTTGATTCTTTCGCGCCTCTTGTCCATTTCGAGTGATCTGCGTTCTTCTTGCCTGTCAAATTCTGCTAGCTGAGCTTTATTCATTCTGCCCAACGCTTGAAATTCCGCCCTTGTCATTGGAGCAGGGTACTCTGTGCCGCCGTCACTCTCCGACCCTATGATTTCTCCAGTGGTCTCATGGTATACTGGTTTCCTCTTCTCCACACCAGGTGGCCCGAATAACTCCTGCATCGGATCGGCCTTTTGTTGGGTTTTCTCTTGCGGCTGTTCTGTGATCGTTTCCTTGGCTTCAGCTGGTTTTCCTTGGGTTAGGTCACTTTTTAGCATTTCTCTCTCCATTTTGATGTTTCGTAGAATCTCTTCATTCTCCTTCTTAATCAGTGCCATATGTTCTACTTCTTGCTTGATGTTTTGCTGTATCTCCTTCATTTCCGCCAGTAGTTTTCCGTTGTCGTTATTCGGGGTTGGCGTTAGCAGTGCCTTGACTTGTCTCTTCAACTCGTCTATCTGTTTTTGAAGTTGATCTCTTTCGGCTTGTGCTATACCCGTGGCTGTCTCGCCCCTCTGCATTGCTTCCTTGAATGGTGTCTTTGTGATTATGGCGATTTTTAAGACGTCTCTGTGTCTTTGCAGGTACGGACAGCCCAGGTATCTTGCTCCATGTTTGCCCAGGCAGTTGGCGCACTTTCTTTTGTTGTTGGGTGCTCGGAAGTCCGTGTCCAGCTTGGCCAGCGGACACTCCTTGAAGGCGTGGTGATCGGCGCAGTATCGGCATATTTCCGTCTTACTGCGACACGTAGCTCTACTGTGGCCGGCCTTCTGACATCTGGAACATTGCGTGATTCTTGGTATGAATCTCTCTGGTTGCTGCATTCTCTTGTTGAATGATGCTGTGTTCGGCATCTCGCTGCCCTCCGACGTCACTACTGCCAGGGTTGTAGGTATCTTGGAGTAGGTGAGGAGCCGCTCCGCCTTCAAGAATCGGATGTGAAGATTCTCTTCACGTAGCTGCTTCAGGATTTCTTCATCTGTCAGCTCCACAGGAATCCGCTTGACAACCCATCGGACTGTTTTTGAGTCGGTGTTTCCGACTCTGGTGTCTTTCTCCTCCTTCTTCTCTGCTATCTTGGTTCTTGACTGTGTTGGGCTGTCAATCTTCTCCCTCGTAGTAGCTTCAGTAATATCTGTAGTATCAGGCTCTTTGGTGCAGCTAGCAGGTGGGCTCACGACGTTCTTCTTCTTGTTGTCGGCTCCCACGCCGCACATCTTGGCAACAGCGTGTTTCTTGTTGTTGGACTGTCAACGTGACATTTTCCCGCAGATCAGACTTCTTGACAGAATAATGCGACTTGACTTGTTAGCGCTCGCAGTGCGAATGAACCTACCCGCGACATGCCTCCAATTGTTTACCGCAACTGGGTTTTATATCAGTGCTTCCCCTCTGCCGTGCGTCCACCTTGACGAGGTAGAGGGGCTTGTGCGTCCCAATGACCCCAAGAGCTATGCCGACGGTAGCACAGCTACTGGTAGGGTCACCCATGTCGGACAGGTCAAGGGAGAGGGACCCGACGAAGTGACGCACAAACCTGCTGCCTTGTAGGTAGACTGGGGACAGTCACAGGCTAGGGAAAGCATCCCGAACAAATGCTTGTCGAAATCGGATGTACTGAGCCACAGGCTTGACAAAGAAGTGCAACGTAACTTTATCATTTCATGATACCACACATGAAAATTAATCGTTATGGTGCTAATCCCGTGAAGTCCCATCAGGCGGTGATAGTGCCGGGCCCCCTGCCTCGAGGGGGTCCACCCATGACTACTGGTGGTCACCTTCCCCTGTGCTGTGGAGTCAAGGCACAGAGGAGTAGGTTAAGAGCTATTGACCAAACACCCCGGACACTCAACATACTACAATGGAATGCAGAAGGAGTTTATAACAAGAAAGCCTCCCTAACACAGCGTCTTCATAAAGATAGAATAGATGTGGCATGCATTCAAGAGACACACCTCAACGCCAATCGCACATTTTCAGTCGAGGGATATCAGGCCACACGTTTCGACCGCGAAGGACACAAAGAAGGAGTTGTAATACTTACACGAAATACAATACCTTGCAGCGAAGTATCTGTGATCTCTGACAACCAAACGGAAATTATAGGTGTTGATATAATGATAAAGGACGTGAAAATAAGAATTTACAATCTATATAGCCCTGCAGATAAGGATCTTACACTCTCAAACATGGAAATAACTGACACAAATTGCATTGTTGTCGGAGACTTTAATAGCCGCTCAGAAAGATGGGGATACCCAGATACTGCCAAAAGAGGAGATGAAGTGGAGGACTGGGAAATAGACTCAAATCTCCATCTACTTAACAAAGCGGATGACACACCGAGCTTCTACTCCAGAAGATGGATTACCACTTCTACTCCAGACTTAGCTTTCTGCACAGGAGACATCCTCCACAAAATCGATCGCCATGTGCTGGACCAATTATCAGGTAGTGACCACAGACCAATCAAGCTTGTAATAAATATGGAGTATGTTCCACAGGAGCAAAAGCCTTTGCCCCGTTGGAATTACAAACGAGCAGATTGGGACAGATTTGCCATACTAACAGACAAATATTGTGAAAACATAAATACACGATATGGCAACATGAAGCAAATGGTGGAAAGTCTAAACAGAGCAATAATACAGGCGGCCACTGAGTCTATTCCAAGAGGAGCAAGGAAAAATTACAAACCTTACTGGACTGAAGAACTACAATTTTTGGAGGACAAAGTTGAAGATGCCAGGAAGACAGCAGAGAGAGAACAAACAATTGAAGCGAACATCTCTCTCAAAGCCATCTCAGCAAAATATAAAAGAACAGTAAATCAAACAACAAGAGATTGTTGGAGGGAAAAAACAGAAAACCTGAATTTTGACAGGGATGGAAACAAACTATGGAAACTAGTGAAAGCCATGAATAATGAAGGACCTAGAAACAAACAAATAACAATTAAACAAGGAAAAGCCTTGCTTACAGGAAAAAAGGCTGCACATGCACTAATGGAACACTATGCCAGTGCAAACCACATTGATATTACAGCCGAACAGAAGAAAGCAATCAAAGATAAACAGATACATCATACATATACAGAGACAGCAGCAGAATATATGATGGCAAATCTAACAATGGAAGAAATGGAACAGGCAATGAATACCCTAAAAAAGAAGACATCACCAGGAAAGGATGGAATCACAAATGAAATGCTAATAGGACTAGGCACTAAGGCAAAGAAGAAACTACTAGCAGTCCTAAATTACAGCTGGAAGAGGGGAATAGTCCCACAGGCATGGAAGGAAGCTATACTAATACCAGTCCCAAAGAAAGGAAAAGACCTGGAAGAACCAAATGGCTATCGACCTATCAGTCTTCTTAGCTGTGTAGGAAAATTAATGGAACGCATTATCAATGGCAGGCTAACGTGGCATCTGGAAGAAAACCAACTCTTAACACCTCACCAAGCAGGATTCAGAAAGTACAGATCCACTGAAGATCAAATAACCTATATAGCTCAGGAAATAGAGGATGCCTTCCAAGAGAAAAAGCACACACTAGCAGTCTGGATAGATTTAGAAAAAGCATTTGATAAAGTATTGAAGGAAGGACTGAAAGTAAAACTGCAAAAAATGCATGTTTGCGGGAAAATGTACAAATGGATCAGCCACTACCTTGAGAACAGAACTGCCAGGACAAAAGTACAAGGACAAACCAGCAAAATGATGCTGTTGGAGCAAGGTGTCCCCCAAGGAGGAGTTCTTTCACCAACATTATTCCTAGCATATATAAACGACATCACGGAAAATTTTCCAGCCAGAGTACACACATCATCCTTTGCAGATGACCTAGCCATATGGACATCTGAAGAATATATTAGTACAGCTAACAGCAGAATACAGCAAGCCCTATTAGCGCTAGAGGACTGGTCAAAATCATGGCTAGTGAAGATAAGTGAGGAGAAAAGAACATGCACAGTGTTCTCCCTCTCAACTAAAACTCAGCAACCTAAGCTGGTATTGAATGGAAAAATATTGCGCCATGAAGAAAATCCAAACTATCTAGGAGTCACCTTTGATCGTCGCCTGACATGGAAGACACAGGTTGAGAAAAATCGAACAAGAGCAAGGCAAAGAATGGCAATCATGAAAAAGCTTGCTGTTACAACATGGGGAGCAGGTGAGAAAGTTCTCAAGAAGTTATATACTGGACGGGTGAGGTCAGTACTGGAATATGGCATTGCAGCTTGGGCAACAGCAGCTAAGTCAAACTTTAACAAAATAAGTAGAGTCCAAAATCAAGGAATGCGAATCATAACTGGGAGCCTGAAGACAACGCCTATTAATGAATTAGAAAAGATCACTTGTTTACAACCAATGCAGGATAGAAGAGATAGCAGAGCCCAGCAACAAGCTGAAAAATTTAGAAGATTGACAGACCACCCTATGTATAAAAGGTTTAGTGGTTTTGGAAAGGGAAGACTGAAGCGTAGCAACTTTGTAGAAACTGCAAAACGAAAGATTAGGGCAGATCCCATACTTAACATATCAACAGTCAAACCCATTTACAATGCAGACAAGTTCCCAGCTTGGAGACAGCAGCAACTGCCTGAGATGATAGAAAACATTCCTGGTATTGAGAAAAAGAACACTCAGCATGAAACCGAAAGAAGAGAAATAACCCTAAACTACATAAAAGAACATTACCCAAGCAGCAATTGGACCCATGCATATACAGATGGATCAGCCAAAAATTCAGTAGAGAATGGAGGGGGAGGAATTCTCCTAAATTTAAAAAATGGAGTGAAAAAAACACATTCAGTGGCAACTGGAAAGTTTTCAAGTAACTTCAAAGCGGAGGTAGAGGCTCTGAAAACTGCAGCAGAAATGCTCTTGATGGAGGAAAATAAAGAGACGCAAATAGCTATCTTTACAGATGCAAAGTCAGCTGTCTCAATACTGAAGAGCAATAACAGCACAGAAATAGCTGACCTAAGAGCAGCACTCCATGGTCTATGCCAGAAATCCAAAAAAGTTGTAATACAGTGGATCCCATCACATTGCAGTATACCTGGAAATGAAGAGGCTGACAGACTGGCAAAAGAGGGCGGACGACTACCACAGCCTGACATAGACATAACCTATAATGAGGCAAAGAGGTTGATAAAAAGCACTTATAGAACCAAATGGGAATCAGAGCATCCAGGCCACCAGAAGGATGATGCATATTACAAACTCGACCGAAGAGAACAAGTAGCAATCTTCAGACTCCGCACAGGACATAACAGGTTGAAATACCACTTGTTCAATAAACTAAAGATAGGAGATACCGATGAATGTAATTGTAGAACTGGAAAAATGACAGCAAAACATTTGCTGCAGGATTGCCCAACGTATGCAGAACAGAGAAAGATATTTTGGCCCACACCTGCTTCATTTGAGGACAAGCTCTATGGAGATATCAACAAGCTAAAGTTGACCGCAGCTTACTTTAACTACATACAGGTTGACATTTAAAGGTGCATGAAGACCCAGAGGCATGAAATGGAATATTGCTTGGATAGCAAATCCATTATGTGGAAAGTCCAAATCGAAAGCTCGCTGTGTGGGCTTCATAAAAGGTGGAAAAGTGTCCTAGTGGCACGAAATGGAATATTGCTTGGATAGCAAATCCATTACGTGGAAAGTCCGAATCAAAAGCCCACTTTGTGGGCTTCATAAAAGGTGGAAAAGTGTCCTAGTGGCATGAAATTGAATATTGCTTGGATAGCAAATCCATTACGTGGAAAGTCCGAATCAAAAGCCCACTGTGTGGGCTTCATAAAAGGTGGAAAAGTGTCCTATTGGCACGAAATGGAATATTGCTTGGATAGCAAATCCATTACATGGAAAGTCCGAAACGAAAGCTCAGTGTGTGGATGTCATCTGCAGACTGCATACTTCTGGTTTCCGGAAGAACAGCCTATGGTGAACGGAAGGCCCAATATACGGAAGTGAGGCTAAGCAGCCATGTGCAGGACGTGACGATTCCTTGGGTGAGCCCAGTATCAGAGCGCTATGTATCGGCTCTGCAAGTATGGAAGCCTCCTTGGATGGCGGGGAATGCCCATGGTCTGCCCCTGCCTTCCCTTGAGGGCTGACCAGGATCTTTGGCTGTTCTATATGGACCAGCTGGGATGGGGGATAACACCACAACTGTGAGAGTCAAACGTCCTAAGAAACCCCCGGGAAGGTTAACCCGGTCAACAAATGCCCGCAGAAGTCGGATGTGTCGGCCTAACGGCGCAAGAACGCAGCTCTGCTGTAAACAGGCACAACGCAATCACATCCGAAAAAAAAAACTCCGGATGAACGAAGAAGAAGATATCAGTGCTTGAGTGACGTCACCAAAAAGTCTAGACGCCAATCAGTCCAGAGTCTGGTTTTGTCCTCCTGTTCTAGACTAACTGGAGTCAATCTGCGGTCAAATTTGCTTTCATTTGCGGAAATTCTTTGTCCCGTACATCAATAGTTCAACCTGAGAATTCCCCACATCACAGAATCCATCCCGACTTGCCTTCAGACATGTCATCTCCACTTCAAAGGCTACTACCGCCGTGGCAGACGTTTGGCGTTGTTATTCGTTTTCTCGAACAACCCACATCATAACAAAATCGCCGACTGTGTAGACATTTTGACGCGACGTATTTTGTTTCTCAGTTAGAAATGCCGACCGTGTATAGACAGTTTTAACGACGTATTTTTCTCAGTCTGTACAACATCAAAGGGTTGCTGGTGTTTTTGCAGACAAATGTCGGGTCTTGTTTGTCATCGATCGAACTAACAAGTTTATTTCGCGACACCTACAAGAAACTAATGAAAACAGTAAACTGATTAGATCAATTAGACGTAGACAGTTCAGATTTTATGGACACGTTACGAGGAGAAATACGCTGGAAAATTTAGTGACAACTGGCAAAATTCCTGGGGGAAAAAAAAACAAGGGGAAAGCAGAGAGATGTATACATTGATCGTTACGGAAAATGGCATAATAGGGACAGGAAAACCGACCCGACTCAGTGATCGTGTAAGGTCGTGAACTATGACCTCCCACGCTTATTGACATGGTTCATGATGACATTAAATATTATCCGATTTGGTGTCAAACCAAGAGGTAAACTAGGGTATGCCTACCCAGCATGTGAAGACAGGATTCGGCAGACTGCGCGGAAGAAATCATTCCTGATTCAACGGGCAAGACGGCGTTTACCTGCAAAGCGTTGTGGAACGTAATGAGCACGGCAAGGCACGTAGAGCGCCCTGGTCATCCACTGCACCTGTATTCGTCTCCAATCGTCTCGACTTGTCTTGCCACTGGACTCAGATGGACTCAGGCGAGAGAGTGAGGTCGACGAATTGCGCAACTCTTCCTCACTTTAATCCAAGTCATCGCGCAAGTCATTCTTCATCCAACGTCACATATCACCTTCAAGCCCTGTGGCGATGGGTCAGCGGCAAAGCGGCAGGCGTGGGTACGCTGGCAGCCGTAGTCGCAGACCTGCACACAGGCGGCTCAGGCCATATGGTCGTCTTCTACTGACCGGAGCAGCAGTGGGATTCGGCAGCCCCCTGAGCGACTGAGCAGCCCTCTATAGGAACACACTGCTCACCTCCATAGCATGAGGAAGGGGCTAGAAAAGGTGCCCTAAACATTGTCTGCTTCATCACTACCTAACCAGCTAGCCGCGGTTGGTGGGTACCCTTAACTGCGGTCGACATACAAAGAAAGATAAAACAAGCAAAGCTAAAAGAGTAAACCATATTCCCTTAACAATTGGAACTTGGAATGTACGCACCCTACTTGACAGAGACGGCGCGTCGGGTCCAGAGAGACAAACAGCACTGATGGGGAAAGAGCTGGGCAGGTACAACATCGACATTGCAGCCTTGAGCGAGACACGACTTGCAGAAGAAGGCCAAATCTGTGAAATTGGTGCCGGCTACACATTTTTCTGGAGTGGAAGGAAAAGCGAGGAAAGACGCCAATCCGGTGTGGGATTTGCCATTAAGTCGGCCCTGGTCGGCAAATTAGCTGGATTTCCAAAGGCTATAAACGACAGGCTCATGACCATGAAGTTGCCTCTGCTGAATGGAAGGAAGTACGCAACCATTGTGAGTGTCTACGCACCAACTATGACCAACGAAGATGATGTCAAGAACAAGTTCTATGAGGACCTGCACAGTGTATTAACATCTGTTCCCAAAGGAGACAAACTCATACTCCTTGGGGATTTCAATGCCAGAGTAGGCACGGACACCACCTCTTGGAGTGGCATTATTGGAAAGCATGGAGTCGGAAATTGTAACAGCAATGGACTCCGCCTCCTTCAGACATGTGCCGAACATGATCTCGTGATTACGAACACAATTTTCCGTCTCCCCATGAGAAATAGGACATCGTGGATGCACCCTCGCTCGAAACACTGGCACCTCATTGACTATGTCATCGTCAGGAGGAGTGACAGACAAGACGTTCGAGTGACAAAATCCATGTGTGGTGCCGAATGTTGGACAGACCATCGTCTCATTGTCTCGAAAATAAACATTCACATCAGGCCACCACGGCGTCCTCAAGGAGTGAAAATGCAAACAAAGCTAAATGTCACCCGCCTAAACAGCAAGAAAATGCAGCAGTCGTTTGAAAATATGCTGGAAGACCGCCTCAAGCCCAATGCTGAAGCTAAACAGGATACAGAAACAGAATGGAGAGCCCTAAAGGACACAATTTACAACACTGCTATGGAAATCCTGGGTCCAGCCCCCTTCCCCCCCCCCCCCCCCCGAAAGCATAAAGACTGGTTTGATGGAAATTCCGAAGACATCAACCAATTGCTGGCCGAGAAACATCTTCTCCTCAAGGCACATTTGAATGACCCAAAGTCAACATCAAAAAAAGATGCTTTCAAGAACATTCAGAGAGTAGTGCAGCAGAAACTTCGACACATGCGGGACTCCTGGCTGAGCAGCAAAGCTGATGAAATTCAGGGCTTTGCTGACAGACATGATATGAAAAACTTCTACGACTCACTGAAAGCGGTCTATAGTCCTACATCACCAGGCATAGTTCCTCTCCTCAGTGCAGATGGGGGAACATTGGTCACCGGTAAGAAAGAAATCCTCCAACGCTGGGCAGAGCATTTCAGCAAAATCTTAAATGCAACTTCCTTCTTCGATGATGAAACCATCAACTGCCTTCCTCAAGTTCCCACCAATGAGACACTTGGTGACCTGCCAACCATAGTGGAAATAAACAAAGCCATCCAGCAACTCTCCAGCGGCAAGGCACCTGGTCCTGACTCCATCCCAGTAGAGATATACAAGGCAGGTGGGCCGGTCCTAACAGAGCAGCTTCACCAAGTCTTCACAAACATATGGGTGAACGAGACCATGCCACAAGATTTTAAGGACGCGTCAATAGTCCACCTTTACAAACGTAAAGGAAACCGCCAATTCTGTGACAACCACCGAGGCATCTCCTTGCTCTCAATTGCAGGGAAGATACTCGCCAGAAATCTTCTCAATCGCCTCACAGCCCATCTCGATCAAGGTCTTCTTCCTGAGAGTCAATGTGGCTTCAGAAAAGAACGTGGAACTGTTGACATGATTTTCGCTGCAAGGCAGCTGCAAGAGAAATGTCAGGAACAGAACTGCGAAATGTTCTCCACTTTCATTGACCTTACCAAGGCTTTTGATACAGTCAGCAGAGAAGGACTGTGGAAGATTATGGCAAAATATGGCTGTCCACGAAAGTTTGTCCAAATAGTGCGGCTATTTCATGACGGCATGCAAGCAAGAGTACAGGAAAATGGTGAACTGTCTGAACCCATTCCTGTCACCAATGGAGTGAAGCAAGGATGTGTCCTGGCACCAACACTGTTCAGCCTCATGTTTTCAGCCATGTTGATGAATGCCTTCGAGAACGACGACATTGGAATAGACATCAACTACCGTATGGATGGAAAGTTATTCAATCTCAGAAGGCTGAAAGCTAAAACCAAAATTGACAGCGGCAACGTCAGAGAGCTCCTGTTTGCTGATGATTGCGCTCTATACGCCAACTCAGAGGCGGACATGCAACATAATGTTTCAGCTTTCTCACATGCCTGTGCCAACTTTGGGCTCAATATCAACTTGGAGAAGACTGTAGTTATGTACCAGCCAGCTCCAGGGAATAATCACACTGTGCCGAATATCAAAGTAAATGATCATAGACTAAGTGTTGTGGACAAATTCACCTATCTTGGCAGCACTGTGTCACAAGCTGCCACAATCGATGACGAAGTGAATGCAAGAATCTCCAAGGCCAGTGCAGCCTTTGGCAGACTGTACAAGAATGTATGGGACAGAACTGGAATAAGCCTGCAAACAAAGCTAAAAGTCTACAAAGCAGTTGTATTATCCACACTGCTATATATGCTTGTGAAACCTGGACTTTTTATCAGCGACACGCTAGGAAATTAAACCACTTCCACACAGTCTGCCTAAGGAAGCTACTGAAGATTAAATGGCAAGACAAGATTCCAGACACTGAAGTCCTAGAAAGAGCATCCATGCCCAGTATCCACACTCTACTGATGAAGAATCAGATTCGCTGGGCTGGTCACTTGACCCGCATGCCAGATCACAGGCTCCCTAAACGAATTTTCTACAGCGAACTGCGTTGTGGTAAACGCTCCCAAGGTGGCCAGAGGAAACGTTTTAAAGACACTCTGAATGCTTTTGGAATTCATCATGACACCTGGGAGGCTGCAGCCAGAGACCGAAATTCGTGGCGTGCATCATTGCGCAAAGGTGCAGTCATATGTGAGGCAACCAGGACTGCAAGAGCTGTGAAGAAAAGACAGAACAGAAAAACCACTGCAGGAAATCCTCCTCCAGAGACGTCAAGCATTCTTTGCCCACATTGTCAAAGAACATTTCGAGCCAAAATAGGCCTTATCAGCCATCTTAGAACCCACGGCTCCACACCTTCAACCCCACTGGATGAAATGAATGGTCATCATCATTCTTGATGGACAAACAACAACAAATATCCTCAAATAATTTGGATGGCCTATTTCTGATGTTCATGATAATTTGTTCTTATGTATTCGCCACGTATGCGGGGGATTCGAATTAATACGTTAAAAGTGTGATAGAATTTAAAATAGCCACGACATTGTCATGTAACCTGTCAATATTGTTGTTAAGGATGTCAAGAGTGTTCAGCACGTAACATCACGGTGCAAATGAACACGGTGACGTCATAAGGATGTGGTTATTGTAATATATATCCCACATTTAAGGGTATAATTTGAAGGCCACTCGTATATCGCTCACAGATAATTGTTATTGTTTCCAGCAGCAAGACAGAGCACGTCAGCGATGGGCTGGTGGTTCGAGCCAGGGGTCTCCCGTGGCAGTCTTCAGACCAAGACGTGGCCAGGTTTTTCAAAGGTTTAAACATCACCAAGTAAGTTGTCATTCCTTTGTAGTGTCATGTCTCTAGAATATCTGGAATTTGGTCCATTCTGTTGTCAGAAAGAAATGTTGCAACTATAATTTGGTCCATTCTATTGTCAGAAAGAAATGTTGCATCCATAATTTGGACCATTCTGTTGTCAGAAAGAAATGTTGCATCCATAATTTGGACCATTCTATTGCCAGAAAGAAATGTTGCATCCATAATTTGGTCCATTCTGTTGTCAGAAAGAAATGCTGCATTCATAATTTGGTCCGTTCTGTTGTCAGAAAGAAATGTTGCATCCATAATTTGGTCCATTCTATTGTCAGAAAGAAATGTTGCATCCATAATTTGGTCCATTCTGTTGTCAGAAAGAAATGTTGCATCCATAATTTGATTCATTCTACCATTATCCCTATCATGATCAACCTCAGAAGAGAAGTTATATTAGGGTCCATCCCTGGCTCAGATTACTAGTCCTGATTGTTGTCTAAAGGGTAATGGCTCTAATTTGGGCCTTTGTAAGGAAAAGAATTGGGTAAAAGTAACCTTGTACGAGTAGATTCTCTGGATTTAGACTTTACATCTTTATGACATGAGGTGACTAACTCCTTTTCTTGCGATAGTTATTTTTCAAAAGTTTGAGTAGGTTTAGGTAATGTATTGTCAGCTGTATAAGGGATATGAAAGTTACTGCATGTCCATTACAGGACGGCACAATCAACCCGAAGATTTTTGGCTTTTTTTTTTGGGGGGGGGGGGAGGGTGGCTGATTTACTATGCAATTTTACGTTCAGTAGTTTGCCATTGCTTTCTGAATGAACGAAGCTCAAAGGTTACGAATCAACGCAGGAAGGTGCTTCCAGCCACCAGTTGATGTCGACCCGGTATGCTGGAGTGTGAAACGCATCCACTCAGCCCCAGACGCCGGCAATAAGGGACATAACCAAACAAAGCTGAGCTTGACAGGGGACATAATCACTCTGTTTTGTTGGTCTTTTTAACGAAAAGTATGTTAAAGACTTTTTTAATGTGTATTGGGCATATGGTGCTAGACTCTTATTTTTATAGACCAATTGGAACTCACGTGGTGATGTGGTTAAAGGTCACCTTCATTTCCTGGTCACCCCCCCCCACGATGTGTCTCCACCTTGCCGTAGTGGGGGGGGGGGGGGGGGGGGGGCTTGCGTGTCCCAATGACCCCAAGAGCTAAGCCGACGGAAGTATAACTATGTATCGGACAGGACTTGGGGTATGGGCCAGACCAAGAGACTCATAACCTGCTGCTCTGCAGGGAGACTGAGGATAGCAGTCAAAAGTCCGAATCAGGCGTACGAAGGCAAACATTCTTGGTCCGGACACATACTTCAAGGCTCTCAGCTGAGGGATATGGCTGAACGCCTCTAAACCATAAACCCTCGGACGTGAGAGCCGGGCCGATACTCACTTACCTCAAATTGGAGGAGAGATGCGTAGCACGCCACATGCTTAGTCAAGATACCTGTTCGAAGGCTCATAGCTGGGGGATATGAGGGATCCCCGGATGAGAGGGCCTGGCCGTTACTCGCTCACTGATGCATAGAGGTAAGGTGCCGAGCCGGCAGCACATGTAGCCTACCTCGTGAGCGGTTACTAAAGGTGGAAAAGGCGCCCCAGTCGCACGCAATGGTTAAGATGAAAATCTATATCTATACTCGTAGACAATGGTGGAAGATGTCTCGTTTACACGAAATGGAACGCTTGGCTAGCGAATCCATTACGTGGAAGCCGGAAGCGAAAGCTTTCTGAGTGGATATCCCAACAGTCTGTCCGTCCCTGGTTTGTGCTTGAGCGACCAATGGCAAAAGAAATCCCCAATACATGGAAGTGAGGAATTAAAGCAGCCATGAGCAGGGCGTGACGATTCCCTCCGTGAGCCCAGCACCAGAGCGCTATGGGTCGGCTCTGCAACTATGGAAGCCACCCTGGATGGTGGAAAATGCTATGGACTGTCCCTGCCATCCCTTGAGGACTGATTGTGAAGTATTCGACCGTTCTAACTTGACCAGCTGGGATGTGGACGGCACCACAAACGTGAGAGTCCCCCGGGAATGCTAACCTGGTCAAAAACGCACGCAAAAGTCGGATGTGTTGGCCTAAGGGTCTATGCCCAAGGGTGCATAACAATACACCGCAATTACAACTAAAAAAAAATCTCCGGGTGAACACAGAAGAAGAAGAAGAAGAAGAAGAAGAAGAAGAAGAAGAAGAAGAAGAAGAAGAAAAAGAAGAAGAAGAAGAAGAAGAAGAAGAAGAAGAAGAAGAAGAAGAAGAAGAAGAAGAAGAAGAAGAAGATTTCCTGGTACCCAACCAAGACTCGGTCGACGTGGGAGCAAAGACCACGAATTCAAACCCTAACCCATGGGGCTGACAGGGAAACTTCTAGCCACTACTTTATCATGCTTCCCATAATCACTCGAACTTGAGCAAATATTGCTGCTAACCATATTTCATTAGTAAACAAATACAAACCAAATTGTAAATATAGCCTAAGAGAAAGTTGTAAATATAAATACTCATGTTTCTGTTTATCCTCTATAAGCAGTGTATATATGTTAGTCAGGTATTAGTCACATATGCCAGTAAACGGTATTACCTGCTTTCTGTCAGCGCCGAATATTGGGCGTCTCTCACCAAACCCGACACTCTTCGGGCAGAGGAGCACAGATGGGAGTGTACAAGCCTTACCCTAGTGCGAGGAAATGCAGCCTAAAAATTAAATGCCATGACAGGAGAGGCCAGGCCCTAAGCTTTGGTCGGCAGCTGGTCTAGGATAGAAGCTCCGATAGGCGGACAGTTAGAGCATTGCTTTGCTGATATGGCAGCTTATTGTGTTCCAGATGTATTGGTGTTACCTTTCCTGTGGGGTAAACTAGGCAGGCCGAGAGATGGATCATGCTGCATGGGCAACACATGGTCTCTAAATTCAGCCTAATCTTTGTGCTATGAAGAGGTATAACTCCATTTTACAAACTATTGTCTATCAAGACGGCAAGGTGCCAACCATTTGTATATAAGTTGAGCTGAGTCAAGAAGGGATATCACATATTTGGGACATTTCTATGCATACTCCATCCACATCTTCAACAGCCTGTAAAAAGTCCCAATACTAATGGTACATTCATATATAAATACACGCAAAACCATTCAGATATACAAGAACCTTGCCAGGAATGCATAAGAGGAAGTCGGCTAATGCGCAAAAGACTAGGACAACTTATACCGCACAATGAACCACCACAATTATAACCAACACTATTTTAACTGGTTGAACGAGGTGGAAAGTTTCTTTTTTTTTTACAATTCAGATGAATGGATGGATTCAGGTCTTCTAAGCCCTATAAAGGGGCTTCATCTATCGGAATGAGGTCAGTGAGTAGATTATCTCCCCACTCGTAACCATAACACCTTCTCCGCGGGGAGCATTTGACGAGCTCTCCTTCCCTTCTTCAAGTCCAGAAAGCAGCGGGTCTACAAGGCCACTACCAAAACTTCACATCTGTGGAGAAGGACTTTTGGAGGTGACCAAGTCATGATTTGGTCCAGCACATACGGATTGACTGAGATCAGACCTAAGGATATCTCCTTCCCAGGTTGGTAATGTCCCCTTCCCAGGTCGGTAATGTCCTCTTTCCGGGTTACTAATGTCCCCTTCCCGGGTTATTAATGTCTCCTTCCAAGGTTACTATAGTGTGTGCATTTTTTTGTTTTGTTGCCTCAATATAAAATTCAATATCTCAGTAACATACTGAGGGAAAATGATGAGATTTAGTATATAACCTTATCATTATGTCCACCCAACAAAAAAAATTTTGTTCTGGAGATTTTACAGCAGATTTCAAAGTTTGATTATATGGGGTATATAAATTGCGAATTAGAGATTACGTCCATCATTTTAACAGTATTACAGCTTCACCAAGACACGTCCCCGCATTTTTTAAAATTTTCACGTGATTTCCGTTTTGAAACAAACAGCGCGAAGATTCAGGGGTGTCTCCAAATGGGGGTTCTTTCATGAAACGTGATTATATAAATAAACTAGCTGACAAGGCCCGGCTTCTGGCGGGGATCTATCTATCTATCTATCTATCTATCTATCTATCTATCTATCTATCTATCTTATCTATCTAATCTATCTAATCTATATATCTATCTATCTATCTACCTATCTATCTATCTAATCTATCTGCCTGCCTGCCTGCCGGCCGACCCACCCACCCACCCACCGACCGGCCCACCGACCGACCCACCGACCGACCGACCCACCCACCCAGTCAGCCAGCCAGCCAGTCAGCCAGCCATCCACCCACCCACCCACCCACCTACCTTTCTGCCTACCTACCTACCTACCTTTCTGTATGTCTGTCTGTCTGTCTGTCTGTCTGTCCGTGCCATTAAATATTGATAAAAGTTACTGGAAAAAACGTCAGGACCATGTGTTGAAAGAGGAAGAGGACTATTGGAGAAAGGATGGATTGAATTTTATGCAACCGAGAGCAATCATCAACCTACTGGAATCGTCCGACACAGATTAAGGTCTGAGCAGATCGCAGACCTTAATCTACGTACACACTTACTGGGATATTTTGCTCCAACTATTCAAACGAATTGCAGGCCCTAAACATTACATCATCAGCATCAGCTGAAGAAACAAGAAGGAAATGAAAAATAAGGTAAGAAATATATTCCTTCTACTTTCCTGTTAATTTACAAATTATTTACCCCGTGCCTCTGTAAATTCTCTGTCTTTACTAGTGTTACACATTGCACCCCTCTCGTGATTCTCCGTGGTGAAGTGGTCAAGCCGTCTGACTCGGGCTCCGAAGGTTGTATGTTCAATTCCGGGCCGCGTCCTTCATTTCACGAGTGCATTTTTTCGGAGACTCCCGAGGGTCGTCGCTAGAGCTACGGAGTTCGTGCTTTGTGCGACGCTTTCCGCGCTGCGGAAAGAAACTGAGCCATATGGGATAAAAACCCGGTGCAATGCAGCCGACCCTGTCGATTTTAAGCTAGTTCTTTCATTGCACCCACTCCGATATGAATCCGGATACGCCTTTATGTGTCATCAGAATTTGCAGGTCTCCCATTACCGTAAAAATAACTTTGTTAGCAAGAAATCACTAGTTGTTCAGCAAAACATCAAAGGAATGTTGCCGCTTTCAATGATTTAAGTTGTTTTTGGACCTATCAAAGACATATTCCGTGGGTGGGGGTAAATATAAGACGGCTGGAAAAATTTCATAACGATGCAACAGACAGTTTTCAAAATAATTGATCGTGAATGAAGGCAAACAAATGTGGACATACTATAATGCCCCCTTCCCAGTTCCCTGGTTACTAATGCCCCTTCCCAGGTTGTTAATGTCCCCTTCCAAGGTTACTAATGCCCCCTTCCCGGGTTACTAATCTCCCTTTCCAATGTTACTAACGCCCATTTACCAGGTTGGTAATCTCCCCTTCCCATGTTGGTAATCTCCCCTTCCCATGTTGGTAATGTCCCCTTCCCAGGTTGGTAATGTCCCCTTCCCATATTGGTATGTCCCCATCCCAGGTTGGTCATGCTCCCTTCCCAGGTTGCTAATGTCCCCTTCTCAGGTTCTGGGTATTTCGTTCTCAACAGAGACTCCACCTTAATGCTCAGGCGGAATTAGAGTAGACCACACATCCATGACCCAGTTATAACTGTTGGCCACAGAAGACTGAAATCCAATTGTATGAATACATCGCAGATTAACAGAAATTTTGCCTGGAATACTTAATCATGCGGTTTGATTGATTGTCGGGTTTACAATTTTCACTAGTCAAACTTGTCAGCTGATGGACACCAAATGTCATACCTTTGAGGGTCAACTGCAAACTGATTTGTCTTCTTCTTTTTTTCATGTTCTTTTTCTTCTTCTTTTTGTTTCTCTTCTTTTTCTTCATCTTTCTCAGCTTCTTCTTCTTCCTCTTCTTCTACTTTGTCTTCTTTTCTTTCTTCTTCCTCTTCTTCTTTTTTCATCTTCTTCTTTTTTCCCCTTTTCTTCTTCTCCCTCTTCCTCTTCTTCTCTTATTCATCTTCTCTTTTCGCTACCTTTCATTTATCAAGGGTGCAAACAACCCTCAATAATCTCAAGCTAAGACTTTTCTCGTGGACCTTTTCCTGATTAACTTCATTTTGCAGCTAAAGTTGTCTACAGGATGTGGTAGCCAGCCTCACGCCAACCCTCCTTAGTCGCATCTTATGACACGCATGGTAAACTACAGCGTTACTACTTTTTGTTTCCTTTACTAATCTCGGTAACACATGGGACCAACCCACTTTGTATTGATCCTGATTTGTACTGTTACTTTTTATTGTTGTTTGTCTGCAGAGGTGGAGTGGCACTGTGTCTTAGCCCCCAAGGAAGACGAAATGGTGAGGCTCTAATACGATTTGAGTCCGAGGAACACAGGGAACTGGCACTAAAGAGACACAAGCACCATATAGGGCAGCGATACATCGAGGTGTACCGGGCAACAGGCAAGGACTTCATTGATATAGCCGGAGGTAATCTGCTTGATGCTAGTTTCATCATTGTGTGCGTGATTAGTCCTTTCGATAGATATCCGATTGGTCCTGCCAGTAATCATATGTATTGTGCACTGATGAGGCTCAGCCGAAGATTTGTTTGCAACTTAGACGAGCAACATCTTCTGTAGGCAGAATCTCGTTGTGTGTGTGGTCTGTTCTGGCGGTCAGTCTATCTATCCGACTGATATCTGGTTGATCCTATCAGTATTCATACGCTTGTCGCTTGCCACTACCCTTGTCTTAAAGCTGAAAATTTTAAAGAAAATGACGGAAGGGCCGTTTGCACGAGGCTCTAGGCAAATACCATTTGTTGTTGAGAGCCAATATATACAGGGATAACTGGCCTGTGGCAGCCTAACGTCACTGCATCTGTGTCCGTCTCCAGTCGTCTTGCCATGCTCGCCACTGGAACCAGATGGACGCAGACGAGAGAGTGAGGTCGACGGAGTTGCGCAACAACTTCCTCACTATAATCCAAACTAAAACGCAAGTTATTCGTTCTTCGTCAAATCAAAAGATGCAATGAATGAATGGTCCTCATCATTCGTGATGGTGTTACAATGTTAACTCGTTACCAGGGAATTTTCATGGTGACGTGGTTATGCCATCTACCTCGCGCTCTGAAGGTTCTGGGTTCAATTCCGGACCATGTCGTTCTGTTCACGGGTGCAATTTTCTCTGAGACTCCTAGGGTTTGTTGCTGGAGTTATGGAGTTTGTGCTTTCTGCGGCAATTGCGGCAGGTCGCCCTGCAGAAAGAGACCGAGCCATGTGGGATAAACCCGGTGCAATGATGTTGATCCTTTTAAACTCTTTCTTTCAACTCATTAGCATAAGTCACATGCAGTGTTAAACTCACCAATGCGGAGCTCATGGAGATAACTAAACAAACACCAATGAATAAAGTGGTGAAGAAAATACGCTGCTGCTGGATAGGACAAACACTGAGAAAACCTGGGTAGAGTATAATTAGAAAGACCTTTGACATGGAAATCACAGGAAAACGAAATAGAGGAAGACTTAAGAAACACAGGCAGAAGAGAAGGCATCATCATGTGCCACACCGATAAGTGTGGGCGGTCATGTTTCACCATCTCACACGATCACCAGAGTCGTGGATCAGCTCTGTGTTCTTGTCTCGACCACAGAAACAGAAGTAGAGACAGAAATGAATAATTTGGGGAGGGTGTAGATGGAGCTGCACGGATTAGCTAAGGATAGAACAGTGTGGGATCAGTTGGTCGAGGACCTGTGCCCCAATGGAGGATACAGAGCGAAAGAAAAAAGAGAAGCATCAGACTTTCTGCACTTGAATACATAATTACAAATAAGCAGCAATTGATCCAACATTTATAACGAGCGAAATATGTCGCAGGCTGACAAACTGCAGCTGAAGTTATCTGTTTGGTGTTGTGAATTAACCCTGGTGAACCGATTTGTTCACTTTTGTACGATTCAAGAGCATGAAACTGGTGTTGAGTTGGTTTCATCCTATCAAACAGCTAACACGCTCATTTTGAATGTGTTCGTGAGCAGGAGAGCGTGTTCTATAAAACCACATCTCCAAAGCCTTCTTTTTTGTTGTTGCCTGTTTACTAATTGTCCAGAATTTGCATCCGTATGTTAATATTATGAAAGGTGATATCTAACTGTGATTTCTGTCTGTTTGTGATTCAGGAAGTAACTCAGAGGCACAGGCATTCCTATCTCGGGGTAGCCAGGTGATCGTCAGAATGAGAGGCCTTCCGTTCACATGCACAAGCCAACAAGTGGTAAGTTCAGTTGCTACTCTCTATACCTAAAACGGACATGTTTTTGTAATCTGTGCATTGACAACATCACATGTTTCTTGCAGCTGATGTGCAGAGAAGTACAGGGTGTATTTTTAATGACTGCATTGTTTGAAAATATTTCTGGTCCAAGTTTTGTATTTACCTATTATGTTGCATGAACTTTACAAAGGGTGAATACAAAACTTGGACCGGCAATATTTTCAAACACTGCACAGTCATTAAAAATACACCCTATACTGCCGAATGCAAGCTGTAGGCCAACCTTCTAAATAGCTATGTTGGTTATTTTTACCATAACACTTTATGTCCCAGAAGAGAGTCGAAAGTATTTCTGTTATTGTATTCTGTGTGTGTGTTGTTGTTGTTTTTTTTTTGTTTGGTTTAATTGCGTCGCTCGTATTTGAACTCAGGCATAGTCCATACACACTATTTTTAGTAGCACTGGACTGAATTTTGTTTGTGGATTAGATTTCCCTATTGCCAGTGTCCCCTGTCATCAGGTGAACCCACCCCAACTTCAGAGGTACTTGTAATTTACATCCCCACGTCAAGAACAAGAGGTCAACATTTCAATCCAACTGACCGGTGTAGGGGTTGAACCCCTTACTACGGCATCAGCACACCGGATGTTTAAGAACGGGCGTATTTACCCATTCAGCCATGCTGACCCCCCTGTCACTGTGTGACTTCCCCCGGAGGCAGCTGCAGTGGTTCAGTGGCTAGCACACTTATCTGTTGGCCCAGTGGTCTTGTGTTTGAGTCCCATCGAGACAGATTTATTAGATCTGCCTTAAATGGACACCGGGAAAAGTCCTAGAAATAAAAGGGGAGATACGTGATATTGAGCACATCAGACACCGGGTGTCATTTGGTCTATAAATAGATCACTCTAGCACCATACACCCAATACTTTACTTTCACTTACTCGTGAGATCTCACAGTATGTACAGTTTGTGGTTCTGGGGAAACTCCACCATATCCGAGATCATGGCCGATCCTCATTTCATTACCGAGACAATGTCTTCTGTCCAGGGGGAGACGAACGGTTTTAATCTGTGTGACAGATAACTTTGGAGCTTTTGTCTCCCTTTATAGCTGTAAATCGCGTTTTTGTTTTTTGTTTTTTTGAAATTCAATTGTCAATCTGTCCATCTCTGTCAACTTGTTAGAGTCTCAGTCTATCTGCCCCTGCCAGTTTGTCAACACTGTCAAACAGTCTGTCTCTGTCCACCTCTGCCAATCAGTCTCCCTCTCTCCATCTATCTCTCTTTCTGTCTATCTCTTTCTCTATCTCCCTCTTTCTCTCTCTCCCTTTCTCTATCTACCTCTCTTTTTGTCTATCTCTCTCTCTATCTATCTATCTCTTTCTCTCTCCACCTCTCTCTATCTTTCTCTGTATCTCTCTTTTTCTCTCTCCCCCTCTCCCTATCTATGTTCTATCTTTTCATCGACTTGCTGTCATTGTCCATGTTCTTGTTTTCCATTTCAGTTGGAGTTTTTTACCCAAGAACCTCACTCTTGCCAAGTCTTGGATGGAGAAGACGGGGTCCTGTTCGTGCACTACTCTGATGGACGAAGCACGGGAGATGCTTTTGTTCTGTTTGCCACAGAAGCAGAATCAGAGAAATCTTTGAAGAAGCACAGAGAAATGATGGGATCACGATATATTGAGTTATTTAAAAGTACAACAGCCGAAGTTCAACAAGTAAGTTAGAGACTAAAATACACATTCTATTTGTGTGTAGTTATAACATGTCATTTCTGATATATGGAAGCAAATCATGGACAAATAGAAAATAAGTGAGGAATTATGTGGAAGCTGCGGTGATGTGGTTTTATAGAAGAATTATGAGAATGCAGTGGATGGATAGAAAGAACAATGAAGATGTCTTGAAAAAAATTTACTCAGAAAGAGAACTGGTTACTCGCATCTGAGAAAGACAGTCCACATTGTTTGGGCATGTCATGAGAAAGGGAAAGCTGGGGTATGTCGTCACAATGAGAAAGTTGGAAGGGAAGAGAATTGAATTGAATTGAACTTTATTTAAAAAGGGTTACAAATTGGGCTCGTAGGCCGGTCTTACATTCAGTCCTTACAGAGGTAGGGAGAGACCAAGAGAGAAGATACTGGACAGTTTGACAACACAGCATAGAGGAACACCAGTATCAAAAATGATTGGCAGCACATAAGACAGAGGACTGTGGACATACTATAAGAATAATATAACGACTTATTCATTTCATGTTTGTTACAATGAAATGACATGTGCCACTCATTTATTTGTAGGATAGAAAGCATGTTCCTTCCATTTCTGCATCAGTGAAATATTTAACAAGGCAATGGAGCAGATAAGAGGCCGCTAAAACAATTGAACAAATGTCAATGAAAGGTGTTACATAATACTGAAGTGGTGGTACACGGGGGAGTGGTTTTACATACATACATACAGTTGTAGGGGTATTACAGCAGCCATGATACAAGTTGTGATAGATATATACTGAAGTGGTGATAATTACATGAATGGTGATACATGCACACATGAATGGTGATACATGCACACATAAGTGGTGATACATGCACACATGAATGGTGATACATGCACACATAAGTGGTGACACTTACACACATAAATGGTGATATATGCACACATAAATGGTGATACATGCACACATGAATGGTGATACATGCAAACATGAATGGTGATACATGCACACATGAGTGGTGATACATGCATACATGGATGTCTCAGTGGTGAAGTGGTTAAGCAGCCTGCCGTGTGTTTTGAAAGGTCGTGGGTTTGATAGCAGACTCCATCACTCGGTTCAATGATGCAATATTTTTCTGAGACTCCTGGGGGTCATCCCTGGAGCTACAGTTTGTGCTTTATGTGATGCTTTTGGCAGGCCACCCTGTGAAAAGAGACCTAGCCAACTGGGTTAAAACCTGGAGCAATGAAGATGATCTTATGTGTTTAAACCTTTAAACATCCACACATAAATGTATCACATGAACACCCCATGATTGTTGATAACTGCAAGATATATTCAGAGCCAAAATTTGAATGCAGAAATGCAAAAAGTCAAATAAAATGTATGTTTGAAAAAATTTATAGAAATTTTCCCTACATATATTTTGTTGTTCATTTATTCTTATGCCAGGTACTAAACAGAAGCATGGATCCACGTAATCCGGAACAGACAGGGAACCAGATGACATCCTTCATAACCCATCTCCCTGTCGGGATCCAGCTCATGCCCCAGTCACTGATCACTAGCGGAGTCCAGCGGAACTGCATTCGGCTGAGAAATCTGCCAGGTGCCACACAAGTCACCGACATCCTGGTATTTCTTGGGGAACTCTCCCAGTTCATTGTGTACCAGGGAGTGCACATGGTGTACACCGCCGCCGTAAGTTGTTGATGTCAACTAGGGCTGTATTATTCATGTGGTGGTGTGTTTGTCCATCAAGAATGATGATGACCATTAATTTCATCCAGTGGTGTTGAAAGTTTAGAGCCGTGAGTTTAAGATGGCCTATTTTGGCTCGAAATGTTGTTTGATAATGTGCGCAAAGAATGCTTGACTTTCCAGGAGGAGGATCTCCTGTAGTGGTTTTTTTTTTTTTTTTTTTTTTTTGTCCAGCTGTTTGCTTCACAAGTGACTTGTGTAATTATGTACGCCACGAATTTTGGTCTTTGGCAGCAGTCTCCCAAGTGTCTTCCAATGATTCCTTTTCTCTTTGCCACAATCTCTTTTGCAACAGAATGAGATTGGTCGTTGTCTAGACCCTGATGCTCCTTCTATATCACTGCAGAGTGTAAGCTGGGTTATTCCCATGTCCCACAACACAAGTCATTACAGTAGTACACATCTATTAGTCACTGAACAAGATTGCGTTTGCGCACAGAATATCCCTTTAATGATGAATGAACACGGAAACAGGCAACATATATACATCCAGTAACAGTAATTCCAGAATATATCATCATCACAACCTAACACTCAAATACCACTGCCTTCTCCAGGCCTTCTTAATCTAATCCACCAAGACAGTTAACCAGCCACTCTCCCCAGCCCGAACTCACTCGATCTCACCCACTCTGGGTCTAGGCCTCAACTAACTCTCCAGTCCCCTGACTCCACACAACACTACTCCCCAGCCCAAGCTGTCTGCCTCACAACCACACTAGAGGGCTGATGCCTCCTCGACTCCCCTTAAACTCACTGCCTCCAACCTTCCCTGTCTGTCTTCTTATTTGCCCTTTCTGGGGACCTACCACCAAGCTTTATTTTACCTCCGTCTATTATTTCTCAGGGCCGGTTAGCTTGTTTATATAGTACCACTTTCGCTTAGGTCCATCACGCCCAATGTTAATGAACCCAGGCATGTTACACTCGCGATTTGACTAAAGAAGTTAACTGTTGATGAAAAGGCAGTGACAACTTTAAGTAGAGTACTCATGTACATCCCTTTTACACATTGGGCATACAGTCCTAGACCTATATTTTTATAAACCAATCAGCCAATCCAGGGGTGATGAGGTGTTTTTTCCCCGTTCGCTCACTTTTAACTCAAGTGTAGTCCACATTTTGTGTGTGAGGGTTAGCTTTCAGTGTCCCTTCCCATCAGGTGAACCCACTCCGACTACAGAGGTACTTGTACATCTCCAAGTCAAGTACGAGAAGTCATCATTTTAGTCAAACTGACCAGTATAGGGGTTGAACTGGCAACCTCAGCATCAGCACACAGGAAGTTTAAGAGCCAGCAGTCTTGTCCATTCGAACATGGTGACCTGCGGATGGTGAGGTCAATATCAAGACACTTTCAGATACCCATGTAAGACTGAGTATACCTGGGTAAACTGATTAGATACCCATGTAAGACTGGGGATACCTGGGTAAACTGATTAGATAGCCATGTAAGACTGGGGATACCTGGGTAAACTGATTAGATAGCCATGTAAGACTGGGGATACCTGGGTAAACTGATTAGATAGCCATGTAAGACTGGGGATACCTGGGTAAACTGATTAGATACCCATGTAAGACTGGGGATACCTGGGTAAACTGATTAGATACCCATGTAAGACTGGGGATACCTGGGTAAACTGATTAGATACCCATGTAAGACTGGGGATACCTGGGTAAACTGATTAGATACCCATGTAAGACTGAGTATACCTGGGTAAACTGATTAGATACCCATGTAAGACTGGGGATAGCTGGGTAAACTGATTAGATACCCATGTAAGACTGGGGATACCTGGGTAAACTGATTAGATAGCCATGTAAGACTGGGGATACCTGGGTAAACTGATTAGATAGCCATGTAAGACTGGGGATACCTGGGTAAACTGATTAGATACCCATGTAAGACTGGGGATACCTGGGTAAACTGATTAGATAGCCATGTAAGACTGGGGATACCTGGGTAAACTGATTAGATACCCATGTAAGACTGGGGATACCTGGGTAAACTGATTAGATACCCATGTAAGACTGGGGATACCTGGGTAAACTGATTAGATAGCCATGTAAGACTGAGTATACCTGGGTAAACTGATTAGATACCCATGTAAGACTGGGGATACCTGGGTAAACTGATTAGATACCCATGTAAGACTGGGGATACCTGGGTAAACTGATTAGATAGCCATGTAAGACTGGGGATACCTGGGTAAACTGATTAGATAGCCATGTAAGACTGAGTATACCTGGGTAAACTGATTAGATAGCCATGTAAGACTGGGGATACCTGGGTAAACTGATTAGATAGCCATGTAAGACTGGGGATACCTGGGTAAACTGATTAGATACCCATGTAAGACTGGGGATACCTGGGTAAACTGATTAGATACCCATGTAAGACTGGGATACCTGGGTAAACTGATTAGATAGCCATGTAAGACTGGGATACCTGGGTAAACTGATTAGATACCCATGTAAGACTGGGGATACCTGGGTAAACTGATTAGATACCCATGTAAGACTGGGGATACCTGGGTAAACTGATTAGATAGCCATGTAAGACTGGGATACCTGGGTAAACTGATTAGATACTCATGTAAGACTGGGGATACCTGGGTAAACTGATTAGATAGCCATGTAAGACTGAGTATACCTGGGTAAACTGATTAGATACCCATGTAAGACTGGGGATACCTGGGTAAACTGATTAGATACCCGTGTAAGACTGGGGATACCTGGGTAAACTGATTAGATAGCCATGTAAGACTGGGGATACCTGGGTAAACTGATTAGATACCCGTGTAAGACTGGGATACCTGGTTAGACTGATTAGATACCCATGTAAGACTGAGTATACTAGGGTAAACTGATTTGAGAAATTAGCCGTTGACCGTCAAGATCGTTTTGACACGTTATGAGAAGACATTTTTTCGCGCTCGCTTGCTTTGAATTCAAGTGTAGTCCATTTAGTAGTAATGGACTGAATTTTGCGTGTGGGTTAGCTTTCCCTATTAACAGTGTCCCTTGCCATCAGGCGAACCCACTCCGACCTCAGAGATACTTGTAATTTATGTCCCCAAGTCAAGGACGACAGGTCAACATTTTAGTCCAGCTGTCCGGTGTAGGGACTGAACCCCTTACCTCGGCATCACCACACCGGATGTTTAAGAACATGCGTTCTTACCCATTCGGCCATGCGGACCTGCATGAGAAGACATAAAATGAAGAACTTGGTGACAGCTGGCAAGATTGAGGGGAGCAGAACAAGAGGATGGCAAAGAGGTAAATATATAGATGGCCTGACCACATGACACACGTGAGATAAAAACGCAGAGCTGATCCACGACCCTGGCGATTGTGTGAGATAGCGGATTATGACGGCCCATGTTTATTGGTATGGAAATGATGATGATGATACCTGGGAGCACCCCTACATCAGACAGGTGGACTAAAATGAGGAGTTCAAAGCGAGTGACCGCAAAATAAAATATCTGGGAACCTAAGTAAATTTTGAAAATCTGCTTCAATGCAGATTTAAACCCATAACCGCTGGGTTGTCAGGCAAGGATCTAGCCACCACATTATTGTAGCTCCCATAGGAACAATCATAACTACTGAAAATAAATGCAGCATCCATAAAAATCAGAAGCAGTGGATGTGTTGAGCTAAACGTGAATGATTTGTTATTTCAGGGCGAACCATCTGGTGAAGCATTTATCCAGCTGGACTCAGAAGAAGCCGCAAGCAAAACTGTCCTCAGCCGACACAGGCGGCCAATGACCTTTACCAACAAGAAGCGGGTCATAGATGTGATCCAGTGCAGCGGTGATGAAATGAGTTGTGTGTTGACCAGTGCCATGCCTCAGATGTCAATCCCTCTTCCAGCAATGTTGCCAGCTCCTCAAATTCCTCCACCTTCCCAGATCACACTTCAGAGGCAGTTGCTAACACCAGGTAATAACATCCTTATCTTATTCCTCCACCTTCCCAGATCACACTTCAGAGGCAGTTGCTAACACCAGGTAATAACATCCTTATCTTATTCCTCCACCTTCCCAGATCACACTTCAGAGGCAGTTGCTAACACCAGGTAATAACATCCTTATCTTATTCCTCCACCTTCCCAGATCACACTTCAGAGGCAGTTGCTAACACCAGGTAATAACATCCTTATCTTATTCCTCCACCTTCCCAGATCACACTTCAGAGGCAGTTGCTAACACCAGGTAATGCATAATTGTCTGATTCCGTGATGCAGTGCCAAATAATAAAGTATGTTTGGACCAAACATGGTGCACAATGAAATGAACAAATATTAATATGTAAATTTTCATTAAATGAGAAATTAAAATTGCGAAACGTAACAAATACCATGATAGCCCTTGTATGGCGATATATCGCCCTTGTGTCCAAATGGGAGGTTACATTTTGCGATATATTATCCTTCAGCACTTAATCAATTAATACAGTTTGTATTGAAATGCTACCCTTATCATTATGTAGCAGGTCCTTTAAAGAACATAAGGAGATTCTGGATCCTTAGCTAGTTCCCCTGTCTCAGTTTATCACTATCATGCATTTTCAAGCCCAAGCTGTCTTAAATGCCCTGTGTCCTGCTGGTTGACCCCCTGCCTCTTCCCCCAGAGACCACGCCCTCCATCACTGTTCTCTCCAAAGTACAATGATGGTTAAAATGGCCAAAGTATTCCAGTTCCCAGACGTAATGATGTTTGGAATTCTGTCTGCATCCCATATTCCTTCATCTGCCATAGCGACACTTCAGAGACCATTAGTTATCTGTTCGGGTATCATCGGGGATCAGTGACATTAGACGTAGACAGTCACAATTTTTTGGGCATGTTATGAGAACTTGGTGACAACTGGTAAGATCGAGGGGAACAGACCAAGGGGAAGACCTAGAAACAAGTATCTGGATGGCTTGGCCTTGTGGCATGGTCGAGACAAAAACACGGAACTGATCCACGACTCTGTTGATCGAGTGAGATGGCAGAACATGACCGCCCACGCTTACCGGCATGGCACATGATGGATGGATGGATGGATCATCCTTGCACTCCGGACAAGCCCATAGCTGCTCAGATCCCCCCACCCCCCAACATATGCATCAGCGTCTGATGGGCTAATAGTGCCAGTTCTATGTTGGTTGAAGAGACCCCTCATTCTTCCGATGTGCCTTTAGTGTCTGGCCGTGCCAATTCTTACTTCCGAGTCTCTCATTCTGGATAACAATGTGGATTCACTGGTGTCAAAGTCCGCTGTCCTCGACATCTCTCTAAGGGTATTAATAATATTACTAGTTAGTTGCATATCCTTTACAGGACGTTGCAGTCAACACCAGCATTTTTGTGCTGTTGTGATCTCTTGGCAAGTTTACGTTCACTAGTTTGTCATTGCTTTCTGAATGACCGGCACCCATATCATTTCGTAAAAACCCAATGCAACACTTTCTGCTGGCAAATCGCCCGCAGTTCTGTTTCGAACGCGGGTATGCGGGATCACGAACTGCGTCCGTAACACCTTCGCCGTGGAGCCAGCTGATAATATTACTACCTACAGGTAATCATGAAAGGTATTGTTGACAGTGTTTTTACTGTTAAGGGAAGACAGGCCTGAAAATAAAAACAGGTCAGCTGGAACAAATAAGATAAATGACCTAATCCATCAAGTTTAACAAAGGAGTTAGTTATTTAGTTAGTTGCATATCCTTTACAGGACATACCAGTCAACCCCAGGTTTTGTTTTTTACTGTTTGTGATCCCTGGGCAAGTTTACGTTCAGTAGTTTGCCATTGTTTTCTAAACGACCAGCACTCATACTATTTTATGGAAACCAACGCAAGGCAGTCTGCTTCCAAATCGCTGGCTGCTGTGTTTTGAACGCGGTATGCGGGATTATGACGTGCATTCAGAACTCCTTCTCCACAGAGCCGGAGTACAGATTAAAAAATAAATGTTAGATGAAACGTGCAGATATGTGATGACATAAAGTAACATTTATCCTGACATAAAGAAACATTATCTAGACATAACGTAACATTTATCCTGACATAAAGAAACATTATCTAGACATAAGGTAACATTTATCCTGACACAAAGAAGCATTATTTAGACATAACATAACATTTATCCTGACATAAATAAAAATTATCAAGACATAAAGTAACATTTATCCTGACATAAAGAAACATTATCTAGACATAAAGTATCATTTATCCTGACATAAAGAAACATTATCTAGACATAAAGTAACATTTATTCTGACATAAAGAAACATCATCTAGACATAAAGTAACATTTATCCTGACATAAAGAAACATCATCTAGACATAAAGTAACATTTATCCTGACATAAATAAACATCATCTAGACATAAAATAACATTTATCCTGACATAAAGAAACATTATCTAGACATAAAGTAACTTTTATCCTGGCATAAAGAAACATAATCTAGACATAAAGTATCATTTATCTTGACATAGAGAAACATTATCTAGACATAAAGTAACATTTATCCTGACAAAAAGAAACATTATCTAGACATAAAGTAACATTTATCCTGGCATAAAGAAACATAATCTAGACATAAAGTATCATGTATCCTGACATAAAGAAACATTATCTAGACATAAAGTAACATTTATCCTGACATAAAGAAACATTATCTAGACATAAAGTACCATTTATCCTGACATACAGAAACATTATCTAGGCATAAAGTAACATTTATCCTGACATAAAGAAACATATCTATACATAAATTAACATGTGTATATTGATTTTAACCACATCTACTTTACTATAAGAGCTGCTTGCAGAAAGTGTTGCATAGACTACGAAACTCCAGCGAAGACTCTAGGAATCCCTGAGAAAATAGAACCCGTGAACCAAAACATATGGTCCGGACAGAACCCACACCTTGCCGAATACAAGGCAAGAAGACTGGCCACTTCACCATGGATATCTCCATGACCTTTGTGACCTCTGTAACTAAGGTGACATCTGTGACTATGGTGAACTCTGTGACTATGGTGACCTTTGTGACCATGGTGACCTTTGTGACTATGGTGAACTCTGTGACTAAGGCAACCTCTGTGACTATGGTGAACTCTGTGACTAAGGCAACCTCTGTGACTATGGTGAACTCTGTGACTATGGTGACCTTTGTGAAATCTGTGACCATGGTGACCTTTGTGACTATGGTGAACTCTGTGACTATGGTGAACTATGTGACTATGGTGATCTTTGTGACCATGGTGACCTCTGTGACTATGGTGAACTCTGTGACCTTTGTGACTATGGTGATCTTTGTGACTATGGTGAACTCTGTGACTAAGGCAACCTCTGTGACTATGGTGAACTCTGTGACCATAGTGGCCTTTGTGACTATGGTGATCTTTGTGACTATGGTGACCTTTGTGACTATGGTGATCTTTGTGACTATGGTGACCTTTGTGACTATGGTGAACTCTGTGACTATGGTGACCTTTGTGACTATGGTGAACTCTGTGACTAAGGCAACCTCTTTGACTATGGTGAACTCTGTGACCATGGTGACCTTTGTGACTATGGTGAACTCTGTGACTATGGTGAACTCTGTGACTATGGTGAACTCTGTGACTAAGGCAACCTCTGTGACTATGGTGAACTCTGTGACCATGGTGACCTTTGTGACTATGGTGAACTCTGTGACTGTGGTGAACTCTGTGACTATGGTGAACTCTGTGACCACAGTGACTATGGTGATCTTTGTGACTATGGTGAACTCTGTGACCATGGTGAACTCTGTGACCATGGTGACCTTTATGACTATGGTGAACTCTGTGACTAAGGCAACCTCTGTGACTATGGTGAACTTTGTGACTATGGTGAACTCTGTGACTAAGGCAACCTCTGTGACTATAGTGAACTCTGTGACAAAGGCAACCACTGTGACTATGGTGAACTCTGTGAGTAAGGCAACCTTTGTGACTATGGTGAACTCTGTGACTAAGGCAACCTCTGTGACTATGGTGAACTCAGTGACTATGGTGAACTCTGTGACTATGGTGAACTTTGTGACTATGGTTAACTCTGTGATTAAGGCAACCTCTGTGATTCTGGTGATCAATCTGAAATCTTGTTGAGGCTTAATTTCCATAACTATTAGTTAGTTGAATATTCTTTACAGGATGTGGCTGTCAACCCCCAGCATTTTTTGGCTGTTCATTATTTCTAGGCAAATTTACATTCAGTAGTTTACCACTGCTTTCTGAATGACCAGCACCCATACCTTTGTATGAGGAAACCAACGAAAGGTAGTCTGCTTCCAAATCGCCTACAACTTAGTTTCAAATGCGGAATGCGGGATTACGAATTGTGTCCGTAACTCCTTCCCCACAGAGCAGGCTAACTGAGGAAACAAATGTTGAAAAAGAAGACTTATAATAATGCAATAATGTAGTAAACGCAAAGTTCTTAACATCAACGCGTCTACAGCAATGTCTAAAACAGTATTCCTGAGACCTGTACACCAGGATATACCGTCAGTTTCATATTGTTTTGTTGGTTCCACAGTGACCCCTTTCATGACCTCCACGTCCTTGACGCCACCCGAAGCATTTCCTTATATATCTCTGACACAACCTTTAGCACCAACATTTACCCCAACATCCATGCCTCTGCCACAGCCGCCAACTTATTACCCTCCGATCATTTACTGGTACCAAACTCCGCCGGTCTCGCCAGCAGTGGCCCAGGCGCCCATGTCGTATTACACAACAGCGATGAATGTTGGCGCTGGGCTGTGTCCAGGTCCACATGTGGTCGTGATGATGGGACTGCCAATGGATGTAACGGTGCAGGACATCATCAGCTTTTTCCAGGACTTTCCCGAGGTAGGTTCACATTCTGATGGTTTAAATGGCTGATGATTTATAATGACATATGTTGGTGACTTATAATGACGTGTTAATGATTAGTAATGACTCAGTTTGACGGTTTATAATGACATGTGTTGATAGTTTATATGATATATGTTGATGGTTTATAGTGACATTTATTGACTGTTTTCTTCTTCTTCTTTTGTTCGCTTGAAATATGTCTATAACTGCAATGCTGTCTCTTGTATGAAATGAACTGTCTTTTTCAGTTCACACAGCGGTCCATAGAGTTTATCTTCCACTGTCGTCTCTCTAGGCCAGAAGGTTTGCCTAGATATGTTATATTTTGGGCAGTCTTGGAGTATGTGCTCTGCTGTCTGCGACGCCAATCCACATGTGCACATGGCCGTTTCACCAATCTTGAATTTTGTATACATGTGGTTGCGTAATCTATTGTGCCCTGTTCTGAGGCTCAGAATAATGACTTGTTCTGGTCTGTCCATAACGAGGTAGTCATCTTGTTCAGGTTTTGGTGGCTTTCTGACTGATTTGATCATTCTTTTCTTTTGGTGGTATGTAACAGGCACATCAGGCTGTTCTTCTTTGGCTCCTTCCTTAGCCAATTGATCAGCTCTGTCGTTTCCGGGTACTCCACAGTGGGATGGTATCCACTGTATGGTGACCTTATGCTGACTGCTAAGTTCAGAAAGTAGTGTCCTTAGTACTGGCAATTTCCCAGACAGGAGCGCCTCGAGTACTGATTTTGCATCTGTTAATAGCACCACAGGTTGTGTACCATTGCTGGTATTTAGTAATTTCTCTGTTGCTATCTTGATTGCCTCAATTTCAGCATTGTAGTTATGGCAGTACTTTCCTGTCGGCACTCTAGCTGTGTCCCTAGTATTATTTGGGTATTCTATGTACACTCCTGCTCCTCCATTTCGAACAGCATTTTGTGCTGACCCATCTGTGTAGACTCGGATCCAGAGGTCCTGTGGGTATTCTTCATCAAGGAAGCTGAGAGTGCCTGTTCTGCGCTGCACACTGTTCTGTTCTTCCTTGTCAAATATTCCTCTCACTTTTGTCTGGATTTGTAATGATAGTCTATGCTCATCTTTCCATGGAGTTCGCTCTGGAATAGTTGTTAGGGTGATACCAACTGTGGGCAGATCGGTGGTTTCTCTGCAGAGTTGTTTGGCCTGGTGGATAAAACTACTTCTTTTCAACCGCCCCATAGCTAGGTTTTCAAATCTGTTCTTCATAGGGTGGCCTGGAAAGCTGAGGAACTTTTCTGCTTGTATTAGCGTTTTCGTATCTCTGCGCTCACTCAGTGCTTGTGTCCTCCCCATCTTCTCCATTTCCACTATAGGGGTTGATCTCATTCCTCCTGTGGTGACTCTAAGTGCTTGATTTTGCACTTTGTCCAGCTCTTGTAGTGTGGTTTTTGATGCCGAACACCACACAGTTGACCCGTATTCCAGGTGTGGTTGTATGCTCTGTTGATAAACTTTGCTAAGTATTTTCCCACTGGCTCCCCATGTGGTTCCACTTAGCTTTCTTAGGATGGCTATTTTCCTTCTGGCTTTTGCTACTGCTTTGTTGATGTGCTTTCTCCATGTCAGCCTGCCATCAAATGTTACTCCAAGGTATGTTGGTTCTTTATCTTCTCTTGGGGGTGTTCCATTTATCTGGATGGTCCCTGCCTTTTGTTTTGGAGAGAGGGTAAATAGGGTGGTGCTGCACTTGTCAGTGTTTATGCTGACACACCATCTATTTGCCCATGCAACAAATGTATCTACAGCTCTTTGTAGCAATCTGGTGGCCACTGATGCATGTTCATTTGTGCTCCATAGAACCAGGTCATCGGCGTACATTGCCGCTTTAATTCCATGCGGTAGATTAGCAACGAGATCATTGATGAAGATTAGAAAAAGTGTGGGGGACAAGACTCCACCCTGCGGAACACCGTGACGCAATAGTACTTTCTTGCTCTTGAGTCCGTCTATCTGTACTCGGGCTCTTCTGTTGTGCAAGTATGCTTTCACCCATTTGTACATTCTTCCATTGACTTTGCAGTTTCTCAGTTTCTTCATAAGACCTTCTTTCCAGACTTTGTCAAAGGCTTTCTTCAGATATATCCATGCCGCGAGTACCAGCTTCTTCTCTTGGAATGCATCCTCAATTTCTTGAGAGAGGTAGGTTGTCTGATCTTCCGTAAAGTAGCACTGCCTAAAGCCAGCCTGTTGTGGCACAAGGATGTTTTTACTTTCAATGTACCACTGCAGTCTGTGATTGATGATGCGCTCCAGTGTTTTGCAGAGACAGCTGGTGAGGCTAATTGGTCTGTAGCTAGAGGCAATGGAACCATCTTTCCCTGATTTTAGGAGGGGTATCATGATTTCTTCTCTCCAAGCTTGTGGATCACTGCCTAAGGTCCAACTATTATTGAAGATCTGTAACAGTTTTGCTTTGGCCTCTGTTCCTAGGTTCCTGATCATTTCATTGGAGATACCATCAGCTCCTGGTGACTTTCTCATTTTCAGTTTTGATATGGCTAGCTCCAGTTCGCTGATTGTGATGGGTGCCTCCAGAACCTCATGTACTATTTCCTTCTGTCCTGTATGTTGCCGTTTCTCTCGAATCTCTTGTTGTTTCTCTGGACTAATTTTGATATTGTTATCTTGTGCGAATGAGTTCGCAAAATGGTCAGCTGCTTGCTTTCTTGTTAAGATGTTTCCATCTTTATGTAGTGCAATTTTTGAGTTTCTCCCTGTGCCCTCATCGTTAAGTTGTTTTATTAGCTTCCACAATTTCCTTGTTTCTCTTTCAAAGTTCAGAGACTCTGTTTTTTCCTGCCAGCTTTTCCGTCTAGCCTGCAGCTTGGCCCTTTGAAATTTGGCTTGTGCATGCTGGAATTTATTGTGGTGCTCTTGGCTGGGTGTGGCCTCTGCTTGCTGTCTACACATTTCCACATCATTATGCAACTGTTCCAGTTCACTACTCCAGTAGGGTTTATATTGTTTACGGGCTCCTCTTGGTACTGTTTCTCGCACTGCCTGTAGTATGCATTTCTCAAACTCTTCAACTACTTTATTTATGTCTTTCTCAGTGTTCTGGTTTCTAACCAGTATGCTGGTGCGATTCTTGTACATTGCCCAGTCTGCTTTCTTGTAGTTCCACCTCGAGAGGGTGCTGCTTTCACTTACAAGCACATTTTCTACAGTTAGAAAGACTGGCCGATGGTCACTGCCACCAAGTTGTTTCCCAACAATTTGTGTAATGTTCCACTCCAGGTCTGGTGAATGAAAAGCCAGGTCAGATGTAGTTGTAGTGTGCCATGATCTCGAGTAGAAAGTATGTGGGTCGGACGGCTTGTTAATCAAGATGAATCTATTCTCATCCTGCCAGTCTTCCAGTCTCTCTCCTCTCTGGTCCATGTGATCATAGCCCCAACTCTGCGAGTGGCTGTTGAAATCGCCACACACAATCATTTTTTCTGTTAATGGTAGTGTGTCCAGTGCCTGTAGGCGGTCACTTGGACAGTAGTAATTGATCAGATGTAGATCTGTATTACCTGTCTTAAGTTTAAGTGTCTGATACTCAGCCCCTTCCATGTAGACTTCGATTTGGGAAGCCATGATGTTATTTCTTACAAGGGTCAGTATCCCACCTTTTCGCCTGTCCTTTCGGTCAGATCGGTAACACTGGTAGCCGTTGAGGTGAGTTTCTTGCAAGCAACATATGCTTACTTTTTCTTTGTCCAGGATGTTTTCTAATTCTATTTTTTTGTTGCTGACTCCCTCCGCATTCCAGTGCATTATTTTAAGTCTTTGTTTAATATGGCCAGCCGTCCTATTCTCATGTCCCCTGGCTCCACAGGACATCTGAGAAGGACCTCCAGTAGTTGGGGTTGGGCCCTTTCAAGACATAGGGCCCGGCACTGCACCTGCCTGGGGGTCCAAAGCAGGGCGAGCACCATAACATTTAGTAGTAGTCGACATATTCTTCTTCTTCTTCTTCTTCGTTCATCCGGAGTTTTTTTTCGGACGTGATTGCGTTGTGCCTGTTTACAGCAGAGCTGCGTTCTTGCGCCGTTAGGCCGACACATCAGACTTCTGCGGGCATTTGTTGACCGGGTTAACCTTCCCGGGGGTCGACATATTCTATTTTGCGTAATTGCATGGCATCCTGATTTCTATGGTGCGCCTCCTGGCTGGTTGCCTCCGTCTTCAGCACCTTTCCTTTGATAGAGCAGACTGTGGTCTCACTCGAGTTTAGATGTGTACACACGCACACACGTGTCTGCACACGCATGTATGTGTATACACATCTAGAGCACACTGGTTATTTTCCGGCGCCAGAAACTCGCCGTTGCCCCTTCTCCTGTTAGTTTAAATAGGTCCGCCACGTGAAGGCCAGGAGTTGGACTTTTGCTGCAGAGATTATGTATTCACGAGCCATTGGGGTATTTAGGCAATGTTGGGCGCTCACCCCAACACCGCGCCTCGGCTACATCTAGAACCTATTGACTGTTTATAATGACATATGTTGATAGTTTATAATGACATATGTTGATAGTTTATAATGACATATGTTGATAGTTTATAATGACATATGTTGATAGTTTATAATGACATATGTTGATAGTTTATAATGACATATGTTGATAGTTTATAATGACATATGTTGATAGTTTATAATGACATATGTTGATAGTTTATAATGACATATGTTGATAGTTTATAATGACATATGTTGATAGTTTATAATGACATATGTTGATAGTTTATAATGACATATGTTGATAGTTTATAATGACATATGTTGATAGTTTATAATGACATATGCTGATAGTTTATAATGACATATGTTGATAGTTTATAATGACATATGCTGATAGTTTATAATGACATATGTTGATAGTTTATAATGACATATGTTGATAGTTTATAATGACATATATGCTGATAGTTTATAATGACATATGCTGATAGTTTATAATGACATATGTTGATAGTTTATAATGACATATGCTGATAGTTTATAATGACATATGCTGATAGTTTATAATGACATATGCTGATAGTTTATAATGACATATGCTGATAGTTTATAATGACATATGCTGATAGTTTATAATGACATATGCTGATAGTTTATAATGACATATGCTGATAGTTTATAATGACATATGTTGATAGTTTATAATGACATATGTTGATAGTTTATAATGACATATGCTGATAGTTTATAATGACATATGCTGATAGTTTATAATGACATATGTTGATAGTTTATAATGACATGTGTTGATAGTTTATAATGACATATGCTGATAGTTTATAATGACATATGCTGATAGTTTATAATGACATATGCTGATAGTTTATAATGACATATGTTGATAGTTTATAATGACATATGTTGATAGTTTATAATGACATATGCTGATAGTTTATAATGACATATGTTGATAGTTTATAATGACATATGCTGATAGTTTATAATGACATATACTGATAGTTTATAATGACATATGTTGATAGTTTATAATGACATATGCTTATAGTTTATAATGACATATGCTGATAGTTTATAATGACATATGCTGATAGTTTATGACATATGCTGATAGTTTATGACATATGCTGATAGTTTATAATGACATATGTTGATAGTTTATAATGACATATGCTGATAGTTTATAATGACATATGTTGATAGTTTATATATATATAGTTTAAAATTACATATATTAATAGTCTATAATGACATATTGATGGTTTATAATGACATATAGTAATGGTTTATAACAACATGTGTTGATTTTTTATGACCTATTTTGATGGTTTATAACATCATTTACTGATAGTTTATAATGGCATATATTAATGGTGTAAAACAGCATGTATTAATAAATTATAATGACATTGATGTTGCAAACCTTGCATTGACATATATATATATATATGTGGTTTATAACATTATTTATTTATAATTTAAAATGACATATTTTGATGTTTCTTCTTCTTCTTCTTCTGCGTTCATCCGGAGTTTTTTTTCGGATGTGATTGCATTGTGCCTGTTTGCAGCAGAGCTGCGTTCTTGTGCCGTTAGGCCGACACATGCAACTTCTGCGGGCATTTGTTGACCGGGTTAACCTTCCCGGTTTTGATGTTTTATAACATCATTTATTAGTAATTTATAATGACATATATTGATGAGTTATAACATCATTTATTGATAACTTATAATGACATATATTGATAGTTTATAATATTTAAACTTTAGCTGCAAACTCCACCAATCATGAACAAATTGAGATTATTTGCACATGAACATAACGCTTCACATAGCGGGCGCATTGTGATGCTTATAACCAAAATGCGCAGATAATGCCAGGAATATTGTCAGACACGGGTTTAATGTCCAGGCTCATCGGCTGTGGAAGGGAGGGAAAGATTGGCCACCTATATCTCCGTGCATGCAGGCCTACAGAATGTAATGGCAATGTTACATTGTAGGCCCAAGGCAGCAAACTGCTTCTGGTAAATGTTATTTTATAACTCTTCACATACATAAAACGTGTCTGTTGTGCTAAAGATTTATTGTTTCACAGGTGAGACCTGAGTCGGTCAATATACAGATGAGCACAGAGGGCAAGCCAACTGGAAATGCACTAGTTTTCTTCTCATCGAGACTAGAAGCAGAACGGGCGGTTTTGGAGAGTAACGGACGACATATTGGAAATACATCAATTGAACTGTTCATGGCATGAGACTTGTTGTATTCACTTGATGGTGCCAGAGATTGAACTGTTCATGGCATGAGACTTGTGTTGATTTGATGGTGCCAGAGATTGAACTGTTCATGGCATGAGACTTGTGTTGATTTGATGGTGCCAGAGATTGAACTGTTCATGGCATGAGACTTGTTGTATTCATTTGATGGTGCCAGAGATTGAACTGTTCATGGCATGAGACTTGTGTTGATTTGATGGTGCCAGAGATTGAACTGTTCATGGCATGAGACGTTGTATTCATTTGATGGTGCCAGACAGATGTGGTCAAAGTACAGAACCAAAATAGGTCTAATTCCAGTAGCTTCTCATTGTTACAAGGAGCAAAGTCCTGTCATCCTGTCAGTTTGATGTGAAGAAGACAGCACAAACTGATATTCATTCTTGAACCAATTGGTCAATGTTTAATTAACCGGTCGCTAACCTCGAGTTTGAAAGATTGTAAGTACAGCAGTTGAGAACTTGCTTAGTTCAGTCCTCTGGTGACCAACAGCATTGCACACCTGATACTTCTATCTGAACTAGGCAGCCAGTAAAAGACCACCATACAGTGGATACCATCTCACTGTGGAGTGCCCTGAAACGAGACAGCTGATCAACTAGCTATGGAAGGAGCAGCAGAAGAGCAACCTGGTGTACCTGGCACATACCACCAAGAGAAAAGAATTATCACATCAATCAGAGAGCCACCAACACCAAGACGATTTCAACTTTATGGACAGACTAGAACAAATCATTACACAATTATACAACATGCATACAAAATTCAAGATTGGTGTGTAGACAGCAGATTACATACTCCAAGACTGCCCAAAAAGTGGCATATCTAGGCAAACTTTCTGACTTAAAGAAGCAATAATGGAAGATAAACTTTGTGGACCATTGAGAACCATGACTAGAGCTACGGAGTTAATGCTTTCTGCGATGCTCTAGGCAGGTTCTTGTTGTTCTGCGGAAATAGACCAAGCCAGGTGAGGTGAAACCTGGTGCAACTAAATCAATCCTCACAACTTTTAGCCATAAGTGCCCTGATCCTCTCTACAATGAATCCATCAGTGGTTAACTTGAGCACCTACATTTTGTAACCATTGACTTGGTTCAAAACCTGACCCACAGCAGTCAGCAAGCCACAAATGTAGAACTACGTCTTGTGTGTGGGAGGCAGCAAACGCATCTTGTTAGTAAATTAATCTCACAAACTATGAGAATTTCCAACCACACAACATTTCCTATCGAGCTAATATTTATATAGTGCCTTAGCACATATGTTGTGTGATGGTATGTATATATGAACTGGTAAGAAAACCAGTATATAAGATGTTAAATATTTATTTTACTAAATTATTTCTCTGAAAACTACTCACAAATTATGAAGACAGGTATGCTTCGGGCAGACTTGAATTCAATAATCAAAAATAGACAGCATCTGATGGATTTTTCCCCAGGACATGCTGGTGTGGCGGGAAACAAGCAGGCAGACAGATTGACTGGATCTGCACCACTAGGTGGTGAACTGGTGCATGATAAGGCAGACGTGGTGGGATCGTGTGTGTATTGTGCAGAACAGGTAGATCATCACTGCCCGAAGAGAATGGTGCTGCAGGGAGTGACCAGAGGATCTGGCTGACACTCAGGACTGAGAAAAGGCCAGAAGGCTACTTTAATACCATTAATATTGGGACTCTTCGCTGGCTCTTGAAGACGAGGACAGAGATTTTGAATGTCCCAAATAATGTTGTGTTCGTTCTTGACTCAACTCATTCTCTGGAAAATGATACTGCTTTTATAAGAAACATTAACACGAAGGTCTGATAGCGAACGAGGAAGAAGAAATTCTTTCTGACTAAAGTTTTCATCAATGCATCTTTCTGCATTATCGAAATAAAAATATATAAATATATGAAAGTAAATTGTATACTCAAGTCAACATCAAAGTGCAGGGAACCAATCTGAAACAAGTCAATGTATTTTAATTATTTGAGTACTTTAATAACAGCAGATGGGAGATGTAATAAGGAAGGTACATGTAGAATAATCCAGCAAAAGCAGCATTTCACAAGATAAAGAAAATTCTCTGCAATTTATCTTTGTCAATCGAAGGTAGGAAAAGAGTTCTTAAGAGCTATACTGATCTAGTCCTAATGTATGGAAGCGAATCATGGACAGTTAGCAGACCAATGAGGAATTATGTAGAGACTGCAGAGATGTGGTTTTATAGAAGCATGATGAGAAAACCGTGGATGGATAGAAAGAACAATGGAGAAATCTTGAAAGAAGTTAACTCACAAAGATAACTAGTTACTCTCATCAGAAGAAGACAGTCCACATTCTGGTGTGCATCATCACAACATGAAAGTAAGAGGGAAAGAAAGACAGGGGAAGACCAGGAGAGAAGATGCTGTACAGTCTGACATAGCATGGAGGAACATCGGTATCAGAAATTATTGGCAGTACACGAGACAGAAGGCTGTAAACAGACATGATCACCAATGCCACACAGCATGGACCATAAAGAGAAGAGCTACATGAACTGGTTCAAAACCTAGCCAGGTGCAGCCCCCCTAGCCACACAAATGAAAGCCTACCTGTTGTGAGTCTGAGGCAGCTCACGTAGTTCCTTATTCAACTCAGCTCATTTCAAAACCTAGCCAGTTGCAGCCTCTAGCCACACAAATGAAAGCCTACCTGTTGTGAGTCGGAGGCAGCTCATGTAGTTCCTTACTCAACTCAGCTCAAAATGCTACGTGAATGTCCAACACAGAAACCACAGACAATATGTTGCATGATTTATTGCCTGGCATATTTCGCTGCATCTCATCAGGTGCATACTGTAGAGTTATTTATCATATGAAGGGAATAAATGAATAATACTTGAGCTGAAACAATTAAAACATAGTTTAAATGTGGAACATGTTATGCTCACAGTAATTTCAAACTTAACAAACTTTTTCTGTTTGCATAAAACCGGCAAACAGAAAGAGTGTGTGAAATTTGAAATTACCATGGGGATAACAAATGTTACACATTCGAACAATACCAGTGCTTTAATTGTTTCAGCTAAAGTACGCATGAGTAATAAGTGGCCAGTAATTTTCTGTTGGTGGACTACGAATGCAACTATTGAATCCTCGTCGGACCACACTCATGATATTATCATCGTAGACTACTATCAACTACACTAACGCCATTGGGAATCAAACACAAAATATCTTACAAGAATACTGCTTATTTGCATATTACAATGACATTTAAAACATATTATTTCCACTTGCATTTCATTGTGTGGTCAGGATTTTAAAGAGGAAAGCCATTTGTTTTTAAAACAAACTTTGTTTATTTTTAAATAACGAAGACACAAACAATAAATTGCACGATTTATTGCCTGGCATATTTAGCTGCAACTCATCAGATACATACTGCAGAAATCGCACAACATAAACTAAGGTAATGAGATAAATCCTTCAAGCTGAAATATACAACACATATTCACACAGCAATTTGAATAGTACCTGACAAGATGCAGTGAAATAGGAAATAAAGTATGCAATCAATTTGTGTCTTCATTATTCAAATTCACTACAGGAGAGCATTGTTTTAAAAGTCTTTTATGTTAGGAGCTTCCGTGTTAGAATATTTTAGTCATGTTCTTCACGCAGCAGGTTTATACTTTCAGTTATCATTGTTTTTCTGGAAACAAGTTGTCAAGATTTGTAATACATTAAGTGTCTTGTAGTGATTACAAGGGCAACAGTTGCAGGTCTGCGACTACCTCCAGTGTTTCATTGTATCTCTAGTCTCCTTTGTATCTCTAGTCTCCAGTGTTCCATTGTATCTCTAGTCTCCTTTGTATCTCTAGTCTCCAGTGTTCCATTGTATCTCTAGTCTCCTTTGTATCTCTAGTCTCCTTTGTATCTCTAGTCTCCAGTGTTCCATTGTATCTCTAGTCTCCTTTGTATCTCTAGTCTCCAGTGTTCCATTGTATCTCTAGTCTCCTTTGTATCTCTAGTCTCCTTTGTATCTCTAGTCTCCAGTGTTTCATTGTATCTCTAGTCTCCTTTGTATCTCTAGTCTCCAGTGTTTCATTGTATCTCTAGTCTCCTTTGTATCTCTAGTCTCCTTTGTATCTCTAGTCTCCAGTGTTTCATTGTATCTCTAGTCTCCTTTGTATCTCTAGTCTCCAGTGTTTCATTGTATCTCTAGTCTCCTTTGTATCTCTAGTCTCCAGTGTTCCATTGTATCTCTAGTCTCCTTTGTATCTCTAGTCTCCAGTGTTCCATTGTATCTCTAGTCTCCTTTGTATCTCTAGTCTCCTTTGTATCTCTAGTCTCCAGTGTTCCTTGTATCTCTAGTCTCCATCATTGTCCTGCTATATCTCTATCTACTATCCATTGCTGTTCTGCTTTATTTGCATCTATGGTTCCCTCAAATGTTCCGCTATATCTATATCTAGTCTCTGTACACGTTTTGCTTTATCTGTGCCTATAGTCTCCTCCAATGTTTTTCTACATCTATATTGATGTTACACAACATTATAAACAAAGTTATGTATTTGCCTACAGCAGTCAGTCCATCCACTCTGTCTTGTACATTTGTTAATGTTTAATCTGTATGTAATTTGTAGATCCTTTTTGTGAAGAACTAATGTATTTATCAAAGTTTACTGTGAACATTGTAGACTTTAAGTGTAAAATTTTTCCTTTTATCACCAAAATTTGCTATGAACTTCATAGAAATGTGTTTAGTGTAAAACGCTCCATTTATTACACAGTTCACTGTGAACATCTTTGAAAGACTGTTGTGTATCTGCTCGATTTATCACAAAGTTCACTGTCACTGTGAATATCATAGGAAGACTGTGTAAAGCTGCTACATTTATCACAAAGTTCACTGTAAACATCATAGAAAAACCTATTTATCACAAAGTTCACCATAAACATAGACGTATTTTTGTGTGCAAAACTCCAATTATCACAAAGTTTACTGTGAACATCATAGAAAGAATTTTTGTGTAAAACTGATCCAAGTATCACAATGTTCACTGTAAATATCATAGAAGAACCTATTTATTGCCAAGTTCCCTGTGAACTTAATATACAGATATGTTGTGTAAACTGCCCCATTTATCATAAAGTTCAAGTTCACTGTGAACATCATAAACAGACTTTTTGTGTAAAACTTTCATTTATCACAAAGTTCACTGTTAGCAACATAAAAAGACTACTTATTTTATAGGTAACTAGCTGACCCTGCCCGGCTTCGCCCAGACCCTGGTGGGGAGCATCTCATTTAATTCATATAAGTAGTCATATAAGTTCCCGTTCCCGTTACCGACTATCTGTCTGTCTGTCTGTCTGTCTGTCTGTCTGACCCGGCCCGACATCGCCCAGCTCCTGGTGTGAAGCATCTCATTTAATTTATATAAGTAGTCATATAAGTTCTCGTTCCCGATGTTATCGCGGACCTCAGAGATAAGTGTCTATGTAGAAGACCATTTCCTGGACGTACGTATTTTGGGAGGGGGAGGAGGGAGGAGGGAGGAGGAGGAAGAAGAAAAAAAAACTACGACAGTTGGCATCTCTGGAATGAAAGGAAGGCGTGTAGAAAATTTCATCTCAATCGGATGGGCCGTTCGCGAGCGTATAAAGGACATACGGAGATACGCACATCCTTTTTTATATATAAGATGTAAAAATATTACACTATCAGTATAACAAAATATAACAAAATCAGTTACAGTTAACAAAATCAGTTAGTTAACAAAATCAGCCAGTTAACAATATCAGTTAGAGTTGAGTTAACGGCATCAATTAACAATATCATAACGGTAGGATACCATGCAAACAACTGTAAATATATTTCAACATTTTAACACTGAAACACCATTCTACTCTAGTAAGACACGTTGATGCCAATCATCCACATCACAGCTCTTCCCCATGATTTTACTGCTGTGTTTGTTTTGTTACTTCAACCCCATTGTCATGTTTTCTTTTACTTCAGCTCCATTGACTTCTCAACTGAGAATTAGGTCATGCTGAGGTGGCCAGTAGTTTTACTCATCAACTTATTCAGTGCCATGGGATGATTAAGTGACTTCCCGTATCTGCCAAGGGATTATATATCGCTGAAATGTCATTGCATTATAATACAACATGTCTGCTATCATAACAACTTCCCGGGAAGGTTAACCCGGTCAACAAATACCTGCAGAAGTCGGATGAGTCAGTCTAATGGCGCCAGAACGCAGCTCTGCTGTAATCAGGCACAACGCAATCACATCCGGAAAGAAAAAAAACTCCGGATGAACAAAGAAGAAGAAGAAGTCAACAACTTCTAAGTCATAACTGTGACACACCCCCTCCCCTGCTTCCCATGTTTTTGTCAGTTGGTTTTGTTTGATCCAAACCTACTTTTTGTTTGGCAACTGAATCTGTTAATTAACGTTGTATAAGAGTATTGGGACTCTTCACTGGTTGTTGAAGATGGGGACAACACGCCAATGGGAATGTCCGAGTGTTGTGATCTCAACTAATGTTGTACATTATTTTTAGATTCTTTAAATAGCATTTGACATCTCTGATTTCTTCGGCTCTTTGGCGAAGGGGTTACGAATGCAATTTGTAATCTCGCATGCCACTTCGAAATAGCTGCAAGTGATTTGAAAGCAGACTGCCTTGCATTGGTTTCTGCACAAAGATATGAGTGTCGGTCTCTCAGACAGCAGTGGCAAACTACGGAATGTAAACTTGTCAAGATATCACAAACAGCTTTAAAATGCTGAGGTTGACTGTGACATCCTGTAAAGGATATACAAATTACTTTACCTGCCTTCTTTAGTGCCTTTTGACACATTTAAAAGTCAATTTATGCATGGAAATATTTTATATCTATTTAAATTGACACTATTTTGTCACTGATATTTGTACGTAAATAGTGCTGTGCGTGTGAGTGCAAGAATGTCGGTAAATGTGTGTGTGTGAGCGAAGCTCCAACGATGATGATATGACTACAGGGATACTTGATTGGGAAGTGTTTCCATGTGACGTCCAGTCTGAACATTTGAGCTCTATCTTATGAGATCAAATTCCTATCCTCAACAGCCTAAATGAAAAAACGAGTTCATGCCTGCTGTTAGTTCCAAGCTCAAACAATATCATGATTTGAAGAATGTGTCATATTTACATGTCACTTCCTGCCATGAACTTGTCCAATGATATCATGGCTACAATACTTCCTGTTTACATGTCACTCCTGCCATGAACTTGTCCAATGATATCATGGCTACAATACTTCCTGTTTACATGTCACTTCCTGCCATGAACTTGTCCAATGATATCATGGTTACAATACTTCCTGTTTACATGTCACTTTTAAAAAAAGTCAAGAAGATTGACTTCATTGCCCCGGGTTTTATCCCATATGGCCGGTCTCTTTCTGCAGGTCACCCTGCAGAAAGCATCGCACAAAGCACGAACTCTGCAGCTTCGGCGACAACCTCCAGGAGTCTCCGAGAAAAATACACTTGTGAACCGAAAGATGTAGACCAGAATCGAACCCACAACCTTCGGAGCATGAGGCAGATGGATTGACCACTTTGCCAAGGAGACCCCCCAAACCCATATCACTTCCTGCCATGAACCTTTCCAATGATATGACTACAATACTTCCTGTTTACTTGTTGCTTCCTGTCATGAACTTATATAAACAATAAATATATAAAATACTATTCACATAAGTACTTTCCTGAATGATCTAAGAAGACTGCTAAACAAAAACACAACACTTGCTGTTTGTTACTTTTGTTTTGTTAGTTCGTTGTCTCCTGGTTCAGGGAAGCACTCATTTGTCATATTGTTTTGTGTTCCTTGTTATGTTGATAACGACTGGTCGAAACGGTTTCTCAGTTGTAACAGCATCTGGAAACATGACCAAATGCAGGCAAAGTTTCAGCGTTGGCCACTGACAAAAGTGGTTTTTGATAATCTGCCTACTGACCTTATTGACAAGCACTAACAGAGATGGAATCCTATGCATTCCTTGACAAAGCAACTCAGTGATCTGGACTTTGCTGATGATATTGCCCTCCTGTTTCACACATGAATTGAGATGCAGGATAAACACTATATGGGTACTCACACATCTAGGTTTAAAAATTCATAGAGGAAAGACACAGATAAAGAGAATAAATCAATCAGACGACATTGACCTTCTGTCTCACACATGAAATCAGATGCAGGATAAACTAACACTATAAGGGTGGTCACACACATCATCAAGTGCTGTGCCGACTGGCGTGGGCGTTCATGACTCCCCACAGATCTCGGTCTTTGGTGTTCTGGATCAACTCTGCCGTTGATATTCCTCCATGCCGCCGTCTCAATCCATCCAGCATCATTTCTCTTGGTCTGCGTCTCTTCCCCTTGATCTTTCCACTTGTCACGATGTTCTCCAATGCCTCTCTTCTCATCACATGACCAAAACAAGCTGTTTGTCTCTTTCTTATTGTTGTATATACTGTTCTAGTTTCAATAGCCTCTTTCAAGCATTTGTTGTTAGTTACTCTGGCAGTCCAAGGAATTCGCAACATTTGTCTCAGGAACCACATCTCTGTTGCTTCCAATCTCTTCCTAATTTGTTCACATACATTCCAAGATTCACAGCCATACAGCAAAAGAGGTTCTATATAGCACCTCAGTACTCTCTTACATTCAATGATAGTGACTTATTGCATAAGATCATTTTCTGAAATCCTGTTTAAATTGGAGAAGCGAGAGTGTACATAGAATACCCAAATAATACTAGGACATGGCAAGTATCAACAGGAAAGTATAGTATAACTATGAAACAGAATCCAGATAGCAACAGAGAAATTACTAAATACCAACTAAGGTTCACAGCCTGTGGTGCTATTGACAGATGCAAAGTCAGTACTTGAAGCTCTCCTGTCTGGGAAATTGCCAGCACTATGGACACTACCTTTTTAACCTGGCAGCCAGCATAAGGTCACCATACAGTGGATACCATCTCACTGGAGTACCTGGAAATGAGAGAGCTGATCGATTGGCTAAGGAAGTAGCAATAGAAGAACAACCTGATTTACCCGTTACATACCACCAAAACCTGCTCAAGACAACTAGTACCAACTTATGGACAGGCTAGAACAAATTATTGTCTGCCTCAGAACAGGACACAATAGATTACGCAACCACGTGTATACAAAATTCAAGATTTGTGAATCAGCCATGTGCACACGTGGTTTGGTGCTGCAGACAGCAGATAACATACTCCAAGACTGCCCAAAATACAACATATCTAGGCAAACCTTCTGGCCTAGAGAAACAACAGTGGAAGGTAAACTCAATAGACCGCTGAGTGAACTAAAAGAAAAAAAAGACTGAAGACAAGAGACAACATTGCAGTTATAGACAAATTTCAAGCAAACAAAAGAAGAACAAATGACATTTTGTGGTTAGAATGAGAAATGTCGAAACAAATGACAAGTGGTAAGAATGAAAAATGTCACAACAAATGACATTACGTGGTTAGAATGAGACATGTCAGAAAATATGAAATAATTGTTATACATCATTAGAATTTCCTATATGCTGTTAATTCACTATTATTAGTAATCCATTGCTAAGGAACAACACATGGTCTCTACAATTCAGCCCAGGCTTTGTGCTATAAATAAGTTATTACTCCATACCTGGTCTCTGCATCAAACAGAGAGGCAGCATTTTTGGGTTGTAACTTCTGGTCAACTAGTGTAGACAGGGTTGTCAGACGGGAAACACCAACAAAGTCACTGATCAGCCACCGTCCGCCTTAACAAGATGTGAATCTCCAGGAACTCATGCTGCTTACGTATGACCCTGTCATCAAAGCTGGCTGTGATATGTATTGTGTCACCACATCACAGTCGCCTTGATGTCAGGGATGCTGGCTGCTGGCTCAACACTCCCTTGGCATTTGAGAGGAATTCACTCCAGATTAGCTCATGACTCTTCAAGATAGGACAAGCACACAGTGGACTCATCATACTTTAAAGAGACCCATGTGACAACATGGAAGCAAGAGGTTTGGCTATAAAACGTGACAGCTGAAACCTCAAACTACATCAGACCTCACACAAAGACGTCAACAGACACCCATCCTGGAAAAGAAGCTCCCAGAACAAACTATTAACATACCATAAGTCAAAAATGGCAACTCATATAGGTGCAGAAGAAAAGCACATACATACATATTTATATCAGAAAATGTATACAGAATGCATGGACAGATACAGCTGACGTATAACAAAGATAATAAGCAGTAACAGACACATGAACTGAGGTACAGGACACACAAATGGCAGGACACCAGAACTACTGTGGCCACCAACAATTTCAAACACATTCAAAGAAGCATTGAAAGCAGCAATGACCATAACTGAAAGCTGGCGGAGGAGACATCATGCCCTTGAGTTATCTGAGTTTTAAAAAAACCACACAAACAATCAAGTAACCAGCTAGAAAACACAAAGATCCAAATTCTAAATTCAAAGTACGGTTGATTCTTTCCACTGTAAACCAATTTGTCGACAAGCCTAGAAAAGATGACACATTCAAACTGAAGTTAGAGCAGCATATACAGTTGAAAAAGATTTTAAAGAAATGTGTTTCAATAAGATATAGTTGAACCATACATCTTATTATCAAAAGAACAACAAATGATATTCAGGCTAAGAATAGATTTGCTGACCCAAATTTCACTTGATTATGAAAGATTAATATAGATGCGACATCAGAAGGGTGACATGGCCTTACGATAATTAAAATAATTACTGAATGCAGGATTCCAGCAATAAACCAGATAATAAAATAGATATTATAGGGGGAAATTAACAAAAGACAACACTGACTCACTTAAAAGAAAAAGCCCAACAGGTTATCAACCAAGATAAGACAGAATATATGGTAATTTCAAGAGACGGAATGGCTAAAAACTCTGGCCACATACAAATAGATAATATGACCATTAAAAGAACGGAAACATACAAATACCTGGGTACAATCTTCAACTGCTCCAACATCATAAGGGAAGAAATACAAACTAGAATCAATTCTGGAAACAAGATATACTATGCACTACAACATCTACTAAAATCAAATGCGCTATCTCATAACACCAAAATCATAATATACAAATTACTGATCAGACCAGTTGTGCTGTATGGCTCTGAAACCTGGAGTACAACGAAAGGAGACGAAGCCTTGTTACAAACCTTTGAGAACAAAGTTTTAAGACACATCTTTGGACCTATTAGGGATACACAAAGTGGAGAGTGGAAAAGAAGAAGTAACAAAGGCATTTATCTGTTTAAGTTCCCGCTAATCACTTGTATCATGAAGGCTAATAGACTACAATGGCTGGGACATATAGAAAGAATGGAAAATAGGGAAACAAAACTTGCTTACACTCAGGAAATAAATGACTGTAGACCCTGAGGTAGACCAAGAAGATGGTTGAGAGATAATATATATATACAGACCTACAAGCACTTGGAATCAACGACTGGAAAGAGAAAGTCAACCAGAGAGACGAATTGAATCTGCAGCAAAGAACCTAAATGGCTAGGAACGCTGTAGAAGAAGAAGAAACCAGACAAAAGATAAACATTTCACATGCATGCTTCGATAGATTTGTGTTCTGTAGGTACTGTAGATGACACAAGGAACATCTCAAAAATGGACATATTGGATATTTCTGTAAGTTCTCTAAATACAGATGGCACAAGGAACTGCTCAAACATGGACAAATTGGATATCTCTGCAAGTGCTTCTACTATAGATGACATAAGGAATAGCTCAAACATGGACAAATTGGATATCTCTGCAAGTGCTTCTACTATAGATGACGTAAGGAATAGCTCAAACATGGACATATTGGATATCTCTGCAAGTGCTTCTGCTATAGATGATACAAGGAACAGCTCAAACATGGACATATTGGATATCTCTGCAAGTGCTTCTGCTATAGATGACGTAAGGAATAGCTCAAACATGGACAAAATGGGTCTCTTGGTAAGTGCTCCTGATTTTGATGACACAAGGAAATCTGCTTCAATACAAATGTGTTCTGACATTTGACTCGATTCCAATAATCTCAAACACAATGAACCAGAGAAAGGACCAACATTTGACTGACACACCAGGATACAGATCTGTTCTGACAACTGGGACAGGGGAAACACAGCCAGGACAAAGCTCATCAAAACTGGCTGTGATAGGTCGACTCATGGTTACTATGACAGCCAGCATTGACGGCACTGACCAGGCAAACCACTATGATCAAACTGACACGATCCTACATGACAATCCAAAACCTAGGGGGAAAAAACTCTACACAAAAATCTACTCTACCCTAGCCAAACAGCAAAATAAACATCAAAATCTTTAGCAAACAGCAAATTACATATCAAAACCTGTAACAGGAAAATAGACAGCAAACCATCACAATCTACCTGCCAACAACAGAAAAATAGCAAACCATCACAATCTAACTGCCAACAACAGAAAAATAAATAGCAAACCACCACAATCTACCTGCCAAGAACAGGAAAACAAACAGCAAACCACCACAATTTACCCGCCAACAGCAGGAAAATAAACAGCAAACCACCACAATTTACCTGGCAACAACAGGAAAACAAATAGGAAACCATCACAATTTACCTGCCGACAACAGGAAAACAAATAGGAAACCATCACAATCTACCTGCCACCAACAGGAAAACAAATAGGAAACCATCACAATCTACCTGCCAACAACAGGAAAACAAATAGGAAACCATCACAATCTACCTGCCACCAACAGTAAAATGAGATGTTTATCTGAAACGGATGTGATGCGTTGATGCCTGACAACACTCCGAAGGAAGGAGGTGATGTGCTTCTCATGAAGTTCTCTGTGTGCACTAGTACAAAAGACAGAGTAGTAAGACGAACGTTAGTTAACCATCTCACTACCCATGTCTTTCACACCAGAAACAAGATCTCTGTAATCAGTCCACTCTCTGTGACCATCCAATTTTGAAATGAACATCTCTGAAGCATCCAAAATGTCACAAGTACACTATGATTGAATGCTGTAGGTAGCCTCGCCTTGTGCACGAGCCTCTCAAAGGACAACAGCCACCAACCTACATCATGGGGACAAATAGAATATATTTTATTATTACTTATATTACTTATTTTTTCCACCAGAATTGTTATGATCAATCAACGCAAGCCAGAATTGTGTAAACAGAAAGACATGTTATTTAGCTTAAAATTACTGTGGTAGATAATCGACATTACTGTGCGAATGTGTATATTTGAACTTGAAGGATTTATCTAGTTAATTCACGTAGTTGTGTGATTTCTGCAGTATGTACCTGACAAGATGCAGCGAAATATGCCAGGCAATAAATCGTGCAATCTATTGTTTGTGTCTTCGTTATTTAAATTCACTACGGCAAAACGTTTTGAATATATTTTACTTGTACTTCCAACTAACTTTTCAAACATTCTCTGGAAATTGGGACGGTAGGTAACAAGAAAAGGCACTGGTCATGCAGCCTGGTACAACATGGCAGTTATGCCTAAAACTTTATATTCCAACAGCGATATGTGCAATGGGCCGACCAAAGCTGTCTATTCTTGAACAGGTGAACTAATCTGGCAGTTTCTGTGTTCCACCATTAGCCACAAGCTCTCTGCTACAACGGTCACAGTGGCACTGCCGTTAGTGAAGACATTTAAGAAGTTCCTGCAGCGTTAGCAACCTGCTTTGAAAGTAGACCGCCTTGCACTGGTTTTCATACAATAAAATGAGTGCTGGTCATTCATAAAGCAACGGCAAACTACTGAATGTAACCACAGTCAGAAAATGCTGGGGTTGACTTAGATGTTATGTAATGGACCTGCAACAAACTTTTTTCTGTCATAAGAGACATGCAAGCAAAGTAGTAGTTAGTGACGACAGATTGGCCTGTTAAATCGGAAAATCCCTGGCAACCACCACAACTCAAAATGGAAAAAAAGAACTTACAAAATATCATTGTCATTTGTGCTCACCTTAATCGGCGAAGACAAAAGCCGTGGTTCGCCCAGTGTACATAATTGATTTGCGGGCAACCTTCGTTGCACAAAATCATAATTTGAAATAATTAATTTAATAAAGTTTTATTATAACTAACTTTAACTGCAACATGGAGAGCCAGAACAGGCCGAGAATATTGTAGTAAATAAAAGACAATCAATTCAGACAACATAAGTGTTATCTAATTATGGCACTGGCACAGTTGGAGAGGGTGGCAAAGTGGGTGATTTGATGACACAGTGATTGTAGCATTTAATCACCATAAAGAATGAACATGTGGAAATATGGGCAACTGTTATTCATTTATGCAGTATGATTCATGTGTGTATTGATTACATAACACAGATATTCAACTATAGCTTTTATGTTGCAGGAGTGGCTATTGACTAGTCTCAGAGCTCTCTTAGTTTCTGTAGGAGTTTTAACTCATATTTATGTTCATAAAGTCTTCCTTGTAAAGTGTCTTATTTGTCTTGTGTCAAAGTTCTCCATGTGAAAGTGTAACATCTTTTGTTACGGTGCCTCACTTTTGTTAATTGTCACGCTCTACTCAGCTTAGGTGTGTGAGCATGTGCGAGTACTTGGTGTACTCCACAGACTTGGCCTACAGGGCAGAGTTCTGGTCATTTGCTAGGGACCACCCGTTGATATTTTGATGACTACAGTTGTCTGTTGTATTAGGCACTACGGGTCAGGTTTTCCAAACTTAACAGGAATTTTTTTGCGGTGATCTTCGGTTATTTATTTTTGTGTCTCTGATATGAGGACCGTGAGGGTACTCATGAGGTTAAATTCCCTGATTATTACAAGATCGCGCGTTAAAACAGACACTGATTACTTGATATAGTTTTTCCTCCCCTTTTTGTGTTCTGTATTTCTGGCGCTTCGGGAATCCTTGTTATACCAGAGAATCAGGCTGTCCAAGTACAGTAAACCCGTAAATACTGTGTTATGAGACGTATTACATTGTTCCGCTATATATTATTAAATTTAGCATCCATTTTTACGTGTATTTTGTAATTTTCGACCATTTAAGTTGGCAGTCAATCTCACACTAACATGAAGATCGCATGTTGTAATGTGGTATTTCAATGGCGGGAGATAGCAGTTTTCCTTGTCATACTACAGCTACGAACATTTAATTATTTAATATTGTTATGGAATATTCAGAGCGAATAACATGATTATGAATGCATGTGTACATTCAACACCCATTATTGTATTTATGTGTAATTTTTCATCACTCTACACAGACAAGATCATTGATAATTTTGCAACTTTTCAACGCAAATTCTCTGGTCAAATTAAATCTATGTTCACGGCCTCGCGCTGACAGACAGTGCATGCAGACTGACGTCATCACAGCATAGTGTGCCTGTGTATACATCGCTGTGTGTGTGTATATATATATAAAATCAGTAGCAGTTATCTTTCCCTTAGGAAACATTGGCAGTTTAATCTCCCTTGAACAGTATGTGTTACAACAGTGGTCTGAGTGTGTTGGACACTTTTCCAAAGTGCTAAAATCATATTGTCCTCTTTGCTCATATTAAATGATAAACTGAAACAAAAACGTTAATATCTCGGCTTAAAATTAAGCTACACTTGAATAAGGTAAAGTTGGATTTGTTTTTTCAAGAAGTACCCAAATATGCAGGTTATATAATTAAAACGCAATTTAGAAAATGCTACAAAAGTGACTGTGTGGTATTGAGTTTCATGCTTCAATGTATATGAGCATCAGTTGTCCCTGAAGCTGAAGAATTTGATAAATAAAGAGCTTGTTGGGTTGTTTTAATAGTTCAACTTATTGTTCTAGGTTTGAACATGACAGTTCCTACCCGAACATAAAAAATAGTTCTTGCTCCTGTCTCCAAAATCCTGAAATAGTCTTCCTTATTTCTTTTCCCTTTCTTGCAAGTTGGGGACGGTGAGAGGTTTTCTCTTTTTACTCCTTTGGCCTGAACACGGTCAGGGTTGCACTCTCTTCTCTACTTCATGTAAAAGAAGTATATCATATACTTTTCTTCTTTGTCCCTCGGCTTCATTTGTCGTTTTCTTATAGTTGTAGATAATGTACTTTCATTAGCCTCTTCCAGGCAATCATCGTTAGTTGCAATGGCAGTCCAAACAACAACAACCTGGTACATCCCAATATGCATCTCTGCAGATGTTCCAGCACAAATGTTCCACACACCTGTCCATAGGGTGTCGGAACTTTGGTACTAGAACAGAAGAGAAGTTTCCACACACTAATCTTGCTTGCTTGCTTGTGTTCGCTGGCTGTGATCTCTAGCACGAAGTCCTGTATGTCGGATGAAGAGATCCTGTTGTCCAACATTAGTCATACAGGACCTGAGGTCTGCGTGGGTATCCGTTATCCCATGTCTGGCTTATTGGTGTGCAGACTGGTGGTTCCTCGCCGTACAGGCAGACACTCTCCAACTTCAGAGGAATCAACAATCCTACTGACTAGCCAGGACCCCAAAGGGACCTGTTGCCCAGGACGTGTCAATAGGTCTTGGCCAGTATAGAACCCAGCCCTGGTGCCTTGGAAACACCTCTGCGTCCCCTCTAACACAGTAGTCCCCCCCCCCCTCCCCTCGTATTTCCTCCCTATAAATTTCTTCTCCCACCCCCCACAGTATACGTAAACATGGAAGCTCAATTTAATAACATACTAGAACAAGTCTAGACGTCTACATAAAATGTGATTTGCGGGCCTACTTAATTTAAGAAGGGCGAGAAGTACAGAACTTTAAAGTATGGAGGGAAATAACAATATCAAGTAATCGGTTCATGTATTAACGCAATCTTGAAATAATCTTAATTCAGCCCCCCCCCCCCCCCCCCACCCTAAAATTCTCCCCTGGGGGGGAATTCCTCACCGATTAAGAACCACTGCTCCAACAGATTCAAACCCTGGGCCTACATGGCCTGATCTCTAATGCTTTGAACTTTAAGAATTCAAACTCCAGTCTTTCAGAGGATTCCCAAACAATGAGCAGCCGAAGGGAGAAGTGAAAAGACATATCCAACATTACAATGTATGCATCATTCCATTGGTGAAGAAATGTTGCTCCTGAAGAAACTTAGCAGTCTCATCTCTTATTTGTTGTTATTTAACACACACCTGTGGGATTTGACAATAAATTATTACAATAATACAAGAAACCACACCCACTCACCTGTCTCTTCCAACTCCTTAAATACCTTAAGGCAGTGTTTGTTTCTTCTGACACTGCTCTGGTAACAAAAGAACAAGTAAATTTCCTGGTAGGGCCACATCTGCTGTAACCTGGGCCACACACCTGCCCGTGAGAAATCACATGTTGAGTTTAGCGCTGTATGTTGACTGTTGTCAGACTGACATGTCACTGTTGTCAACTCTGGCACTTTAAGGTTGTCGGGTGACAGCTGACGATCGACACCTTTCTGTGGCATCAGTGACCCAGTATTATGTCAGGTCTGACTACAACTTTATTTCCTTCAGTCTCAGTTTGGGCTAAATACTGGAGTTAACACTTGTAGACTTGAGTTAACGTTAGTTGCATGTTCTAAAGATGTTACAATCAACGCCAGCATTTACTGACTGACTGTGATTTACACCGCCAAATTAATACTCATTTTTAAACGCTTGTTGGCAAAAGTGAAAGAAGAAATGATTGACTATGCAATGTCAGCTCAGCAGTTTGCCGCTGCTAACTAGACTCAGGCAGACATCACTTGCTTTGCTTATATGCAAGGGTGGTAAAAAAAAAACGGTTGCTTGGTTTGCTTATATGCAGAGGAAGTAAAAAGAAAAGCATTTACTTGGTTTGCTTAAATGCAGAGGTAGTTTTAAAAAAACATTTACTTGGTTTGCTTAAATGCAGAGGTAGTTTAAAAAAAAATTTACTTGGTTTGCTTAAATGCAAGGTAGTTTTAAAAAAACATTTACTTGGTTTGCTTAAATGCAAGGTAGTTTTAAAAAAAACATTTACTTGATTTGCTTAAACTTAAATGCAGAGGTAGTAAAAGAAAAACATTTACTTGGTTTGCTTAAATGCAGAGGTAGTAAAAGAAAAACATTTACCTGGTTTTAAGAACTGGCACTATTAGCCACCGGACGCTGATGCATATGCTGGGGGTAGAATGAGCACCTATGGACCTGTCCGGAGTGCAACGCAATGAAGATACCCAACTGATAACTGATTTACTTGGTTTGCTTAAATGCACAGGTAGTAAAAAAAAAAATCATTTACTTGGTTTACTTATATGCAGAGGATGTAAAAAAAAAAAAAAACATTTACTTGATTTTAAATGCACAGGTAGTTAAAAAAAACCCATTTACTTGGTTTACTTATATGCAGAAGATGTATTTAAAAAAAACCATTTACTTGGTTTACTTATATGCAGAAGATGTATAAAAAAACATTTACTTGGTTTGCTTATATGCAGAGGTAGTAAAAAAAACTTGCTCAGTAGTCAGAATATTTATTTTCACAAATACAGACAATGAATTTGATTGAAAGTTCAGGAGCCAGGTATAAATTTTCAGGCGCCATGCCAAACAGGTGCCTGGATTTTCTACCCTGACGAGAAGACATGGAGGAAGCTGAAGATGTGAATGGGTTGTCACTTGTAGTAGTAGCAGAAGAAGGCAGAGGACAAGTAGTAGTAGTAGTAGTAGTAGTAGTAGTAGTAGTAGTAGTAGTAGTAGTAGTAGTAGTAATAGCAGCAGCAGTAGTAGTAGTAGAAGGAGGAGAAAATGAAGAAGCAGTAGTAGTAGCAGTGGTGCAAGTACTACAATTGTAGTTTCTAGATCTCTGACATAAAAATCTCACTCTGGTCCAGACTACTTAACATTGATATGAATCATCATCATGTGTCATGCCAATAACCGTGGGTAGTTATAGATAGCTATCTCACATGATCACCAATCTTGGGAAAGGTCTGTGTTCTTGTCACAGTTATTCTATGTGGTCAAACCATTCTGGTATTTTAACTCTAATGCCTCCTCCTTGCTATTTTCCCAATTTTGCCAGCTGTGACAATGTTGTTATTTTTCTCCCAATAATGTGCTCAAAATAAATCTTGACTGTCTACGTCCCTGATCAATTTATGTTTTTCATTTGTTTATTAAAGGATCTGCTGAATCATTTTTCTATCCATCCATGGTATTCTTTGCATTCTCAGAAACCACATTTCCATTGCTGTTAGATTTTCTCGGCTTGTCTGTTTATTGTCCATGCTTCACATGCCATGCCTGCAACAGTTTAAGTTCTACATAGCACTTCAATACAATTTTATTTTACTCTGGAATTTATAGATTTTCATTGGTAAGTACGCTTTTAATCATGCTAAAGGCTACCTTTGCCATAGCAATTCATGTTCTAATCTCTACAAGGTTCTTCTTTCAGATATGACTGTTCTGAGATAGTTGTACTAATTCAGTTATTCACCTGTTTAAGAATTTTTCCATTTACTTGGATGTTACATTCAATCAGGTGCCGTCTCCACAAGAAAGGTTCACTGCAATGAATGTCTCTCAACTTGATTGTTGCGTACATTCTGTCAAATTGATGTTCGTCCATCTCTTGATGTTACCTTAGCACTTGCCTTTTCTATTTCTTTCAACTCTCATTTCAATCCCAGTTTTTCTAGAACCTCTGTATTTGTTTTTGTTTCCATGAAATACCATATACATTTACATTACATTGACATAAATATCAACCATATGCACATTTCTCTTCATGCTTGATCTATTCTATCGACATGCTGCACACAATGTTCGACAAGTTATACATTAACTATTTGTGTCGACTGTGAAACCAGATTGGTGAAGAAAATCAGCGTGAGATTCTGGTAAACCCATAGATACTACACCCCAGCAAATATCACAAGTGTGGATGCTAATCATTCCAACCACACTTTGGGTTATTTAACATATAAATAGGTTAGGTACTTTAGTATTATAACCACTTGATTTTCCTCCACTCATATTTTCCTCACTGCTGGAGTTACAATCCAAACTCAAAAATCATTAAATTGTTTAAAATCTGTTACTGAACTTACAAATTTAACTAGCAAACCGCTGCATGCTGTTAGGAATATTTGCATTCAAATTTCATTTTGTGTTAAAAATAAAATTGTTCACCATGTTGAAGCAAAAAGCAAACAGACCGGCTGATTTCAAAGTCTATAATTACTTATGTCCTATGTATTATTGTATTATCATTGCTACTTATGAATTTGTTACCTAAATTTGATGTTTCATACATTCTCCCTACCAACATTTGATTCTGGTGAATGAATGGGGTTAGAGTCGGAAGAGACTTGCGATTTCATTTTTTCTGGTCGTTACCTTTCCTTCACGTACTCACTGCTGGTTTTTTTTTTTTTTTTTAAAGAACATGTTAAATTATAACGTGATATAATTGTATACTAAATAAATACACACAGAACGGTTGCAAAGCGTGCGTCTATGGACATTACATAACTTGTAGAAAAACGACAGCCTGAAAATGAAAACCCTATAATTTTTACCAGTCACAGAATAAACCTGACTAGCGTGTATACTCCTGAAAGCAGATTTCGCGCTTTTAAATTAAAGTAAGAAATCACTGCTTCCCGAAGACATATTTCCAAACTGAAACGTAACGTTGTCAGGAAGGTAAAAGAAAGAAACACTGAACACATCGAGGCAAGGCCTGGCTTGCTTGTGTCTCTGTCAATGCTGGCCTATCATCTGCCTCAGCCTCCACGCTTCCTCTCCGTGCATCCCTTACTCAAATCATCCATGCATCCAAATATCACGCTAATACAACAAGATAATTCGGCTAAAACTGACAGATAATATAAATATGATGCAGTAGAAGCAAAGAGACGCGAGGCATACAAGAAAATCGTACCTGCTGGAGACTCGGTGGCCGACATCTTTGTGCAGACATGGCGGGAAAAGGAGAAGCGGGCCAAGTTGAAAAGGTCGCGAGGGCTTCTGGTCACATGACCTCTTTCTTCGCCCCCTCCTCTCCTCCTCTCACTGACATTTCCCTCCTCTCGCCTTACCTCCCTCCGCTTCCCTTACCTCCCTCCGCCCTTACCAGCCTGGGAGGTGAAATGATAGCCGTTGATGCAGATCTCACAAAACTACCCATTCCTACACGGCTTCCACCATCTTAACTAGCTGGTCTCCGAAATATATTCCGAAGGGGGTCTTATGAAAGAATGCTAGATAAATGGCTCGTTCAGCTTTAACCCGTTTCCAGCGTATTTAATAGTAAGTAGGGGTGGGCATAGCATACACTGAGCTCCAGGCAACGTGTGTTTACGCCGAAATGTAACCGAGTATATTTTAAATGGCCCATTCTTCTTGATACCGTTCTTAGGCGGTAATAATATTACGCTAGACTGGGCAATGAAAGAACTTGCGTTAAAAACAAAAGCGTAAGTGAAAGGGGGTTCCATATATAACTGAACTGAGTTTAACCATAGTAAAACTGTCAAAATGTAAACTGGGGAGGGGGGGGGGGGGCGGGAAAGACGTGTACGTTTGCTTTATAAAATTACAATTACACTCATCATCATCATCACACTCAAAATCGAGGACATTGCGGCGACAAACATTCATCAACAAACAATATGAGACAAACCACAACACATAAAAAAACGTAAAGGACATTAGGGTAACTACATATAGCCATAATATTATTCAACCAGATGAAATAAAACTAAGCAAGCAGAATGAAATGAAATATGTGGGGTACTTTACTAAGAGGTTCAACGTGTAAAGCTTCAATTCCCCCATAATATTGTGTCTTATTGTAATTACGGTATCGTCATTCCCATTTTTGTTTGTGTTCTGACTCCTGTTGCGTTTTGATGATGAAGCCTTGGTCGCCGCAACGTCCTTTATTTTTTTTTTCCTAATTGTAATTTTGTATACTAATTAACAGTTCGAGAAGCCGCAGTAACGTGTTGGCTATTTGAATAACTAAGACACGAACAAATGATTGCACGATTTATTGCCTGGCATATTTCGCTGCTACCATATCCTTCTGTTTGCACAAAACTGGCCTTTGCAGATTAATCATGATGGTTTCTGCGATCTTCACAAGCGATTATTTTGTGTGTTAAACACGCGAAACGCATTGTAGTCAGTTTCTAACGGCTATTCATTCGCGCGGCCAGTCCGATGAACGTGGTTTGGTGGGCATCGGCGGACACGAATATTTTTTTTTTTTACATTAACCTGGGCTCCTCCTAGGTCGACAAACCAACAGCATGCACAAGTATACTACTCATAATGCCGCTGCCAAAGTGGCAACACAAAAGTCCGCCACATAACATACAGCTCATTGTCGATGGAAGCGGCAGTCACTAGAAAACCAGCAGCCACACAATACTGCATAAGGCAATCCAGTTAGCAGTTAGTTCAGTAGACGGCCGGCCGCCATTTTTCTGAACATGGTGTCCTGCGTGATACTGAACATATCACCCACCGAATGCCGATTGGTTTTTAAACAAAGAATATGGGTCTAGCACCACATAAGGGAGGGGGAGGGGCTGAGTGGTCTCGAAGTATTGTGTCCGCCTCGAGTGTTGGAGGTCCCGGGTTCAAGCCCCGGTGAGGACCGGCATTTTTTCACGTGGACTTCTAGTAACACAATGTTCCCCGGTCTCTGGGTAGTGAGATCGGACGCCCGTGTGTATTGTTGCGAGAAAAAAAATCTCTTGGCAGTTGGAAATCGAAAAAGAGTAGCCTAACGGCGCTGCCCGGGCAAAATATCGAATTTAAAATCTACCCAAAGTAGTTCAGGATCCTCGCCGGTGCTACGGAGTTCGTGCACTGAGCTGTGATTCTCCGGACTCAGGCTTGAGTTAGGAGTACAACAGAGCACTTGTGGGTTACACCCGTGTGTCGTGATGTTGATCCGTCGACTAAACTAAATTAAACGCAAACACGTCGGAAGTCTCCGTGGCGAAGTGGTCAAGCCGTTTGACTCGAGCTCTAGAGATTGTGGGTTCGATCCCGGGCCGCGTCCTTCGGTTCACGGGTGAAATTTTTTCGGAAACTCCCGTGGGTCGTTGCTAGAGCTACGGAGTTCGTGCTTTGTGCGACGCTTTCCGCGCTGCAGAAAGAGACCGAGCCATATGGGATAAATTCTGGTGAAATGAAGTCGACCCTGTTGACTTTCAAGCGACTTTTTAAAACACAAACACGTACAGTTTAAATTGCATTTCGTTGATATTTTTTGGCGGTGCACGGTTATTTACGTTGTGTGTGTGTGTGTTTTTATTTTTTATTTTTGGAGAAGTGTCATTAAAACTTATTAACTTTCCGTCGGTAAATAATAATTTACGTTAGTTGCTGTAGAAGCTATAGTGTAAATTCCCCGGAGAGTGGGTAATAATAAGCCTACCTTGGAGAGCTTAAAAGTTTTTTTTGGCTATTCGTGATGCCTGAGCAAGTTTACTTTCAGTAGTTTGCCATTTATTTCTAAGTAATCATTTATTATAAGATCATTATACGAGAGGCATTCAAATGAAAACCTTAAATTTTTAGTGAATATATTCTGAAAAAAAGTAGACAACACAAATTCATAATTTGTCGATGTAGTCACCACTGCGTTCAATGCAAGTCCGTCCTCCAGCGCCGATAAAGTGCTTGGATTGCTGTAGAAACATCAACTCTGGGGTCATTACTCGGTGTCCCTGACCCGGTCGTGAACAGTCAGTCTGTCACAGAAGTGACGGCGTTTTAAAACTTCCTATTCCACTCATGTTCTTGCTGGACTGACAGGCATACATCACCATACTGGACCTTCATTCACCCATGCATTTCTATAGGTTTCACAACTTCGCTGATTAAAAAAAAAAAAAAACCGGATAACAGAACGCTGCTTCTCTTTGGTGCATGTCAAAAGTGGGGCGGCCATTATTAAACTATCCTTATCTCCCCCGATGTGTCTCCACCTTGCCGTGGTGGGGGAGCTTGCGTATCCCATCGACCCCATGTGCTTGCCGATGGGTGAAAACTACATATCGGACGGCTCGTGGGATAGGGACCAGACTAAGAGAGACACAACCTGCTGCTCTGCAGGTAAGACTGAGGATAGCAGTCAAAATCAGGCAAACGATCCCTAAATCTCAGTCCGGGCTTAACCTCTAAGGCTCCCATCTGAGGTGTATGGCTGAACGTCTCTAAGCCATAAACTCTCGGAAGTGAGAGCCTAGCCGACACAAACCTACATCAAAATTGTGATGATGTGCTGAGAACGCTACATGCTCGGCGCAGATTCGTTCGATGGCTCTTAGCTGGGGGATATGAGGTATCCCCGGATGAAAGGGCCTGACCGTTACTCGCCCACAGACGCACGGAGGTAAGGTGCTGAGCCGGCAGCACATGTAGCCTACCTCGTGAATGAGTACAAAAGGTGGAAAAACACCTCGGTCCCACGTCTCGCAGACGTCCGATAGTCTGTAACCACACTCATGGAGTGAGTGTAGTCAAAGGTGGAAAATTGTCTCGTTGACACGAAATGGAACGCCTGTCTTGCGAATCCATTACGTGGCCGCCCGAAGCGAAAGCTTGCTGTGTGGAAGCCGAAACAAGAGTCTCGAAACCCGAGGAAGGCTAACCTCATTAAAAAATGCCCGCCGGAAGCCGGAAATGTCGTCCTACGGGTGGCAAACTAAAAATTGACACTACGCATTTACGTCCGAGTGAAATGTCTCGTCCGAATGTCTCTCGTGCTAGGAACAGCTCTGACTACCTAGTTTCCGAATGCCGCTCTTGTTCGGAACAGCTCTGACTAGGTAGTTTTCCGAATGTCTGTCGTGCCTGGAACAGCTCTGACGGGCGCAACGACAAGCACATGTCCGAAAACTCGCTGAGTGGATACCGTCTGCAAACCTGTCTGGTTTGTGCGGGAATGGCCCGGGGCAAACGAAATGACCAATATATTGAAGTGAGGATTTAAAGCAGCCATGAGCAGGACGTGACGATTCCCTCGGCTAGCCCTGAACCAGGGCGTTATGTGTCGGCCCTGCAACTATGGAAGCAACCTTGGATGGCGGAAAATGCTATGGACTGTCCCTGCCTTCCTTTGAGGGATGACCGTTGTCTTCGACCGTTCTAACATGGCCAGCATCGTTGTAGATGGCACCACAAAAGTGAGAGTCTCCCAGGAATGCTACCTGGTCAAAAAAGCACGCTAAAGTCGATGTGTTGGCCTACGGGTTTCGGCCCAAGGGCGCATAACAGACACACCGCAATCACATCTGAAAAAACACTCCGGATGAACGAAAAGAAGAAGAAGAAACTATCCTTATGGCGTCATCGTGTTCGTCTGCACCGTGATGTCAAGTGCTTAACCCTCTTAACAGCCATAACCACAATATTGACAAGTTACAAGCAAATGGCATTGTTACTGTAATTTATATCTCACTTTAAAATTTTTAATTTGAAGCCCCTAGTAATTTACATGATTTGAAGATAAATTACAATTTATGATTTCAAGATAATTATAATTTACATGACCTCTTGATGGTTATAAATTACATGACTTTAAAATAAATTATAATGCGTATAAATTGAAGATTATAATTTACATAATTTGAAGATAATTATAATTTAATGACTTCAAGATAATTATAATTTACTTGTCTTGAAGATAAATTATAATTGATATAATGTGAAGATAGTTATAATTTATATTATTTGAAGGTTGTAATTTATATGATTTGAACATAAATTATAAGTTATATAATTTGGAAATAATTATTATTTACACAACTTCAAAATAATTATAATTTACATGACTTGAAGATCAGGTATAGTTTACACGACTTGGAGGTAATAATAATTTATATGACTTCAGATAATTACAATGAAGATAAATTATAACTTACATGCGTTGAAAATAAATTATAAATTACATGACTTTAATATACTTTATAATGAGAATGATTTTAATATAAATTATAATGTACATGAACTAAAGATACATTATAATTTACATGACTTTCAGATAAGTATAGCTTACTCATCTCATCATGTTCCTATTGTACCTTGCGATGTCGAGGTGAAGTATAAACATCGGGAGGGTGCCCGCTTATGGGCTTCATGTATCGCTTTCATGAGTTGAAAACCAATGTTTTAAAGGCTTGAAGACAATTATAATTTACAAGACGTGAAGATAATTATAATTTACGTGACTTAAAGATAAATTCTAATTCAGATGACACGAAGATAAATTATAATTTACATGAAATAAAGATAAATTAAAACTTAAATAACTTCAAGATAAATTATAATTTATATGGAGTGAAAATAAAGTATAATTTATTTAAAATAAAAATTAATATAATTTACTTGACGTGACAATAAATTATAATTTACATGACGTAAATATTATTATAATTTGCACGACGTAACGATAAATTATAATTTGCACGACGTAACGATAAATTATAATTTACATGACGCGAAAATAAATTATAAATTACATGACGTGAAGATAATTATAATTTGTCTGAAGTAAAGATCAATTATAATGTTAATGACTTAAAGATAAATTATTATTTACATGACATGAAAATAATTATAATTTACATCACATTTCAGATCAATTACAACTTACATTACTTGCTGAGATAAATGGTAACTTGTCGTTACCTGCAGTAAGTAGCAAAAAGTCACGCGTAATGATGATGATAATGATGATGTATGATGATTAACAGTGTATCTGCTAGGTTTCTTGAGAAATAAATTCACGGATAGTGATTGGCACTTATGAAAGTTGAGAAAATAAGCAGAGATTACAGGACGCAGTTAACCATGAAAATTAATGTAAACCAAACTGTCAAGGTGAAGTATAAACATCGGGAGAGTGCACGCTTGTGGGCTTCATGTTTTAAAGGCTTGAAGACAATTATAATTTACAAGACGTAAAGATAATTATAATTTACGTGACTTAAAGATAAATTCCAATTCAGATGAGACGAAGATAATTACATGAGGATTCGAACCCACCGTCTTCAAATGACGACTTCCACGCTAAACAAATGCCCCAAGTTTGAATTCCCATCTGATCATTATAGCTTTAGAATTTTATATTGACTAGTGTGTCCTCTAATTTCTGCTTCTTTCCTCTACTTCTGTGGTGTTAATCAACACCTGTACATGTATTTCTCATGCCATTTCACAGATCTGACGGTTTCCAAACCATTGATATTTCTGTGTATTTCGTTCCTGTAATAATGCTTTTATATTGTGCATTGATGTAGAAATGTTTGTCAACAAAACGATCACAGCCGTTTGAACTGAGTCAGTATTTCTGCCAGAAAGAAGGGCGAAGTTGAAGCTGATTCTCTTCTGGTAGCAGACGTGAAACTTCAAACCAGACGACGCCGTCACTAAATGTGTTTAATTGTTTTGTTTAAACAGTGGCAAACTATTGAACGTACACTTGCCAAGAGATCACAACAGCAAAAGAAATAAAAATGCTGGTGTTGACTGCGACGTCCTGTAAAGGATATGCTACTAACTTTTTTTAAACAGTTAAAAGTGTATAATTGATTTTATGTCCAGCGCATGCGGATGTGCGAGGGAATGAACAGGATGATGAACTGGCTGCTGTCGCTCCTTTGGGCGGTGAGCTAGGTTATGACGAGGCTGACGTGGCGAAGGTTCTCTGGGACTGAGTGGAAAGTGCAGGAAATCACAGGACCCACATCTGGAGGTGCCGGTTTAAGTGATTAAGTGCCGAAGGATAACATATCATCAAATATAACCTCCATTTGGACAAAATGACGATATAAAGCCATACCAGGCTAACCGTGTTATTTGTTTCGTTTCGTGGTGTCTTCCGCAATTTTGATGCTCAGTGAATGGAAATTTACTTGTTTATTCGATTGTGCGCCATGTTTGGTCCAAATCTACTTCTTTTTTTTTTTTTTTTTTTTTTTTTTTTTTGCATCGAATCAGTTAAAATCAGTCGTTTAATAAAGACCAAATATTTCAGTTTCGGGGGAAATGTTCATTAGGCAGTTTTCTTATAAATTCAAGTTGTCATTTTTTTTTTCTCGACCCGCGGTCGTCTAAGAACTTTTCTGCAGTATTTAAGTTAAAAATACTCTACTTTTCTTATTTGGTGATACAAAAGTGAACTGAGTACATAAATTCTTGTCATAAAATGTTCTTAATTGAAGCATAGAATTGAGCATCATAAATACTTGTTTTTAGTTTAGTTTAGTTGACGGATCAACATCATGGCACACGGGTTTAACCCATAAGTGTTCCGTTCTACTCCTAACTCAAGTCTGAGTTCGGAGAATCTCAGCTCAGTGCACGAACTCCGTAGTACCGGCGAGGTTCCTGAAATACATTCGGTAGATTTTTAACTCGAAATTTTGCCCGGGCAGCGCCGTTAGGCTACTCTTTGTTTCCGATTTCCAACTGCCAAGGGATTTTTTTACGTGAGCAACAATACACACGGGCGTCCGATCTCACTACCTAGAGACCAGGGGAAATTTTGTTACTCGAAGTCCACGTGGAAAAATTTCGGCCCTCACCGGGGCTTGAACCCGGGACCTCCAGCATTCGAGGCTGACACCATACCTCGAGACCACTCAACCCTCTCATAAATACTTGTCTTATGTGTAAGGTGAGGGGTGATACAAGGAGAACAGCGGATAAAGATCCCTCTGGGAAACGACCTTGAATAGTTGATTCTTCGCCATTGTTGATGGCAGTGAATGATGCGGAGGCTGGATGGTGTGTGTCGGATTAGAGGATCAAAAGTGGGTGTGTGAAGATGATGATGATGACGACGATGATGTTTATACACAAACAGGTCGGCTGTTGGGCACCAAAAGTGCGCATGCACATTCACTTATCGAAAAAAGGATATGGCTGTTGTCGGGTGCGTACTGGAATCCGAATAAGCACAAAATATAAATTGAAAGCTCGACGAAAAGAAAAAAAACAATACACAAAGATACACGCCAACGTCTCGAACAACGTCTTTATCAAATAAACAAAAGAAAACGGCACTCTTCCGAATTCCGGTCCCAAATAGTTCTGCAGTGAATAATTTTATATAACTAACACTAACCCTAACCCTAAACCCTAACTTATTCACTGCAGAACTATTTAGGACCGGAATTCGGAAGAGTGCTAAGAAAACTATATAACAAAGAAGAATACTTAGCTGGAAATTTTCGGGAAAATAATTTAATAAATACAAAACAAAGAACTGAGTCCTAGAAACGGAAATCGCTTATATCTGTGTATGTTTTTACTATTGTCCAGTATTTTAGTTATATGTTGTGTTAGTTTTGATGAGTATTCGTGATATCCAAGTGTGGCTGGCTAATCACTACGCAAGCCAACAAAATGCATTTGTTGTGACCACAAGAAAGATGACAATGGAGCGGTAACTGCGACAAGGTGTATGGTATTTCACGTGTATGGGCTAAACTTGAGTTCAAAAAGAAATGAAAACGAATCTTCAAGAAGTGTCAATTTCGGAATCCTGGCTTGAACGACCCCATCACTGCCCTATTGAGTTCCTCCAACACGCCTTCACACCGCCTGCCTCTCGAATATCCACCGTTTTCTCCCCTCAATATTTACATGTATCCGAGAAAGGAATGTGTGCTGTATTCTAATTGTATATATTATCCCAGAACAGTTCTTGGAGAATAAACTCCTCTCCGACAACCCAAATACTTTTAACTCCATGAAAGACCTTGAGAAGCCTGACTGTCGTTGCTTGTATGCCCTACTAACCTATTTACTACTACTTACAGCAAGCGAATTCTTTAATTCCATACCCAGTTATTCACGCCAGTTTTCATGTTGCCGTGTCTAAGGTTTTGGCAGACACCAGTGCTTGTCTCTCTCTGTCTGTATTGTTCTACCGTTGTCCCTTGCTTGTGTTGAACCCACACCATGAAACTAGGGCACAACTGCCCCCTTTTCTAGCACATACCCGACTTTGTAGCCAAGAAGTGGCAGCTATAAAAAAATTGGGAGAACCGCCTTCTCCGAAATAAGATGGTGTTGGGTTCGATTCGCCGTGTCAGCACGTACCAATGGACATATCCGAAACTCAATGAAGATAATCTGAAGTGAACTAAACCATAGCCAACACAACGCTGCCCCTTTCCCGCCAACTACCCCACTCCTATAACCCATAGACTGCTGCCCCTTTCCCGCCAACTCATTCATTCTTCTTCTTCTTTCTTCTTCGTTCATCCGGATTTTTTTTTCCGGATGTGACTGCGTTGTGCCTGTTTACAGCAGAGCTGCGTTCTTGCGCTGTTAGGCCGACACATCCGACTTCTGCGGGCATTTGTTGACCGGGTTAACCTTCCCGGGACTCATTCATTCAATCAGTAGCATGTCCTTTGCAGAACCTTGCTCCCATAACAACCTTCCAGAAAACTTCTCTATCATAAGCAAGATGTCCCGCGTTCGATACACCCATCTGGAGATTACCTGCCACATCCTGCACCCATCTTCTCTTTGGCCTTCCTCTTCCTCTCTTCCCGGGTATATACCCCTCCATGATTGTTCTCTCCAAACTTTCATGGCGTTTTAAGTGACCAAAATATGTCAATTTTCTTTGTTTTATCGTCTTTAGAAGACAAGCTCTTGTCGTGTGGATTCATTTGTTCTTTTCTTTACCCAAGATATTCTTAGAACCCGTCAATAGCATTTATATTCAAAGGCACTGTACAGCTTGTTTAGTAAGTATCCAGGTCTCACAGGTCTATGTTGCGATTGGAAAGATGCATGCTCTTAACAAAATAATTTTTGTAGGTCTATCTGTCCCACGCCACAATTTATTCAGCTGTTTTAGCTTTTGAAGAGAAATAGATTGCCGGCTTTTAATTTCTTTAATTGTGTCACCATTGTTGGTAATTAATGACCCAAGATATTCGAAATGTTCCACCACCTCTAATTTTTCCTCATTAACATATATTTCTTTCTTCATATTAGTTTTATATGTATGCATTATCTTTGTTTTTGCTAAGTTAAGATAATAGTTGTGATTTTCACTATTCTTTTGGGTTGAGGTTATTAGTTTGTCTATATCATTCTGTGATGTGGATAGTAATACTGCATCATCAGCATATTGAATCTCTGATATTTCATGACCACCGATATTTAAGGGATCATATTGCTACTCCATACATATAACCCAGATACCGCTGCCTCTTTCCCTCCAACTATCCCATTCATAAAACCAGATGCCGCTGCCCTTTTTACGTCAACTATTCCATTCATATAACCCTGATACCGCTCCCCCCCCCCCCCATATAACCCAGCTATCTGTGCCCATTTTACGTCAACTACCCCACTAATATAACCAAGACATTTCTGCCCATTTTACGCCAACTACCTCATTCATATAACCCAGATACCACTGCTCCTTTCCCGCCAAATACCCCACTCATATAACCCAGACACCCTCCCGCCAACTAACCCATTCATATAACCCAGATAGAACATTCCACAAGCTAACCCATTCACCCCCCCCCCCCCACAAAGCTAACCCATTCAACCCCACCCCACCCCCCTCCCCTCCCAAAGCTAACCCATACATGTAACCCAGATACCGCTGCCACCCCCTCCCATTCATACAACCAAATACGACTGCTCATTTCCCGCCAACTACCAGATGCAGGAAAACTCGGTAATCTTATTTGTTCACTACCTATCCTATCCAATGCTCTTACTTGGCACCGCCCCTTTACCGCCGCTCTGCTCCATTCATGTAGGTCAGTTGCTGCTGTATGATCGCTTTACAAACGTCGGTTTATTCTTGTTTCTGGGCTAACGTGGCGGTCGGGCACGCAGCCGATTTATGGACGATTCGTTGCTGTGTGGTGGTGCGGCAAGGTGATGGAGAAGAGTGGGAGGTAGAAGGAGGAATAAGAATTAGAGGAAGGTAAGGAGGAGAAGAAAAAGACAGAAAGAAAGAAACAGCAGACGGAGGAGAAAAAGGAGGAGGATACAGAAGATGTGAAGACGAGGAAGGAAGTAGAATGAACCAAAGGGGGAAGATATCAAGAAGACGAAGAAGACACGGGGAAGGAGGAGAATAATAATAAGTAGAAAAAGGGGGAGAAATAATGAAAGACCAAGGAAGAGAATGAGAGAAAGAAAGACAGACAGACAGAAAAACCGACAGAAAGACGGAGCAGAAGGAAGATACAGAAAAGATGAGAAGAAGAAGGAGGGAAGGAAGATGAACCAAAAGGGGAAAGATATCTAGAAGAAGAATGAGAGGAGGAGGCGAATAATAAGGAGGAGGAGGATGAGAAATAATGAAAGACCAAGGAAGAGAAAAGAAAGAAAGACGGAGCAAGAGGAGAATAAGGAGGGATACAGAGAAGATGAGAAGAAGAGGAAGGAAGGAAGATGTACCAAAAGGGGAAGGAAATCTAGAAGAAGAAGAAGGGAGTGGGGTGAGAAGAAGAGGAGCGCTTGTTTTTAAACTTCCGGTGTGCTGATGCCGAGGCAGTGGGTTCAACCCCTACAATGGCCAGCTGGACTAAAATGCTGACTTTGCGTTCTTGACTTAGGGACTTAAATAAAAAGTACCCCAGAAGTCGGAGTGGGTTCGCCGGATAGCTAGGGACACTGGTAATAGGCAAAGGTAATCCACACTCAAAAATCAACCTAGTGTGGCCCAGTAGCGGCAATTATAATCGTGTGTCCCCGAAATTAAGACCTACCCCTAAAATTAGCCCTATTTATGAGGGTATGTTAATAAGTAAGTCACAAATGGCTGTAGAAAAATAAAGATGATAACAACTTGAAACCAGTTTATTTTTATAGATACACTGTCCCTTTATTTCGCAACATAATTTCCACCAACATTGATGCACTTATCCCATCGTTTTATCAGTCCTCCCAAACCGGCAGCATAGAACTGCGTGATCTGTTTTCTAAACCACGTTTTCACTTCACATTCAACTTCTGCGTCATTCGCGAAATGTCTCCCACAAAGGTGGGTTTCCTGTTTATGCTGACAAATGTTTGTCCCTTAAAACGGTGCATAGCTGGGTAGAAAACGTTACGTGGGTGAGTCAATAAGTAAGTGACAGTTCTGTGGGATGGTAGGTCAATAAAAACAAAGCACGCAGTTCTATGCAGCCGGTTTGGGAGGATTGATAAAACGATGGGATAAGTGCATCAATGTTGGTGAGAATTATATTCCGAAATAAAGGGACAATGTACGTATAAAAATAAACTGGTTTCAAGTTGTTATCATGTTTAGTTATTTTTCTACAGCCATTTGTGACTTACTTATTAACTTACCCTCGTAAGATAGTCAGCTAGAATGCAGTTATTAAACGTGCACTTGCAATCAAGTACTTTGTTGATGGCATCGACTTTTCTAAATACCAACTCTCCAACCTGATTGTCGTGGATGAAACTGCAGTGTTTATGGGCCTTTGATCTCAAACGACAATCGATCAGACGGAATTCGGGATTTGGAGAGTTATGACGATGTTTCAGAAGATGACATCACTGTATTTGAATAAATGTAGAATTGAACGTATGAACTACGCTTGGGTTCAAAGCGAGCGCGTGAAGAAAAATAAATATACCGACATCACCCACCAATTTCCGATTTGCCTCTAAATATAGAGTTTGCACCAGATATCCAATGGGCTTCAAGGTGCGTAAATGGGTTGGTTCTTGTATAGTACAGGACTACAGGGTGTATTTTTAATGACCGTGCAGTGTTTGAAAATATTGTCGGTCAAAGTTTTGTATTCACCTATTGTTGCATGAACTTTACAGAGGGTGAATACAAAACTTGGACCGGTAATATTTTCAAACACTGCACAGTCATTAAAAATACACCCTGTATTAGGAAACGGGAATGCTGTCAGGTCTTTTCGCTAGACTGACTGGTAACTTTAGCTTCTCAGCTATCTCAGTGATATGGTGGCACTTGGTTTACACTGGAAACTGTGTACCTTCCTGTGCTCTTGTGTTCGATCGTCGTCTGCCAATGCTATTCAATAACCAGACGCGTGATGGCGATTTCTTTCTCTTCTTCTGCTACAACAAATGCTACTGGTACTGCTGCTACTACTACCACTAACAATAACAACGACTGCTGCTGCTACTTCTACTTCTACTACACGGTGTATTTTTAATGACGGTGCAGTGTTTGAAAATATTGCCGGTCCAAGTTTTATATTTACATATTATGTTGCATGAACTTTACAGAGGGTGAATACAAATCTTGGACCGGCAATATTTTCAAACACTGCAGTCATTAAAATACGCCTTATATTACTACTACTACTACTACTACTACTACTACTACTACTACTACTACTACTACTACTACTACTACTACTACTACTATTGTTGCATTCTCATGTATGTTTTCATTATTTTACGGTTTCTACGTAGTATATAAAAATTAAGTTGCATGTCCTTCACATGACGTAGCAGTCAACCCCAGCATTTTCGCTGTTCGTGATTCCTGGGCAAATTTTACGTTCAGTAGTTTTATATATACGTCGTATATATATACGTAGTATATGTTTTACAGACCGGCTCCATGGCCGAGGGGTTAGCAGCTTTCTCCGCTAACCCCGAATACTCTCGTCACGTGACTTATGAGAGTATGGAGCCGGTCGCTCAGAAAGTCGTGGCGTGCTGATGAGCGTAATCTAGCCTAGGAATCAACATACAGCTGAAAGATGCTGGCGTTGACCGCAATATCCTGAAACAGGATGGAAACGCGGGAAAAAGAAAAAAAAAATGTTTTACAGGATAGCTGCTATATTGCACCTTCTGGCTGCACATCCGATTTCATCCCGAAATATTTAAAATATTTTTTTACCGCTTCAGGATTCTCAGACATACGTTTGATATTACCGAAAGCGAAAGCGTACAGTATTTTGGGGTAGCATTTTCGTTGTTATTATTTTTATTATATATTTTCAGTTATTTTCTCTTCTATAACGGAATTCCCAGGTAACCCGTTTTCGATTGTAGTCGATGTGGCCAAACAGATTCGAACGCTCTTAAACTTCCAGTGCGCTGACGGTGTCGTAGTAGGATCAACCTCGACCCCCTCAGCCGGACTTCAGCGCTGACTTCACGTGGAGAAATCCATGGCAAACTACTGACAGTAAACATAGCCTAGACCAGTGTTTCCCAACCTTTTTTGTACCATGCCCCACTTAAGCCTTTCTAAAAATTCATATTAACCCCCTCTCCCGCCCCATGCCCCCCCCCCCCCCCTCAACATATACATTATTTTTAATATTCAAAAATTGAAATGTTCACTAAAGAAACTTGAATGATAGGTTTTAGGAAGAAATCACTAGGTAATTATTGAGCAAACACAGTAAGTAAATTTTCAAAACATATAATTTTTTTTTTTTTCCCCGCGTTTCCATCCTGTTTCAGGATATTGCGGTCAACACCAGCATCTTTCAGCTGTATGTTGATTCCTAGGCTAGATAACGCTCATCAGCACGCCACGACTTTCTGAGCGACCGGCTCCATACTCTCATAAGTCACTTTTGCGATTCGAACCACTGCTAATTCTCGTCGCGTCACGTGACGAGAGTATTCGGGGTTAGCGGAGAAAGCTGCTAACCCCTCGGCCACGGAGCCGGCAAAAACATATAATGGAGAACTGAAATTCAAGTACAAAATAATTTTAATGAAAGATTTTTCTATATTATTTTAATTATTAGTAATTATTTATTATTTAAATTTAGTGAGATTCTTGCGCTTGATGCTTGCTGCAAAGAGATCTTATGTCAGGTTCCAATTTAGTTAACTTCAGTCTCAAGTCTCCCCGTTTTGTTATATTCAGCCGATTTCTTCCATTTTCGAATTGCCCCCCTTAACAATCGAATTGCCCCCCTGTGGGGCGTGGGCCCCACGTTGGGAAACACTGGCCTATACAATGAAGCTGAGGTGGGGATTGATCACAACGTCCTGAAAATGACGTGTAATTGTTAGAATGATTGTATTTGTTCACTGTGTACACTTTGTAATTGTTAGAATGATTGTATTTGTTCACCGTGTACACTTTGTAATTGTTAGAATGATTGTATTTGTTCACCGTGTACACTTTGTAATTGTTAGAATGATTGTATTTGTTCACCGTGTACACTTTGTAATTGTTAGAATGATTGTAATTGTTAGAATGATTGTATTTGTTCACCGTGTACACTTTGTAATTGTTAGAATGATTGTATTTGTTCACTGTGTACACTTTGTACATGTTAGAATGATTGTATTTGTTCACTGTGTACACTTTGTAATTGTTAGAATGATTGTATTTGTTCACCGTGTACACTTTGTAATTGTTAGAATGATTGTATTTGTTCACTTTGTAATTGTTAGAATGATTGTATTTGTTCACTTTGTAATTGTTAGAATGATTGTATTTGTTCACTGTGTACACTTTGTAATTGTTAGAATGATTGTATTTGTTCACTGTGTACACGTTGTAATTGTTAGAATGATTGTATTTGTTCACTGTGTACACTGTAATTGTTAGAATGATTGTATTTGTTAACCGTGTACACTTTGTAATTGTTAGAATGATTGTATTTGTTCACTGTGTCCACTTTGTAATTGTTAGAATGATTGTATTTGTTCACTGTGTACACTTTGTAATTGTTAGAATGGTTGTATTTGTTCACTGTGTACACTTTGTAATTGTTAGAATGATTGTATTTGTTCACTGTGTCCACTTTGTAATTGTTAGAATGATTGTATTTGTTCACTGTGTACACTTTGTAATTGTTAGAATGGTTGTATTTGTTCACTGTGTACACTTTGTAATTGTTAGAATGATTGTATTTGTTCACTGTGTACACTTTGTAATTGTTAGAATGATTGTATTTGTTCACCATGTACACTTTGTAATTGTTAGAATGATTGTATTTGTTCACTGTGTACACTTTGTAATTGTTAGAATTATTGTATTTGTTCACCATGTACACTTTGTAATTGCTAGAATGATTGTATTTGTTCACTGTGTACACTTTGTAATTGTTAGAATAATTGTATTTGTTCACCATGTACACTTTGTAATTGTTAGAATGATTGTATTTGTTCACTGTGTCCACTTTGTAATTGTTAGAATGATTGTATTTGTTCACTGTGTACACTTTGTAATTGTAAGAATGGTTGTATTTGTTCACTGTGTACACTTTGTACATGTTAGAATGATTGTATTTGTTCACTGTGTACACTTTGTAATTGTTAGAATGATTGTATTTGTTCAGTTTGTAATTGTTAGAATGATTGTATTTGTTCACTATGTACACTGTAATTGTTAGAATGATTGTATTTGTTCACTGTGTACACTGTGTACACTTTGTAATTGTTAGAATGATTGTATTTGTTCACTGTGTACACTTTGTACATGTTAGAATGATTGTATTTGTTCACTGTGTACACTGTAATTGTTAGAATGGTTGTATTTGTTCACTGTGTACACTTTGTACATGTTAGAATGATTGTATTTGTTCACTATGTACACTCTGTAATTGTTAGAATGATTGTATTTGTTCACTGTGTACACTTTGTACATGTCAGAATGATTGTATTTGTTCACTGTGTACACTTTGTAATTGTTAGAATGATTGTATTTGTTCACTATGTGCACTGTAATTGTTAGAATGATTGTATTTGTTCACTGTGTACACTTTGTAATTGTTAGAATGATTGTATTTGTTCACTGTAATTGTTAGAATGATTGTATTTGTTCACTGTGTACACTTTGTAATTGTTAGAATGATTGTATTTGTTCACTGTGTACACTTTGTACATATTAGAATGATTGTATTTGTTCACTATGTACACTTTGTAATTGTTAGAATGGTTGTATTTGTTCACTGTGTACACTTTGTAATTGTTAGAATGATTGTATTTGTTCACTAGCGTACACTTTGTAATTGTTAGAATGATTGTATTTGTTCACTTTGTAATTGTTAGAATGATTGTATTTGTTCACTATGTAATACTTTGTAATTGTTAGAATGGTTGTATTTGTTCACTGTGTACACTTTGTACATGTTAGAATGATTGTATTTGTTCACTGTGTACACTTTGTAATTGTTAGAATGATTGTATTTGTTCACTGTGTACATGTTGTAATAGTTAGAAGTATTGCATTTGTCCACTGCGTACACTTTGTCTCATTTATTTAACCTACCAAACTTAACTGATCCAGTGCCTAAGGATGCCCGGTCTCCCTGGTCCAGGAGTTACACGACTTTCTCCGTAATCCAGTATACTCTCATTAGTAACGTGACGTTGCGCGAGAATCGGTTGCGGTTCTCTCCGCGTCGGTAACTTACGGGGTATTTGAGCCGGTCGCTCAGAAAGCAATGGCAAAACTGCTGAGCGTAATCTTGCCAAGAAATCAACAATCAGCTGAAAGATGCCGATATTGATAGCGGTGTCCTGTAAAGGATATGCGAACAAACCCAAAACAGTGCCTAAGGATAACCTATCGTCAAATGTGACCTCCCATTTGAACAGAAGGACAATATACCGCCATACTTGGGTCATCGTTTTATGTGTTTTTTGTCTTGTATGTTAAGCAATGCCAATGCTCGGTGAACAGATAGTTAGTTAATTAGTTAAGTCGACAGATCAGCCTCATTGCACATCGAACCATTCAATCCATATGTGCTCGGATTCGGTGAACAGAAATTTACATTATAATATTTGTCCATTTGTTTGTGTACCATGTTTGGTCCACACCTACTGTTTGTTTGGTACTGAAACCTTAACCCAAAATAATAGTGAAAATCACAACTTATATCTTAACATAGCAAATACAAAGATAATACATACATATAAAACTAATATAGAGAAAGAAATATATATCCATGAGGAATTGGAGGTGGTGGAACATTTCGAATATCTTGGGTCATTAATTACCAATAATGGTGAGACAATGAAAAACATTAAAAGACGAATATCTATTGCTCTTCAAAAACTAAAATAACTGAATAAATTGTGGCGTGGGACAGATAGACCTACGCAAATTAGATTGTTAAGAGCATGTAATCTTTCCCATTGCAACATACGCCTGCGAGACCTGGATACTTACTAAACAAGCTGAGCAGCGCATAAATGCTGTTGAATATAAATATTATTGACGGGTTCTAAGAATATCTTGGGTAAAGAAATGCACCCATACGACAAGAGCTTGTTACTGAAGAGGGTTGGTCGATACAACAAAGAACATTGAAAGTTTGGAGAGAACAATAATGGAGAGGTATATGCTCGGGAACAGAGAAAGAGGAAGGCCAAAGAGAAGATCGATGCAGGATATGGCAGATGGTCTCCAGATGGGTGTATCGGACGCGGGACATCTTGTTTATGACCGAGAAGCTTTCCGGAATGTTGTTATGGGAGCGAGGTTCTGCAAAGGACATGCTACTGAATGAATGAATGAATGAATGAATGAATGAATCAGTTAATATCCAAGGAACCTCAACGTGAAAGCTGAGAAAGAAACCGTGCCATCACTAAAGAAAGAATACAGGATGCTCCTTCAGGAGACCCAGGTTCAAATCCTTGGTAAGATGTGGATTTTTTTTTTACTGTCGGCGACAAAAAGAATATCCTAACTTACATTGTTAGCGGCGACTGCACTAGCCAGGCGGCCTTAATTCCTCAGGCTCAAGACTCCCTGTCCTACACCGCAAGGTCCTATAGGCAGTAGATGACAGATTGTTAAAGTCGAAAACGAGTTCTTTAGTTTACATGTATGAGCAAAGTTCTTATCATATCGTGAGCCAAGAAGAAGATTTATTCTACCATACATCATTGTTTGGTGTTGTATACTGTCAGTGGGTAGCCTAGTTATGTGGCCGAATTATTTCACTTGTTGTTTTTTAAAATGAAATCTAGTCTGGGTATTAACCCCGACTTTAGTCATGATTTCATCATTTCTGATTGTCTCTCTTTTTTATATGTTGAGTATTCTTCTCAGGAATTTCATTTCCATTGTTGTAATTTATCTTTTCTCTGTTTCTGTCATTGTTCAGGTTTGGCATTGGTAGCATATGTATAATATACTGAAATATTTAAACCGGCACCGCCTAAGTAATCACATACTCCAACCGCTATGGTGAAACCACGCGAGCAGATGGTTACTGTCAAGAAAGAAAGCAATGGTAAACGGCCTTCTTTACATGTCTAGAAAATTAGAAAATAATAGTAGCCAGATAAATTATGGAAAATGACGCGGGAACAAAGGTGTGCACCTGGCAAGCCACTGAATGATGAATAATAACACGACTTAGTACACAGCGAGATGTCTAGCAATACAAGAACAATAACTGAAATAAAAGAACAATAACTCACATGCAAGAGGAATAACTCACAACAAGAACGGTAATCCACAACAAGAGCAACAGCACACGCAAGAGCAATAACTCACATGCAAGAGCCATAACTCACATACAAGAAAAATAACTCACCCTGAAAATGTTGTAGAACATCTTGCCACTTAGCTCTCTCTGTCTTAAGCAAAGCATCATGTGTGGACAGTCAATGTTCGCGTTGACAAAGTAATGCACCATGTGTGATCGGCCAATATTTGCGTTGACCAAGCAATGCACCATGCATGGTCAATACTGTCAACGTTGACCAAGTAATGCACCATGCGTGGTCAGTTACTGTCAACGTTGACCAAGCAATGCACCATGCGTGGTCAGTTACTGTCAACGTTGACCAAGCAAGGCACCATGTGTGGTCAGTTACTGTCCGTATTGACCAAGCAATGCACCATGTGTGATTAATGTCCGCGTTAATAAAGCAATGCAATGCATCATATGTGGTCAGTTATTATCCACGCTAACCAAGCATTCCATCATGTGTGGTTATTGTCCTTGTGGGCCGAACAATGCAACATGTCTTCTTTGTTTACGATAGTTCTTTCATTATTTCATCAAAAAAGAGTTTTCGTTATACATTCAACAGTTTTTTGAACTCCTCTTTTATTCCATACAGTTTTGTATGCAGTGTCATCTCACTCGGCCAGTATTCCCTTTTCAGCTGGCTGTACTGGGGGGAGATCCTGGAAAACATGCTCTGCAGTTCGATCACATTGTCTGCATGAGCATAGTGGTGCCAGGAAACGATTGTCCATATCCTTGTTCAGTCTGTTATGCCCCGTCAGAAACCGTAAAAAGATGACCTGTCCCTGCTGGTCAAGAGAATGGTAGTAGACGTTTGTCTGGTTCTGCTCCCTTCAAAGCACCACTGTGATCAGTTATAATCGGTGTAGAATAAACAACGCACCATGTATTATCAGTTATTGTCCGCATGGACCAAACAATTTTGCGATTCTGTGAAACAAGGTGGAGCGTAAAAAGATATAAGCACAGGTGAAACAGTGCTGTACTTAAACCATACAGAGGCAAACACCCCCACTAATAGAATATAAAGCAGTGAGTTCAATAATAATAACACACAATTTTGAACTACACAAAAAAGAAAGAAAGTAAACGAGTGTAATTCAGTGTTACGCACCCGCTAATGACAAGGATGAATTGTGGGGAGTCAAAGTAGTCGAAATATTAAAGTTAATAAAATATTAAAGGGTGACCTGAATGCCAGGATGGGATCGGATAGCACGGGCTCTGAGGAGATCACGAGAAAACATGGACAATGAGGTAACGAACGAAAATAAGCGTTATTTGCTAATTTTTGGGCAGAGATTCGGCACATCATAAAGGGAAGCGTTTTTCCACATAAAAGAATACAGAATGTAACACGGTCTTCGCCTAATCACAAAACAGAAAATCAAATTGACCAAACCTGTATCAACAAGAAATTTAGATTATCTCTGCACGATGTAAACCTTTTTAGAGGTGCAGACTAGATGCAGATTATCATCTTCTGATATGTAAAATGAAAGGGGCTCAAGAGATACGTAACATCCCATAAACAATGAAATAATTAAAATGTAGGAGGCCTCAGAAATGAAGAAACTAAGGCACAATTTATAGTCATATTAACTTTTGCCAGTCAGCAGACGAATTGAGTACGGAAGTATCGTAGAAACAGGCTAAAAACATTTGCAGCAAATCGTGTTTAAAAGTACTTGGCAAAAGTTAAAAGAAATCAAAAAGAATGGATAACACCGAACACCCTCAAGTAATTAGAAGATCCGTGAAGCAAGAAAACCAATTTAAACAATAGCAAAACCATAGCTACGAAAGCTCGATCACAGGAAAAATAAGCAGAAGTAACTATAAAGACTGTAATAAGTGGATAAAGGCGGATTTATTTATTTATTTATTTATGTTTTTGGGTTTTTTTTTTTTTTTTTGTATTGTTATTTTGCGCTAGCTCGCTTCGAGTGCAATTGTAGTCTATAACCTGCTAATACTTCAAGTGAACTGGACTGATATTTTCGTGTGGATTGGCTTTCCCTATTACCAGTGTCTCTCACCATCAGGCGAACCCACTCTGAGATACTTGTAATTTATGTCCCCAAAATCAAGGACGAGAAGTCAAAATTTTAGTCCAACAGATCTGTGTAGGGATTGAACCTGCTACCTCGGCATCAGCACACCGTTTGTTTGAGAACTAGCGATTGATCCATTCGGCTCTGCAGACTTCCAAAAAGGCGGATACAAGACAACATATAGATGACCTAGCAAGAGCGACAAAAGAAGCAGCATGGCCAGGAAACCTCAGAGACCTGTACAATACCACAAGGAAGATAGCAGCACAAAGTAATCAACCAAAAGGTCTGATCACAAATATACATGGGAAAATTCTTACTAACATTAAAGAGCAACTAGACAGATGGGCTGAGTACGTTGAGGAACTCCTGAATAGACCACCACCAGAAGATCCTCCAGATTCCAGCCTGCGGAAGAGAAGCTGGATATCAACTGTCAGAACCTATCTGAAGAAGAGATTAGTCACGCATGGGAAGGAAAATAAAACGAAATAGTGCGCATATATTTAGACACATGCGTTCAGTACTTAAGACACTTCAGTACGAGGAATTGTCATACTGCGGTCACTACTATCTGAACTACGCAGCCAGATTAAGGTCAGTATACAGTGGATACCATTTCACTGTGGAGTGCCCGAAATGAGAGTTTATTAATGAGCTAAGGAAGGAGCAACAGAAAAACAACCTGATGTACCAGTTACATTCCACCAAAAGAAAAGAATCATCAAATCAATCAGAAAGCCACCAACATTAGCCCAAGACGATTATTTTATGGACAGATCAGAACAAACCATTTTCTGCGGCACAGAACAGGACACAATCGTTTAGGCAACCACATATATACACAATTCAACAGTGGCAAATCAGCCATGTGGATTGGTGCCACAAACAGCAGATCACATTCTCCAAGACTGCCCTGAATTCGACATATTTATTCAAACCTTGTGGTCTAGAAAAACAACTGTGGAGGATAAACTGTATGGACCACTAATTAAACTAAAAACTCCCCCGATGTGTCTCCACCTTGACGTGGTGGGGGAGCTTGCGTGTCCCATAGACCCCATTTTGCTTGCCGATGGGTGAAAAATTACATATCGGACAGCTTATGGGATAGGGACCAGACTAAGAGAGACACAACCTGCTGCTCTGCAGGCATAGACTGAGGATAGCAGTCAAAATTTAAATGAGGTGCACAAAGGCAGAATTTCTTGGTCCGGACAAAACCCTTAAGGCTCCCTGTCGAGGGCTGTGGCTGAACGCCTCTAAGCCACAAACCCTCGGATCTTAGAGCCAGGCTGATACCCGTCTACCGGAAAATAGAAACATGATACTGAGCAAGCTACATGCTCAGGTCTGATACATGTTCGAAGGCTCCCAGCTGGGGGATATGAGAGTTTCCCGGATGAAGGGGCCTGGCCGTTTTCCCGTTCACTGCTGCACGAAGGTAAGGTGCTGAGCCGGCAGCAGTGAGCGAGTACTCGTGAGCGAGTACAAAAAAGTCAGAAAAGTGCCCCAGTCGAAGGGTTACGGAAACTGTCTGTATCTAACTCATAGAGAGTGTAGACAAAAGTGGAATAATGTCTCATCAACGCAAAATGGAACGCACGGCGAGCGAACCTATTGCGTGGTCTGAAGTCACAAGCAAAAGCTTACCGAGTGGATGTCACTCGCAGTCTGACCGCTCCTGGTGTGTGACTGAGCGATCAGTGGCAAGTGGGATGCCCAACACATGGAAGTGAGGAACTAAAGCAGCCATGAGCAGGACGTGGAAACTCCTTGGGTGAGCCCAGTCTCAGAGCAATATGTGCCGGCTCTGCATTTATGGAAGCCTCCTTGGATAGCGAGATAATGCCCATGGTCTGCCCCTGCCTTCCCTTGAGGGCAGACCACGATATCGTTGATCGTTCTATCTTGACCAGCTGAGATGTGGGTGACATTACAACAGTCTAACGTGTCTCGAAACCAGAGGAAGGCTAACCTCACTAAAAAATGCCCGCCGGAAGTCGGAAGTGTCGTCCTACGGGTGGCAAACTAAAAATTTGACACTACGCATTTACGTCCGAGTGAAATGTCTCGTCCGAATGTCTCCCGTGCTAGGAACAGCTCTGACTACCTAGTTTCCGAATGCCGCTCTTGTTCGGAACAGCTCTGACTAGGCAGTTTTCCGAATGTCCGCCGTGCTTGGAACAGCTCTGATGGGTACAGGGACAAGCACATGTCCGAAAACTCGCTTAGTGGAAACCAACCGCAGAGCTGACTGGTTTGTGCAGGAATGGCCCAGGGCGAGCGAAATTCCCAATATATTGAAGTGAGGAATTAAAACAGCCATGAGCAGGACGTGACGATTCCCTCGGTAAACCCAGCACCAGAGCGTTATGTGCCGGTTCTGCAATTATGGAAGCCACCCAGGATGGCGGAAAATGCTATGGACTGTCCCTGCCTTCACTTGAGGGATGACCGTGTAGTCTTCGACTGTTCCAACTAGACCAGCTGAGATGTGGACGGTACCACAAAAGTGAGAGTCTCCCAGGATTGCTAACCTGGTCAAAAATGCACGCTAAAAGTCGGATGTGTTGGCCTGAGGGTTTCGACCCGAGGGTGCCTAACCAGACACACCGCAATCACATCTGAAAAAATCACTCCGGATGAACGCAAAGAAGAGAAGAAGAAACTAAAAAGAGACAACGAAGTCTTCAATACAGGAGATAACATTGCAGATATAGACAATAAATTGATTTAATGATTCCTTTCTTTTGTAGACAAATTTAATCTCGCGGTGACTCTCGCCTGCCCTCACTGGTATATCTTTGGTGAATAATGTGGTGGGTGGCGGGTGGTATGGCTGGGCGGTTACGGCGATCGCCTCTAACTTGATGAGGCCTGGTCCGAAAATAAGACGTAGTGGTCCAGAAAGTGTAACTGCCACTGTTGTTTCTCTTTACCAGGTTATAAGAACCAATTGTTTATAATTAAATCACGTGTTCCCTTCAACTAACTCCTCATGAAAACAGTGGGTTGAGATACTTGGAGATGGCTGCTGCATCGGAGGACTGAGCAGGCATGGGCATACCTGAAGTGCGGAGATGTCGAACGTGATAACATAACATAACATGTCCTCTCGATCTCTTGAGTAGTAAGCACGGCCGTGCGATAAATTTTTCCCAGTATGATGCAAGTCTTCGAAATGCCGCCCCTTTAATAATGCAAGTCTTCGAAATTCCGCCCCTCCTTGGCTGCTTATGCCGCCCCTTACGGTGCCGCCTGATGAAGCCGCCTCTCTGTATCATAGCACGGCACAGCCCTAGTAGTGAGATCTAGGATAACGGCGTAAAACAGGATATCCCATGCGTAAGTTGTACATGATAATAATCACAACGCAGCTGGAAATCTCAAAGAGTAGGCATCAAAACAGCTGCCTTGTCAAAATTATTAGGATTGTGTGTGTTTTTTTTTTAAAACCTACCGGCCGCTAGAGAATATCCCGTTACGTAGGGTGGAATCTGTCTACAGTTACAGGGTGGGCCAAAAAAAAAGTGAGAACATCTTGTAGCATACGAGTTATTATAAGGTATTATTATTATAAGGTAGACTTTTTCTTGCAAAGCACCCCATATGGCATAATCTACTGGGCTTAAATCAGGACTGTTCGGTGGCCATATGTCTGGCTCGATGAAGTTAACAATTTCCCGAAGAAGAAAATTGATCGTATTTCTGCCTGTGTGAGATGGAGCTCCGTCTTGCTGTAATGTCCAGTTATGGCGACCACATGTCGCTTGAATTACAGGCAGCAATCCTTGTCTCAGAACATGTTCACAATAGTATTCACTATTTACTTTGGCGCTTGTGAGGATCATCATCTTGACTGCAGATCAGCCCACTCAACCGCTCAATATTCTGTTGCGTCCTAGCAGATTTTGGTCTACCACTTCCGGATTTACGTTCTGTTGTACCGTCGTTGTCAATTTTATTGATAACCCGACTGACACTAGCTATGCTCCAGGCTTTGTTTGGAAACTCATTGGTCATTTTCCTAGCACCCCACAGTTTTTCAATTCGCAAATGTTTAATCAGAATTCGGTCTTCCACAGTAATTTTTGTCATTCTTTGTAAAAAAAAATTTAAACCTGCTGATGTCAACAATTGGCAAATTAAAAACCAAAGACGGCGCCCGGAAATTGTCGAAATAAAGACACCGTATACCTAAGTAGTAATTAAGTAAATGAGTAAACAATTTAAGCTATTATGGATACAGTTAAACAAATTTTGATGTAATTATATTACTTTTTACGCGATGTTCTCACTTTTTTTGGCCCACCCTGTAGAGAAGTCAAGTAAAATCTAAAGGAACACTGTACACGTCATGAGGCCTTTTTGTTAGAGGAGTGGCTGGCCGAGTTGCTAGGACGCCGGACTCTCCTTCGAGAGACCCGGGTTCGATCCCTCGGTAAGGTGTGCGATTTTTATCTGTCGGGGGCAAAAAGAAAATCCTAGCCTGCACAGTTCGCGGCGACTGCACTAGCCAGGCGGCCTTAATTCCTCAGGCTCAAAGACCCCTCTGCCATACACCGCAAGGTATTATATTGGCAGTAAATGACAGCTTTTGACAGAGGCCTTGTTTTGGTGTATAGTGCTAGCCCGATAGTTTTATTGGCATGGGCAATCTACGGGTAAGGTTGCCAATATCATGCCGTCTACCTTTACCGACCGGAATATTTCCAGGAACAGAACATATCTGAGGCTAGGTCGACTCGGCAGCGCAGGCCAGTTTAAAAACATCGGCCTCGATGAGAGTTCGGACATATGACTACTAGATGGACAGGCAAGCTTGTTAGCCACTCTGCCGCCACATCATCATCAAGTGCCATGCCAGCTGGTGTAGGCGTTCATGGCTCTCCACAGATCTCGGTCTTTGGTTTTCTGGATCAACTCTGCTATTGATATTCCTCCATTCCGCAGTTTCAATTCATCCAGCATCATTTCTCTTCGCCTGCCTCTCTTCCCCTCGATCTTTCCAGTCGTCACGATGTTCTCCAATCTCTCTTCTCATCGCATGAACAATCAACACAAATAAACTGTAGGAATACAGGTAGAAATCGGACAAACTGCTGTCTTCTTCTTCTTTACCTTTTAGGGTTCCTAGCGGGGAATGGGCTCGGAGCCACGCAAGCCGACCTCTGTGTAGGCCAGCCATGACTGGTGAGATGCAGGCTGGTATTTACCTTCCGTGTGAGATAGCTAATCTCACACCTACCGTCTGTAGTCGCATTTTTAGGACATGGGCGCGAGGTTCGACAAGTTAGTTGCATATCATTTACATGACGTCGCAATCAAACCCGGCATTTCTTGACTGTTCACGACTTCTTTGGTAAGTTTACGTTCAGAAGTTTGCTATTGCATTCTGAGCGACCTGCACTCATACCACTATATGAAAATCAACGCAAGGCGATTTGCTTCCAAATCGCCCACAGCTGTTTCGATGTGGGATTACGAATTGCGTTTGTACTACTATTCTTATCTTCCCCTTTCAGGTCATGGTAATACGCGGGAACATACTGATATAGAGATGTTTAACTAGAAATGGCCCACTCCTCGAAAGAATAACCAAAACGAAGATAACGAAACAGAAAGACCGATAACTCCCAGGCCTTTTTGCGTCTTGTCTTTTTGGCTGACCCGGTAACGGTTCTTGGGTCTTAGAGCTCGGCACACAACTACCACCATCACAACTTGACTCCATTACAATATATATTTAAGTCACATGCTGCCAATGAATGAATATTTATTCTATACTATAAATGAATATTTATTCTATACTTTGAATATTATCAGCAATAGGTAATATACAATACAGAACTGTTAATAATAAACACGGAAGTTGCCATCACTGAAATTATTGATTCCATTTTCTCTGGTTTTCTATGAAAACAAACTGCAAGAGTGCGCGACGCGCTCGTATACACCCGCCAAAAATGTTCGCGGGAACAAATCAGGACCGGCAGTATTCTAGCGATCCTGCGAGAAATAAAGAAACAACGCTTAGATGAAAGACTTAATGGCGCGTCCGGGGTCACGGGCAGACTTAATCCACACGGGTTGAATAGCCTGTAGTGACGCACCAGGGTCTGGTCCCCGTGCTACCAACACACCAGAACCAAGGGAGCAACCCCGAGGATACGACACACCAGAGCTACCACCCCGTCGCCTGTACTACAGGGTGAGAGGAGCGGGATGGATGAGAACCGACTTTTTTTTTCTTTCTCCCAACTGTTAAGTGACAGCTTCCGCCAGGGCGGAGTCCCACCACCCAACCACTTTCCCCTACTATGTGGAGGTTACTACTGAGGCTGCACTTTACGCATTTTGACACAGTTTTGCCGCGCGAACCAATGCGGGCCGTCGGAGGTCCCAAGCCACCAGCGACACTACCAGTCAATGGGAGAGATGTTTCCTTCAGCGACTGGGGTCGGTTAGCCTCGACAGCTGTAGAAAGTCAACAGATAACGATTTTCTTCGTTTCCTTCCTCATCCGAAGTAACACATGGCCTAGGCGACAACGTATCTCCACAACTAGCCTCAGTTATAGTTACCATGGTTTTTTATTTTGCTGTCGCTCGCTTTGAACTCAAGCGTAGTCCATACACACTACTTTTAGTCGTGCTGGACAAAACTTTGCGTGTGGATTAGCTTTCTTTATTTACAGTGTCCCTCGCCATCAGGCGAACCCACTCTGACTTCTGAGATACTTGTAATTTACATCCCAAAGTCAAGGACAATAGGTCAACATTTTAGTCCAACTGTCCGGTGTAGGGGTTGAAACCCTTACCTCGGCATCAGCACAACGGATGTTTAATAAACTCGCGTTCTTATCCATTCGACCAAGCTGACCCCCAGTCTCAGTTATAATTGCAATGAATGAGTCAGCAAACAACGAGAAGTAGACGGTAAGATTCACTTGAACACGATCACGTGTAACAAAATGAACGTTGCGAGCAAAGGCTTCTTTAGCGCACAAACAACAAACACACACCGATACAACTACTTGAAAAACATTACCATGAAAATATATATGTAAGCTACTCATCCCTATCCTTGTTGTGGTCTGGACACGTGTTTCATGAAATCCGCGTGTATGATTCCAACAAAGTGATTGAGCCGGAAATGTGGTTATGACGCGAACTCAGTTATAATTAGCACTAGATGATTTTACTTTGGCAGAAAATAGGGAAAAAACAACAACATGCCTACATTCTTATTCTTCTGCCCTATGTCCTCCATTGAAGCATAGGCCCTCAAGCAAATGACGTCATGCAGTCCTTTCTTTTGCCTTCTCCTTCAGCTCCCTCCCAATACTATACATTTATGTCTCTAATCTTCTTCTATAGTCAGGTCTTAGTCAGATATGACTGAGCTACCGTATGACAGTAGACGGTACTACCTGCTTTCTGTTAGCGCCGCTCACCAAACCCGACACATTACATTGTGCCAACGGCTTCGGGCGGAGGAGTGAGATTGGGAGCGTACAATATTTACCCTATTGCGAGGCAATGCAACCTAAAGACTAAATGTCATGGTAGGCAGACCAGGCCCTAAGACTTGGTCGGCAACTGGTCTAGGATGGAAGCTCCGACAGGCGGACAGTTAGTGCATTGATTGGCTAATTCGGCAGTTTCTGCAGCTTGTCTTGTTCCAGACGTATTGGTGTTACCTTTACTCTGAAGTTAACTAGACAAGCCAAGCGAGGAATCATGCTGCATGGGCAACACATGGTCTCTAAACTCAGCCCCGACTTTGTGCCGTGGAGAGGTGTAACTCCATTTTACAAACTATTGTCTATCAAGACGGCTAGGTGCCAGTCAATTTTCTTCTCCATATTTTGCTTTAGGCTTCCCTCTTGTTCGTTTGTTTCGTGAGTTCCAGAGTAAGGGCTGCCTAAGTGTACTATTCTCAGATTTAATAAATGTGTCCTGTCCAGCGACAGTGTCTTTTCCTCATCATCGAATCTGTCAAACTGTCACTACTGTCTAAAGTACCTTGCGGTGTAAAAAAAAAAAAAAAAACAATGGGGGTAGGGGAGTGTCCATGAGCCCGAGGAATGAAAGCAGCCTGGCTAGTATAGTCCCCGCTAACTATGCAGGTTAGAGTTTTCTTTTTTATCCTCCACAAAAAATAAAAATCCGCATCATCTTAATGAGGATTCGAAGCCGGGTTTCCTTAATTTAAGCCCGTTATTACTACTCGGCCAGTCGTCCCCACATTATCGATGCAATGTCTGTAATTTGTCTAGTTCTGGAAAAATTAACCTGATGTTGGGGTTGATCACAACGTCCCGCAAAGAACGTGCACTTGTTTGTTTCTTCTTTAACTCAGCAATGGTGACTCTGGCATGCCAGTTTGGCCCTACTTTTCTGCGGAGCCCTAGTCAGCGAATGTTAAAAAATGTAAAGGTTCTTTTTACCGTTTACGCGAATCAAAGAACATTGGGTATGTGATGCTAGAACCACATTGTTAAAATACAAAATGAAAACAGGCTAGGTGTGTATGACTTCTGTGAAAAAGTGAGAAATAATAAATACAAACACTGTGTACATACCTTAAAGGAATTCCGGCAAACGGAAATCACAATGCAGAAAATAACAATGATAATGATAACGTAAAAGTAAGATGCAAATACGTTACAACCACAACACAACGATTCGACGTTTCGATTTCAGTTATCTCCATCAGAATAATACAAACAAATCTAAAGAAAATGCAACAACAACCACAACAACTCGATTGTTTGTAAAGTGACCATCACCTTGGCTTTTGGATTTTTATTTTAATATCTCTGTGTGCTAATTTTATTTGTTTGTGCCTGACTTCTACCAATTTCCAAGTGTTATGAAAGAGGATGCTTTACAGGCGCTTTCAGCAGTTAATAATTTCTGTCATTGAGTATGGTTTGGGGCTGCTGACAGTATCAAAGAGCCAGCTTGAAAGGTTGGAGCGCATACAAAATGCGGTCATGCGGGTAATTCTGGGATGCACAAATGACACAACAATTATATGCATGAGGCATATCCTGACGCTACTAGCAATGGCGCATAGGCATAGGGTCCTTCAGCCGAAATGGTACCTGAGAGTTGATGCAGATACACGAAGCCATGGATATGGTCAAGGGTCATAGACTAAGACGAGGCAGGTCCTGAACGGCACAGGCGGAAATATCTATACGTCAGGTATGTGATCTAGACACCATCAATGGTGAAAAAGAGTGGGTTGAAGTACTGGCAGACAGGATGGACTGGCACGATGTAATAGTGACACTGGGTCGTGAGTGCAGAGAATGGGCAGCTGGCCGCACTGAGTTTGAGGTGCAACAACTGATCCAGAGTAACACACATCAAGGTGACATAGTGATCTATACTAATGGGCCAGTCGCGAGAAACAGACGGAGTGGTTAAGATTTCATTGCGAAGGCTAATGGACGATTCTTGAAAAAGGAGAGTATGGCATATAAGGCTACGACCTCCAGCATGAGAATGGAGGTAGAAGCAGTCACAGCGGCATTCCGTTGGTTAGAGGAGACCACTGCAACACACATTGTCTTCATTACGGACTCAATGAGTATGCTTAGTAAGGTGGAGAAAGGAATGTTTCGTGTGGAATGGCTCACCTCGCTTCAGAGGTCACAGATTGTGAGAATTGTATGGAATTTTTGCCCTGGCCATGCGGGAGTGCGGGGGGAATGAACAGACTGATTGGCTGGCAGTGAATGCACCTCTTGGTGGTAGATTACCAATGGACAATCGGGAGGTGGTTGTGCGCCTGTGGGACCAGGTGGAGAAGGTGGCGGAACAGGTTGAGAACACGTGTGTTGAAAGGATGAGATTGTGAGGGATAGGCGGGGGTTCTGGTAAAATTTGAAAACTGAGAGGGAAGACCTGAAGAACTTTCAGTCAGATAGAGGTGGGAACGATTAGTAGTGTGACTCTTCCCTGTCTGTTGAACGAGGGGACGGAGTGCGTATGGGAATGTCCTGAGTGCAGTGATGTCGATTATTAGCTCAGCTCAACTCAAAAACTCATCTTTCGTTTATGATTTTCCCACTCCTTTTGTTTTTTTTTTTCTTTTTGTTCCCGATTCTTAATAAATAAACCTGGAAACCTAGTAGGAACTGGCAAAGTTGATGGGAAAGGACTTCACAGAAGGCAGAAAGATAAATACCCGGATTGCTTGTCCACGTGACATAATCAGCACATGCAGACATGCATGATCCAAAACTTAGTTGATCGAGTGAGATGTGAATCATCACTGCCTACTCTTTTCGGCATGGTACATTCTTCTTCTCCTCACCCTCTTTCTCCTCCTCCTCCTTCTTCTTCCTCTTCGTTTTTTTTTTTTCGCTTAAAATTTGTCTTTATCTGCAGAGTTGTCTCCTGGGTGAACTTCACTTTAATGTTTCGTTGCCAGGGAGATGTGGATATACAGAAGAATATGGCGTATTTCATGGAAACAAAACCAAAAAAAAAAAAAAATAACAAAAATAACAAAAACTATTAAATACAAAGGTTCTAGACAAATTGGCAATGAAATGAGAGTTAATGAAAAAAAAAAAGAAGCAAGTAAAATATTTCTGCCACGTAAAAAGGCATAAAACACTTATAAAAACCATACTGGAGGGTAAGGTTGAAGGCAAGCGAGCAAGAGGTAGACAACGATACAAATGGAGAGATAAACATCAAGAGATGGACAAACAGCAGTCTGACAGAATGTACAAACAGGGCGAGAGACAGACAGTACTGGAGATCCATTGCAGCCAACCTTCATTATGGAGACGGCGCCCGATTTATTGATTGATTGTTTAGTTTACTCAATGGTCCGTAGAGTTTATCTTCCACTGTTATTTCTCTATGCCAGAAGGTTTGCCTGGATATGTCGCATTTTGGGCAGTCTTGGAGTATGTGATCTACTGTCTGCGGCGCCAAACCACGTGTGCACATGGCTGATTCGCCAATATTGAATTTTGTATACATGTGGTTGCGTAATCTATTGTGTCCTGTTCTGTGGCGCAGAATAATGATTTGTTCTGGTCTGTCTATAAGGTGGTAGTCGTATTTAGCAGGTTTTGGTGGCTTTCTGATTTGATCATTCTTTTCTTTTGGTAATATGTAACAGGCACATCAAGTTGTTCTTCTATTGCTCCTTCCTTAGCCAATCGATCAGCCCTCTCGTTTCCGGGTACTCCACAGTGAGATGGTATCCACTGTTTGGTGACCTTAACGCTGGCTGCCAAGTTCAGAGAGTAATGTCCTTAGTACCGGCAATTTCCCAAACAAGAGCGCCTCAAGTGCTGATTTTGCAACTGTCATGGCTGCTATTTAGTTATGCTGTCTTGATTGCCGGGATTCCCCCAGGAAGGTTAACCCGGTCAACAAATGCCCGCAGAAGTCGGATGTGTCTCTGCATCATAGTTATGGCAGTACTTTATTGTTGGTACTCTGGTCGTGTCCCTAATGCAAAGTCCCTCTCAGAACAGAGAAAACCGCTGGTGGCATGCTGGGGGGAGGGGGAGCAACACCAAGTCCCTCTCAGAACATAGAAAACTTCTGGGGTGCCAACACCAAGTCCCTGTCAGAACAGAGAAAACTTCTGGGAGGCCAACACCAAATCCCTGTCAGAACAGAGAAAACTGCTGGGAGGCCAACACCAAATCCCTGTCAGAACAGAGAAAACTGCTGGGAGGCCAACACCAAATCCCTGTCAGAACAGAGAAAACTGCTGGGGGACAACACTAAGTCCCTCTCAGAACAGATGTTCTGAGGATATCAAGACCCTCGGCAGTCGACGTAGCCGAACAGATAAAAACACTCTAGCGCTTAAACTTCTGAAGCGTTGATGACGGAGTAGGAGGTTCAATCCCTACACCGATCAATTGAACTTCAACTTTGGCTTCTCGTTCAGAAAGCAATGGCAAACTACTGAGTGTAAAATTACCTAGACAATTAAGCTTGGGTTGGGGTTGAACGCAACTTCCTACAGAGAACATGCAACATTAAATTATTAAATGAACTGATCCAAACGCTCATTGAACAGCACGAAGATGGACACGGGATACTGCAAGCAACTTGAGCATGAACATGCATGAGGTAGGACAACTGGCAGCATCTCCCAAGGTGAAGAATATTCACTGCAGTTTACCTCTGTCCAGCGATGTAAGGAAAGAACTTCATAACAGATTCTGGGCCAAACAAAAAGGGTGTCACAGTTGTGGCTTAAAAGTTGTTAACATGGTAGCAGAAATGTTATACTATAATGCAAAGGCAACATTTCGGCGATTATAAGCCCATGGCAAATACGTGAAGTCGCTTAAGATAATTAATTATCCCATGGCACTTAATCAGTTAAGAGCGATATCGAGCCAATTCTGATGCATGGAAGCCAATCATGGACAATTAGCAGACACGTGATTATGTGGAGGTAGAGGAGATGCAGTTGTTTTTTTTGCGGTCGCTCGCTTTGAACTCAAGCGTAGTCCATATACACTACTTCGAGTAGCACTGGACTGAATTTTGTGTGTGGATTAGCTTTCCCTATTACCAGTGTCCCTCGCCATCAAGCGAACCCACTCTGACTTCAGAGGTACTTGTAATTTACGCCCACAAGTCAAGGACGAGAAGTCAACATTTTAGTCCAACTGTCCTGTGTAGGGGTTGAACCCCTTACCTTAGCATCAGCACACCGGGTGTTTAAGAACGCGTTCTTATTCATTCGAACATGCTGATCTCAGATGTGGTTTTAGAGAAGAATTATTGGAATACTGAGGACCGATAGAAAGAGCAATGAAGATGACTTGAAAGGCGTTAACTTACAAAGAGAACTGGTTATGCGCACCCGAAGTGGACATTTCACATTCTTTCAGCATGCCATGAGAAGAGGAAAGCTGGAGTGTGTCATCACAACGAGGCAGTTGGGGGGAAAGAGAGGCAATGGGATCCCAGGAGAGGATGATGGACAAAGTGGCGTCATAGCATGGAAGAACATCAATATCAAAAATGATTGGTCCCAGACAGTGGACACCATCCCACTGTGGAGTACCCGGAAACGACAGAGCTGATCGACTGGCTAAGGAAGGAGTCAAAGAAGAATAGCTTGATGTGCCCGTTACATACCACCAAAAGAAAAGAATGATCAGATCAGTCAGAAAGCCACCAAAACCTGCTCAAGATGACTACCACGTTATAGACAGACCAGAAAAGTCATTATTCTGCGCCTCAGAACAGGACACAATAGATTACGCAACCACATGTATACAAAATTCAAGATTGGCGAATCAGCCATGTGCACATGTGGATTGGCGTCGCAAACAGCAGAGCACATACTCCAAGACTGTCCAAAATATAACATATCTAGGCAAACTTTCTGGCCTAGAGAGACGACAGTGGAATATAAACTCTATGGACCGCTGTGTGAACTAAAAAAGACAGTTAAATTCATACAAGAGACAATATTGCAGCTATAGACATATTTCAAGCGAACGAAAGAAGAAGAGAAATTATTGGCAATACTCGAGACAAAAGGCTGTGGACAAACACGATCACCAAGGCCACACGGCATGGGACACAAGAAGAGGGAAAACTGGTAAATGGTTGAGAGGCGTTTTCATCAGTCCGTGATTGGAGAATTCATCTTCCAAGATGATGATGTTGGAACGTGCACAAAGAACCGCATACTGAAAATCAGCACTAGCGCGCCAAAAATAGATTTTCGCGGACGGCGGTCAATTTTCAAAATGGCGGTCAATGGTATTTGAACTGTGGGTTGCCATTCTTAACACTTCTGCCACTTCCAGTTGATCGTTTCTTAACGTGACTGATCCCTTTAATGCAAAGACCTTTGACATCGAACGAACAGGACGTGGTAGGTGTGAAACCTGGTTAGCGTTCGGTTTCCCTGCCGGCCCCCAAGCGGAGACACAAAGGCCACCCCGAGAGAGAACAGATTTCAGAATGGGCAGATGTTCTAAGTTTCGGTCGCGCTCTACTCAGCGCTACACGGTCTAATAATAGCTTAGTCGCTGCTCAAAATGGCAGCAGTGCTGACAGTCCGTGATGAATGTTACTGCCCGTGGCAATGTCCTACACAAAAACTTCCCATCTGGTGTGAACAAAAATGTGTGAATGTGTTAAGAAGCACCCACTGAAACCAGAGGCGCCGCCAGATCAGAAAGTTCAGGGAGGGGGTGGGTGGGGGGGGGGGGCATGTAAACCCGTGCCTTCGACAACTCAAGGTGAACGCCCAGGATGACTTTACTCGCACGTGAACTATAAAAAAAAAAAAAAGCGCCACTTTTCAATAATAATTTTAAAAAAAGGCACAAGGGCAGCAGCGGTCGCACCCCCTGTGGGCCTCTCCCCCACCCCCAAACTCCCTTAGCTACGCCACTGATTGTCACAACAAGAAGTCTGTTTATGTAGTGGACATCTGAATGGACAATACCGGGACTTTACAAAACAGACGTCGACAAGTAGGCCATGTGGTCGAATTCCCGTCGGAAGTGGTGGGAGGAGCTTGGGGGGGGGGGGGGGGTGTTACCAGTCGTCACAGCCAAACATGGATGCCTGCAAATATCTTCGGAAGGGCAGGTAGCCTAGTGTGTCCACTCTTCTAGAACATTTCTAAGGATTGATTGATTGATTGATTGATTGATTGATTTAGGAACCGACATCACATCATTCGGGGCATTCCCATATCCGCTCCGTCCCCATCCTCAGCAGCCAGAGAAGAGTTCCAACACCAATAGTACCAGCTACCAGTAGCAATCTGATTATATGTCCGTCTGGGCTTTCCTCTGAGCGTCGAGCGTCGGCCAGATCCTCTCGTTACCCCTCGCTGTCTCATTCTTGCCAGACCATGGTGATCCATTTGCTCCTCCGAGGTGTACACATGCTCCCACAAGGCCGCAACCACGTCTGCCTTGTCATGTATCAATACTCCACCAAGTTCTTACTGAGCCAGGCAATCTGTCCACCTGTTCATTTCCCAGCACACATTTCTAAGGATCACACACGTGGCTGGGTGGTTTAACGCGCGTAAGTTTCCTTCTCTGACCGCGGCGTAGCGGGTTCGTTCCACATGGATTAAAACGTTGACTTTTCGTTCTTAACTGACTTGGGGAAGTTAACTACAAGTACCTCAGAGGTCGGAGAGGATTCGCTTGATGGCGTGGGACAATGGTAATAGGGAAAGCTAACCGTCACGGAAAAGTCAGTCCTGTGCACTCACTAAGTAACGCGCGCGTGCAGTACGCTTGAGCTCAAAGCGAGTGAACGAAATAAAGACCAGAAAAGTCATACTTTGTACGTTAACACGGACCACACACACACATCTGACGGTTCGGTTATAACAACCTGTATCAAGAATAATACACACAATTAATCATCATCTTCCACTTCTGCCGTAAAGCGTCGTGGGGAGGAATAATTTGCGTTCCAGCGCCCGGTGGGCGGCACTGGATAGTGTCATTCCGTGTGGTTGTACAATGTCTTTGATGTCGTCAATCCATTTTCTTCTTGGACGTCCTCGTGGTCTCGTCGCAGATGATCTTTGATGTAAGGCCAGTGATGGTAGTTGCTGGAGTTGCATTCTAACGACATGGCCAAACCACTTGATCTTCTGTCTTTCAATAAATGTGGCACAAGGTGTTAATCCCACAGTCTGTCTGATAATAGCATTTCTTACTCGGTGTGCGGATTGTTAAGTTAGCAGCTCTCCTCAGGCATCTCATCTCACAGGTATTGATTTTTCGAACGTGTGATTTGGATAAAGTCCAAGTTTGAGATTGGTAGCATAGGGTTGGTGTGAATATGCTGTTTATTATCTGTTGTTTTGCGGACATGGGTATGTTTGGATGTTTCAGTAAGCGTGATAGTTGATATGTAAGTGCACTGGCTTTTTGACATCTGATTTCGATTTCTCTGTCCAATCTGCCAATTAATAACAGCAGTATTATACATTCATCATCATCAAGTGCCATGCCGACTGGCGTAGGCGTTCATGACTGCCCACAGATCTCGGTCTTTGGTTTTCTGGATCAACCCTACCGTTGATATTCCTCCATGTCACCGTCGCAATCCATCCAGCATCATTTCTCTTGGTCTGCCTCTACCTCTCTTCCTCTCGATCTTTCCAGTTGTCACGATGTTCTCCAATGCCTTTCTTCTCATCACATGACCAAAAAAAGCTGTTTGTCTCTTTCTTATTGTTGTATATAGTGTTCTAGTTTCATTAGCTTCTTTCAGGCATTCATTGTTAGTTACGTTCGTAGTCCACGGAATTTGCAACATTCGTCTCACGAACCACATCTCTGTTGCTTCCAATCTCTTCCTAATTTGTTCATTTACATTCCAAGATTCACAGCCATACAGCTAAACAGGTTCTATTAGTATATAGCACCTTATCACTCTCTTTCTTACATTCAATGATATTGACTTATTGCGTAAGATATTCTTCATTTTCTGAAATGCAGCCTTTGCATGCCCTATTCTGCTTTTAATCTGTTGTACATCTTCCATCTGATGTTATAAATGTCCCAAGATATTTAAAACTATCCACATGGTGAAGAATTTTCCCTTCTATCTCTATTTCACATTTGGGTGTCACCTGTTTCTTTGATGTCACCATTGCTACTGTTTCCTTGATATTCAAGGAGAGTCCTTTCTTTGCACTTTCTGTTACTACAATGTCCAACAGTTGTAGATCTTTTGCATCATCCTTCATCAATACTGTGTCATTTACATAGCGTATATTATTTATGTTATAACCTCCGAATATTATTCATGGCTTTTCTTTTATCTCTCTCATTATTACTTCGCTATAGAGGGAGAAGAGATCCGGTGACAAAACACACCCCTGTCTTACTCCCAGCTTTACGTGTTCATAATTTCCTTCCTTATTTCCCATTTTAATTGCTTCTATTTGGTTCCAGTAAATATTTTTATTATTCTGAGATCTTTCCCATCAATGTCAATATCTTCTAACATTTTAATCATTTTATCATGTATCATGTTTTACTTTATCAAATGCCTTAGTATAATCTACAAAGCACAAATACATGTCTTTCTGTTTCTCTATTGATCTTTTTAATAGTGTCCGTAATGTATTTATTGCATTGTTTGTACCTTTTCCTTCCAGAAATCCATACTGTTCTGATGTATTATACATTATAATACATAATATATGAACAATTAAATACAACCGCATTCAAAAAGGGAGAAAGAAAGAAAGAAAGAAAGAAAGAAGAAGAAGAAGAAGAAGAAGAAGAAGAATTAATTCTTCAGTGTGCAAGTTTCTGCGCTATATAGTAGTGTTGAACATATACATCATTTGACAGTTCTCATAATTAATCTAATGAGAATTGAAACGATGCAATGAGAAAATTACACAACTTCAAATCAATTTCTTCGTGTTACCACTCGATTATCTCTGCACTGTTACTACTACTAAACTGATGCGATTGTGGCAGACATTATATTAATACACTGAGATTAATGACGTCATTGCGTTTACAACATCAATTAAGAAAGAACAAAGTGAGGAAGCCTCAACACACAGACATGGTATATACAGACAAGACAGATATACAGCACTATACCTCGCTAAGATGGGTAGGTAATCCTTCAATGAAAGAACCATTCTCAGGTCACAAACCGCACGTTAACAGCTTGATTTCTTTGACGTCTGCATGCCACTTGGGCTGAATCCACAGCATAAAAAGTCGCGCCCATTTTCTCCTCATGAGGGACTAACATTTCTCGGGGTGGCGTTTCAATTAGGACAACGTCTGGGTTAGTGGCGGGAGATGCATGCTTGATTGGGTATTCTGTGATTGTTCCCGCCACACAACCCGTCCACCCATCCAGCTTCATCATTACTGATTTTTTTTCTACACGTCTCTTCACAGATATAGGTCCTTGGCATTCTTGATCTCTGATAATCCAAGTGTCTTATCTAAATTTGTTGGTTTTTGGTTTTACCATCAGCAGTTTGGTGACAGTCTCTTGACTTCTCGTGACATGTCACTTGTGATAGTCTCTACCACACGAAGTGTCCTTCTCCTCATCCTCCTCCTCCTCCCTCCTCCTCCTCCTTCTTCTTCTTCTTCGTTTTCTTTCATCGCTTGAAATGTATTGTCTATATCTGCAATGTTTTCTCTTGAATAAACTGTACTGTCCTTTTCAGTTCACTCAGTGGTCCATAGAGTTTAACTTCCACTATTGTTTCTCCAGGCCAGTAAGTTTACCTAGATTTATGTCGTATTCGGGGACAGTCTTGGAGTACATGAACAACAATATGAAGAAAGATTCTATAAAAAATGTTCATGTGCAGACGATTAAATAAACAAAACAATGTAGACAGCATCTATAGATATGTTCATAAGTGTACGACAACTCTCCACCCCCCCCCCCCCCAATGTAGGAGTATCCTACATATGGGTTCATGTGAATATACTGGGGGAGGGGAGGGGGGCACAATGTAGAAAGATTATATAAACATGTTCATGTGCGTACATGGAAACAGCTATGTATGCAAATTATATAATAATGTTTATGACAAAAACATCTCTTCATCTGCACATGATGCAGACACTAGTCTGTGGAACATCCTGGGCAGACACTAGTCTGTGGGACATCCTGGGCAGACACTAGTCTGTGTAACATCCTGGACAGACACTAGTCTGTGGAACATCCTGGGCAGACACTAGTCTGTGGAACATCCTGGACAGACACTAGTCTGTGGAACATCCTGGGCAGAGTGTAGCCTGTAACACACTAGTCTGGCTAACGAATGCAGGAGCTACCATGGTCTCCACCTTGACGAAGGGCTCAAACATTCGCACGCTACTAGATTGTAAAATTGTCAAGGCAACTGATGGTAGACAACCTGTACCCACACTTTGCACTCACTGCTCGTTTGGAAAGCTCACGGAATTGCTGGAAATTATCCTGTTGGTTGGTCTCGGGGATGGAAGCGAGTCTCCCCCAGTCTCCAGTTCTTCCAGTCCTACAAGATTGAACATCTGGAATAAACGGGATTCTACAATAGCAAGAACAAGAACAACAACAAGAACAGAGGTGGTAACAGCAAGAATAACAAGTGACACTACACAATAACAATAACAGCAATACAAATAAGCACAGCAACAATAATGAGAATAACAACATTAAGAAGAAGAGAAGCAATAGTAAATAGAATAGCAACAAGAACAATGAAAACAACAACAGAACATCAACAGCGACCAAACAATAATAACAAGAACAATATCAACAACACAATAACAACAATAACACCAATGATAACAATAACAACAATATCATAAAAAAAGAAGAAGTACAATAATAAAAATAACAACACAATCAGCAAGATATTAAGAACAACAACAATAGTAATAACAAGAACAAAAAGTGACATCCAGAACAATAATTACAACATTAACAATATCAACGCCATCTAGAACAAGAACAAGAATAACAACAACAATGATAACAACATCAGTAACAATAATAATAGCAACAATAACATTAACGACAATAACAACTTGATTTATTTGTTTGTTTCCGGGTCCGGTCAAGGATATGCACTACTGACGAGCTCAAACGAGAGCGAAACTCGAGTCTAGTGCTTCCGCATTGACGTGGATAGGCCTTAGGTTCATACCAGAAGACAATAACACCATCGAGAACAATAATAACCACAACAACATTAACAATAAGAACTGCGCGAAAAAAAAACAAAAAAACAAGCACAACAACAATAAAAATAATAATAACAATGGCAACAGGAACAATTGCAAAAAGAACAGCAACAAGAACGATTTAAAAAAAAACGATGACAAGAACAACAACAACAAGAACAACATCATCAACATAATAACAACAGTAACAACAACAAGAGCGATAACAACAATAAATACAACAAAAACAACAACATAATCAGCAACAAGAAGAGCAAAAACAAGAACAACAACAATAACAGTAGTAGTAACAACATCAAGCACAATTATAACAATAGCAAGGACATCAAGAACAAGAACATCAACAATAATAACCATAACATAAAATAACAACAGCAATAACAATAATAACATCAAAAACAAGAATAATAATAATAATAACAGCAATAAGAACAACACAACAGTCTGTGAACGCTATAAACAAAGTCAACTCAAAGTGAGACCACAAAATTCCACTTTCTGTGGCTTTTATTTTACCTCCCCTGCGAGAGGATGTCGGCCATTATCTAGGTCAGTGGTTTTCAGCTCGTGAGTGGCGACCCCGCAGAATACCACAAAGTGTTGTCTACGTCTTTTTCTAATAACCAAACAACCGGCACGATCCTCAATCTTGTCTAACAGACAAGCAACATGAGAAATCGTTGTTTAAATAATATTAAAGTAGTAGGGTACGCCGTGTCCGAGAGGTTATGGTGTCCGCATCGGGTTCAGAAGGAACCGGTTGCGATCTCAGCATAAAGCTGGGAAGAAGAGGAATAAGTCGACCACGTAAACGATGGACGCAAGGAATAACAGAGTCCATGGGAATATCAATACATGAAGCCCATAAGCGGGCACTCTCCCGCTGCTTATACTTCACCTCGGCACCGCAAGGTACAAAAGGAACATGATGAGGTGAGATGAAATGAGAGACAGAGCTGGGAATTTGTCCAAGAATGTTTGATAAATAATATCACAGGACCCCCCTCATCTTGTTCGCTAGTGAGATCGGGTACATGACTTCTCGGGTAAGGACGAAAAAACAAGAGGTCCCGTGTGCAAGATGAACGTACACGTACATCCCATCTTAGTTGGAAATTGCAAAGAGCAGGCCGTAAGACCGTGGCAAAAAATTATAGGGGGAAAATCCAATCATTTGTAGATAGAGCTCGTTACCTTAGATGGAATCTGTCTAGAACAGTGGTTCTCAACCGGTGGGAATTCCCCCCTCCCCCGGGGGGGGGGGAATTTTGGGGTTTCCAGGGGAGGGGGGAATGAAGATTATTTCAAGATCGCGTTAATACAAGAACCGATTACTTGATTTTGTTTCTCCCTTCATACTTTACGGTTCTGTACGTCTCACCCTTCTAAAATTCATTTTATAAAGTAAGTAGACCTACAAATCACGTTTTATATGGACGTCTAGACTTGTTTTAATATGGACTTCCATTATTACGTATACTGTGTAGGGGCGGGAGGGGGGAATTTATAGGTAGGAAATACGAAAGGGGTGGAATGACGTTCTGAAAATATGGTGAAGGGGGGCACGGGCCAAAAAAGGTTGAGAACCACTGGTCTAGAAGAATAGCTTACACGAACGCATGCCGAAGTCGGACACACTGGCCTCTGAGATGGAACACTATGCCACGGACTACCATTGAAAGAACAATGAAGAAACAGATGAAAATCCTCAGTGATTGCAATTAAATAGAGACATTAATGGACCTGCCAAAGTCAACACTGAAAATATTCCACAATTTTGTATATGTGTGAACTACGAAATGCCAAACCTGAAAGATGACAGGAATAGAGGACAGAACAATTACAACAACGGAAATAAGATTAAAGAAAAGAATACTCAATGTATCAAAAAGAGAAGATGTTAGAAATGGTGAAACCAAGACTAAAGTTGGCGTAATAGCAGGGCTAGTTTTCTTTTGAAAACAAGTGAAATGGTTCGGCTACATAACTAGGCTACAAATTGAAAGTATACCACAACAAATAATAATGACGTACAGACCAAATGGAACAAGAAGAAGAGACCTACCATGATCATACGACAATGTAAACGATGGACAGAGGAAATAGCAAGAGTCCGTGGGATCTCGATATATGAAACCCATAAACGGGCATTGTCCCGCTGTTTATGCTTCACCTCGACACCGCAATGTACAAGCGGAACAAGATGCGAAGAAGAAGACGAAGAAGAAGAAGAGGAAGAAGAAGAAGAAGTGGAAGAAGAAGAAGAAGAAGAAGAAGAAGAAGAAGAAGAAGAAGAAGAAGAAGAAGAAGAAGAAGAACGAATGAATGAATGAACGAACGAACTGGGTGCCTTAATGTGCTTAAACTTTAAACTCTTTGCGGTCTTAAAAGCTAGCTGCATGTCCTTTACGGAACGTTACAGTAACACCCAGCTGTTTCTGCCTTACTAAGACATGTTAGTTCAGTAGTTTGCCATTGCTTTTTGAACGTCCAATGCCTCATGTCATCGAAATCGACGCAAAGTGGCCCGCTTCCAAATCGCCGGCAACTAATTTAGAAAACTCGCCTCGGTATATCAATCAGGGACCGTCTCCGCAATGAAGGTTGGCTGCAATGGATCTCCATTCCTCTGTATCTAGTCCTGGTTGTACAATACGACAGACTTGTTCGTCCACCCAGCGGTGATATCTTCTCACTTGTATAGTTGTCTGTCTCTCGCTCTTCGAATCTTCCCTCCAGTATTTCATGTCTTTTTTTCTTTTCTTTTCCTTCTAGATTTCTTTCGTCAATTCTCTTTCCATCCCTGACCTCTCAAGAACGTCTGTATTTTATTGTTTTTGTTTCTTTGAAATACACCTACTTCTGTATATCTACATTTCCATTCGACTTTCCATTTGCTATTTCATTGTCCAGAAATTATGCTATAACTTCCCTATTTGTTTTCTTCCCCTCTTATCATCACATGAGATAAATGCTACCAGTTTACAGAATTCACTAACCTCTAAAATATGTCAAGACTACTAAAATCAAGATGGTGAGGGCAGCCGTGGGGAGAAACGCAATTGAAAAAGCGGTAAAGGTCTTCCGGTGACCTACTTTTTAAGTACAAGGAGATGAGTTTTAAGATGTGTCCTACATTTTACCAGACAGCTTGTGCCGTCCACGTTATGTGCCCGTTTCTTAAGTCAGTGCTGTTCCCAGCAATTTAACACAGGAACGGTTCGTGTCATCTTTACAGGACGGCTGGAACATTGTTACACCAGAGGAGCGTGTATAGAACACGAGCGACACCTACCGCCCGTGGCGAGCCCGCATCCCATTGGTGACTTTGCGGCATGTGGGGGGAAACCCCAGGTCTGAACCAATCAGAGCCGAGAAGACCCTGGCGGATGGGGACATAGCTGGCAACCAACCACCACAGTTGCGCAGTCGACAAAGAGCCGGGCCAATATGTGATTGAACGATGGAGTGACATAGACAAAGAGATAGGCGAAAGAAGTACAGACAGAGAAAACGTTCCTCAGCTGTTGTGATGTGGGACACGAAACTAGGTCAGATTAGTCCCTAAAGTGACAAGATAGTAGTAGTATCCCTCCGTGCTGGTTAAACTAGAGCAACCAACTTCTATATAACCACAACAGACAGCCGACTTACCAACGGAAGCTATCGATTTTAGCTTTTCATTGCAGGACTAATAGCCAGTCTATTCGGATCTGTCTGCGGATCAATACACAAAGAAATAGTGCGAACATCTCAGTCGATCCCTAAATCAAATGGTCCAGGAAGCTGTGGTTTATAGTAAAACTTAGCGCTTCCTCTGCCTTTTTATTTCATCGATGGCGTTTATGCCCTTAATAATAACATACCTAGCTCTCCCATACTTAGCTGTTACTGACAGTCATTGCTACTGTCATTTACTGCATAAAGTACCTCACAGTGTAGGACAGGAAAAAAGGTGCGGGGGAGGGGGGGGGGGGTATCTTGAGCCTGAGGATTTAAGGCCCTTAGGCAAATGCCGCGAATTGTGCAGATTAGGGCTTTCTTTTTTTTCCCCACACAAAAGAATTCATCACCTTACCGAAGATTTTTATTTTCATTTGCGCTCGATTGATTTGAACTCAAGCGTAGTCCAGACATACTATTTCCAGTGGTGGTGGACTGAATTTTGCGTGTGGATTAGCTTTCCCCATTAACAGTGTCCCTCGCCATCAGGCGAACCCACTCAGACTTCAGAGGGACTTGTAATTAATGTCCCCAAGTCAAGGACGACAGGTCAACATCTTAGTCAAACTGTCCGGTGTAGGCGTTGAACCGCTAACCTCGGCATCAGCACACAGGATGTTTAGGAACACGCGATCTTTATCCATTCGGCCATGCTGACCTACGACAGGACATTTGATGATGATGATCTTCTCCTTGTGTGGGTGTATGTGAGTGTGTGTGTTGTTGTGTGTTGTTTTTTCTTGTCTCAGAAATACATTCTTAGGTATTGTTGGGATTTCATATAAGCATATGATAGAAGTAGAAATTAGAGGACACACTCACTTACTCAGACACGCTCTCACTCACGCATGCACAGACTCACTCACTCACTCGCTTGCTCGCTCACTCACTAACGCCGCACACATGCACTCACTCGCTCGCTCACGCACGCATTCATTCACTCACTCACTCACACACTCACGCACGCACTCACACACTCATCCCTTAACCCCTAGAGTGGGTTGTAGGAGTATCATGAAGGAAGCATCAGCAATCAGACACATTCGCCCTCTCTATCTCCAGGAGCCCACAAGAGTGGACATGAGTCAAGAACCGACATTACAGCACTCGCGACATCCCCTTACGTGCTCAGTCCTCATCTGCAACAACCAGCGGAGAGTCCCAATACTACTGGTACTAGTCTGATTAATTGTCCGTCTGGACTTTCTTCGGAGTCATGAGTGTCAGCCATATCTTCTTGTCAATCCCTGCAGCACCATTCACACCAAGCTGTGATAATCTATCTGTTCTTCTGCAGTATACACGCGATCCCAAAGTGCCCCGACCACATCTGTCTTACTCTTATCATGCACCAATACTCCACCTATCGGTTGCCAGTCTAGGCATTTTTCTGCTTTCCTCATCTTCGTTTGACTACAGCTGTTACCTAGAGTGATTCAATGAGCATGATTCAGAAGGTCGAAGCTGGATCAGTACGTAGACAGTGGACTGAATCGCTGCGGAAGTCTGTTGTCCGTAAAGTCACCTTCATCTTCGTCCCGGGACATGCGGGAGTCGAGGGAAATGAACGAGCCGACAAACTGGCTGGCTCTGCACCCCCTGTAGATGGCCAGCCCATGGATCGTGCCGATGTTATTAACGTCCTTAAAGATTTGGCGAGAACAGAGGATTTTGACGTCAGTGATTCCACATCGCTGTCCAGGATGAAAGACCTGGGAGTAAGAATCGGCACAGCCAGACGCGAGAGGTACATCGGGAAAACAAAGTGCCTCGTCAACCAACACAGAACTGGCACAATTAGCCACCGGACGCTGATGCATATGCTGGGGGGAGGATCTGAGCACCTATGGACATGTCCGGAGTGCAACGAAGATACCCCAACGGATAACTGATAACTGATAACTGACTGTTACCTAGAGTTTAAAAAAAAACACAAAAAAACAAGAGGGTTGGCTTCATTGCACCTGGTTTTATCCCATATGGATCGGTATCTTTCCACAGAGCGTCGAATAAAGCACGAACTCCGTAGCTCCAGTGGCGATTCCAGTAGTCTTCGAGAATATTTGCTATCGTGAACCGAATGTTTTAGTCCAAAATCAAACCCACAAACTTCGCAGCGCGAGGCGGGTGGAATGACCAGTTCACCACGAAGGGACTCCCTGCTACTTAAAGTGTGAGTAATGAAGACAAATAAAATGTATTGTCCGACATGCTTGCTGAAATTTAAAAGATATGAGAGGAATTGCGTTAGGGGACATAAAAATCAATAATATTAGACATGTAGATGATACAGTAATAATTGCAAACAACAAACAGGATCTGCAACATTTAGTAGATGCGGTTACTGCACACCGTAAACAACTAGGGTTAGAATTAAACTGTAAGAAGTCACAGATTATGGTCGGCTCTAAGAAGAAAATACGACAATGTTATATATGGGTAAATGGGAATATTCTTAAACAAGTGAATCCACTATTTCGGAACAATCATAACATCGGACACGGGACAACTTGCTTATGACCGAGAAGTTTTTCTGAAGGTTGCTATGGGAGCGAGGTTCTACAAAGGACATGCTATTGAATGAATAACATAACATCTGATGGGAGGTTACTTGAAGAGATTAGAATAAGAATCGATATGGCTCACCTTTTGCGAGATGGAAAACATACTGACCAATAAACTAATACCAATTGCAACGAGAAAAAGAGTGTTGAAGTGTTACATAGAACTTGTACTTTTCGATGATGTCAAGCACAGACAATGAGCAGACAAGCTTAAAAACATCCAATGGCAGTGGAAATGTGGTTTCTGGGGAAAATGCAAAGAATACCATGGACAGACAGATCAACCAATAAGCAAATCTTACAAGAAGCAGATAAAAACCGTAAATTGGTCAGAGAAAATAGACGTAGAAAATCAAGCTTTAAAAAAAAAAAAAGAAAAGAAATAACTGCAGAACTTGGTGATAACTGGCAAGACCGATGGGGAAAAACAAGGGGAATGCAGAGAAGTTAATATGTGGATGGCTTGGCCATATGGCATAGTCGAGACAAGAACACAGAACTGATCCACCACTTTGCTGAACTGAAAGTGTGTCGAGTCAAGAACACAGAACTGATCCACCACTCTGCTGAACTGATAGTGTGTCGAAACAAGAACACAGAACTGATCTGTTTCGTGTGTCGAGACAAGAACACAGAACTGATCCACCACTCTGCTGAACTGATAGTGTGCGGAGACAAGAACACAGAACTGATCCACCACTCTGCTGAACTGATCGTGTGACGAGACAAGAACACAGAACTGATCCACCACTCTGCTGAACTGATAGTGTGCGGAGACAAGAACACAGAACTGATCCACCACTCTGCTGAACTGATAGTGTGTCGAGACAAGAACACAGAACTGATCCACCACTCTGCTGAACTGATAATGTGAGATGGCGAAACGTGACCGCTCACACTTATTCGCATGGCATAGTATGAGGATATTTCTTTGTATCTCGTCTGGTGCATACTACAAAACAAATAGTTCAAAATGTAATGAAGTAATGAATCCTTTCAGCCTAAATAAATCAACAAATTGTCAAATATGTAAGTGTCACCACGGTGTGTTTTAAAGAGACTATCATGTCTTTCTGCTTACATAATCATGGTTACACGAGTTAATAGCACACGCCTCGGCATCATCATTATCATCAAGTGCCATGCTGGCTGGCGTTGTCGTTCATGACTTACCACAGATCGCGCGCGGTCTTTGGTTTTCTGGATCAACTCTGCTGATGATATTCCTCAATACCACCGTCTCAATCCACCCAGCATCATTTCTCTTGGTCTGAGATTTCGAAATGCCTTAAAAGTAGCAAACAATAATGTATACCAAGCGCAAACTGCTACAGCGACCATAGATTATTCATAAGCAATATACATATAACATTAAAAAAGGTCACATGTACACCAAGAAACACAAAATGTTATCTACGTGCACTGAAGAGAGATAAAATATCAACGTAGTTGTAAAGAACAGATTTGATGCATTGTCCGATATGGAAATATTATTTCAAGATGTCAACGACCAATGGGAAGTATTAAAGAAAACAGTCAACCTAGCTGCATAAACAACTATCTCAAAAATGAAGATGATGGAACGTCATACGAAGTCAGAAGGTGTTGGCCTAAGCAGCAATAGTTTGCACGATTTATTGCCTTGTATATTTCATTGCTGCATCTCGTCAGGTGCATGCTGCTGAGTTATATATCATCAATCAATCAATCATGTGCCATGCCGGATGAAGTGAATAATACTTTGGTTGAAACAGTTAAAACATATAGCCACCGATATTGTTCGAATGTGCAATATGTTATCGCCACGGTAGATCTAGTGTTGGCCAGGTGAAGTTTTCTCTATTCTGAGAGGGGCTTGGTGTTGCTCGCGAGCAGTTTTCTCTGTCCTGAGAGGGACTTAACGTTGCTCACGTAGTTTTCTATGTTCTGAGAGGGGCTTGGTGTTGCTCACGTAGTTTTCTCTGTTCTGAGAGGGACTTAGTGTTGCTCACGTAGTTTTCTCTGTCTGAGAGGGACTTAACGTTGCTCACGTAGTTTTCTCTGTTCTCAGAGGGTCTTAGTGTTTCTCACGAGCAGTTTTCTCTGTCTGAGGGGGACTTAAAATTGCTCACGAGCAGTTTTCTCTGTATGAGAGGGGCTTGGTGTTGCTCACGAGCAGTTTTCTCTGTCTGAGAGGAACTTGGTGTTGCTCGCGTAGTTTTCTCTGTCTGAGAGGGACTTAGTGTTGGTCGCGTAGTTTTCTCTGTCTGAGAGGGACTTAACATTGCTCACGTAGTTTTCTCTGTTCTCAGAGGGACTTAGTGTTGCTCACGAGCAGTTTTCTCTGTTCTGAGAGGGACTTAGTGTTGCTCACGAGCAGTTTTCTCTGTCTGAGAGGGACTTAACGTTTCTCACGTAGTTTTCTCTGTCTGAGAGGAACTTAACGTTTCTCGCGTAGTTTTCTCTGTTCTGAGAGGGATTTAGTGTTGCTAACGAGCAGTTTTCTCTGTTCTGAGAGGGACTTAATGTTGCTGACGTACAGTTTTCTCTGTTCTGAGAGGGACTTAGTGCTGTTCACGAGCAGTTTTCTCTGTTTTGTAAATGTTTGACACTCTTGCAGCAAATATCCAGCTATTATTTTATCAACTCTTTCCTGCCTTAACTCCCCTTCCCCCCTCCCCCCCCCCTTTTTTTTCTTCCTTTCTTTGTATCCCTGCAGCGATGCATCCTGACAGTCCATCTTCCTTCCTTACTTTTTGTCTATATTTTTGGCATACTGCCTTTCTTGCATTCCTTCATTTTCTCTTCTTTTTCTCTTTCTTTGACTGTATTTATTTGTTTCTGCCTTTCATTCGTTCATTCTTTTTTTTTTTTTGGTCTGTCCGTCCGTTTGTCCACCTGTCTGTCTGTGCTTTGCCACATTCATACATCCACCCCCCTCCTCCCCCACCCAGCAAAATAAAATAGCTTGACATCACACAGCCACAGCTACTTGAATAATGGGACGTTTTTGAACATAATCCGGGGTCAATCATCCGTGACACCCGAACACAGATCTACGATACTGATCTACCAGTCTATCTCAGCAAACAACCAAGTTAGATTGATGCAGCCTATGTGTGGGGGTTAGGTGGGGTGGCCACCCCGTAGGTTTGGTTCACTTCGATCATTGACGATCAGACAGAAAGATCGAGTGGGGAGGGGATGGGGGAGCAGTTGGTGGCGATATATGTGATCGCAGACCGCAACAGGATCTGGAAGAGAAATGTGATATGTATGTTTTCTTACAGCGACTTCTTTACAAAGAATTTATGGCGTTTGTAAATAAAGGCGATTGACAGAATAGATCTATGGACGTGATAGCAACAATACACAAATAATAAAAATAGTAACAGGAAAGACAGGTACATTAGCAGGTGTGCAAGGTAACAGACAGGCAAACATCACAGGCAGTTACAAGGTGAGTGGTCACAACTTGTTTCTGTTTAATGTTGGGGTATTGTGGCAACTTTGTCGGTTTCATGATGATGTGAATGCCATGTTTCTGTTTAATTTCAGGATACATATCGGAAATTTGTTGGTCTTACAGTCAATAAGCCGACTCTGTGGGAAAGAAATGCAGTTTGTAATCCCGCATACCGCCTACGAAACACAGCTGCGGCGATTTGGAAGCAGACTGGCTTGCGTTGCTTCCCTTACAAGGGTATGAGTGCCTGTCGTTCAGGAATCAATGGCCAACTACTGTACGTAAACTTGACAATAAATCACAAACAGACAAAATATTCTGGGGTTGACTGCCACGTCCTGTAAAGGATATGTAACTAACTAACTAACTGACTGACTGACTGACTGACTGACTGACTAACTAACTAACTATCTAACAGTAAATAATGATATACGATTGTGGTTTTAACTTTTAAGTCACCGGTGCAGATAAGTACTCTCCTGTTTATTTCAATATATTTGTTTACATGTCAGTATTTATAGTAACATTGTTGACATTGCATTTTTTATCGCAACACTATTTACATAGAAATGTTTATCGTAACAATATTTACAAAGCAATGTTTTTCATAACAATGTTTACATAGAAATGTTATCGTAACAATGTTTACAGAGCAATATTTATCGTAATAATGTTTACAAAGCAAATGTTTATAGTAACAATATTTCCCCTCTGCTGTGTGTCCACCGTGACGAGGTAGAGGGGCTTGTGCGTCCCAATGACCCCAAGAGCTATGCCGACAGTAGCACAGCTACTGGTAGGGCCACCCATGTCGGACAGGTCAAGGGAGAGGGACCAGACAAAGAGACACACAAACCTGCTGCCTTGTAGGTAGACTGGGGATAGTCAAAGGCTAGGGAAAGCATCCCGAATAAATGCTTGTCGAAATCGGATGTACTGAGCCACAGGCTTGACAAAGCAGTGCAACGTAAAACCTGCTGCCTTGTAGGTAGACTGGGGACAGTCAAAGGCTAGGGAAAGCATCCCGAATAAATGCTTGTCGAAATCGGATGTACTGAGCCACAGGCTTGACAAAGCAGTGCAACGTAACTTAATTCATGATGTCACAAATCAAAATTAATCGTTATGGTGCTAATCCCGTGAAGTCCCATCAGGCGGCGATAGTGCCGGGCCCCCTGCCTCGAGGGGGTCCACCCATGACTACTGGTGGTCACCTTCCCCTGTGCTGTGGAGTCAAGGCACAGAGGAGTAGGTTAAGAGCTATTGACCAAATACCCCGGACACTCAACATACTACAGTGGAATGCCGAAGGAGTTTACAAGAAGAAAGACTCCCTTACACAGCGTCTTCATAAAGATAGAATAGATGTGGCATGCATTCAAGAGACACACCTCAACGCCAATCACAAATTCTCAGTCAGAGGATATCAGGCCACACGTTTCGACCGTGAAGGACACAAAGGAGGAGTTCTAATACTTACACGAAATACAATACCTTGCAGCGAAGTATCTGTGATCTCTGACAACCAAACGGAAATTATAGGTGTTGATATAATGATAAAGGACGTGAAAATAAGAATCTACAATCTGTATAGCCCAGCAGATAAGGACCTTACACTCTCAAACATGAAAATAACTGACACAAACTGCATTATTGTCGGAGACTTTAATAGCCGTTCAGAAAGATGGGGATACCCAGATACTGACAAAAGAGGAGAAGAATTGGAGGACTGGGAAATAGACTCAAATCTCCATCTACTCAACAAAGCGGATGACACACCGAGCTTCTACTCCAGAAGATGGCTTACCACTTCTACTCCAGACTTAGCTTTCTGCACAGGAGACATCCTCCACAAAATTGATCGCCATGTGCTGGACCAATTAGCAGGTAGTGACCACAGACCAATCAAGCTTGTAATGAATATGGAGTATGTTCCACAGGAGCAAAAGCCCTTGCCCCGCTGGAATTACAAACGAGCAGATTGGGACAGATTTGCCATACTAACAGACAAATATTGTGAAAACATAAATACACGATATGGCAACATAAAGCAAATGGTGGAAAGTCTAAACAGAGCGATAATACAGGCAGCGACGGAGTCCATTCCAAAAGGAGCGAGGAAAAATTACAAACCATACTGGACTGAAGAACTACAAAGTTTGGAGGACAAAGTTGAAGATGCCAGGAAGACAGCAGAGAGAGAACAAACAATTGAAGCGAACATCTCTCTCAAAGCCATCTCAGCAAAATATAAAAGAACAGTAAATCAAACAACAAGAGATTGTTGGAGGGAAAAAACAGAAAACCTGAATTTTGACAGGGATGGAAACAAACTATGGAAACTAGTGAAAGCCATGAACAATGAAGGACCTAGCAACAAACAAATAACAATTAAACAAGGAAATGCCTTGCTTACAGGAAAAAAGGCTGCAAATGCACTAATGGAACACTATGCAAATGCAAACCACATTGATATTACAACCGAACAGAAGAAAGCAATCAAAGATAAACAGATACATCATACAAATACAGAGACAGCAGCAGAATATATGATGGCAAATCTAACAATGGAAGAAATGGAACAGGCAATGAATACCCTAAAAAAGAAGAAATCACCAGGAAAGGATGGAATCACAAATGAAATGCTAATAGGACTAGGCACTAAGGCAAAAAAGAAACTACTAGCAGTCCTACATTACAGCTGGAAGAGGGGAATAGTCCCACAGGCATGGAAAGAAGCTATACTAATACCAATCCCAAAGAAAGGAAAAGACCTGGAAGAACCAAATGGCTATCGACCTATCAGTCTTCTTAGCTGTGTAGGAAAATTAATGGAACGCATTATCAATGGCAGGCTAACATGGCATCTGGAAGAAAACAAACTCTTAACACCACACCAAGCAGGATTCAGAAAGTACAGATCCACTGAAGATCAAATAACCTATATAGCTCAGGAAATAGAGGATGCCTTCCAAGAGAAAAAGCACACACTAGCAGTCTGGATAGATTTAGAAAAAGCATTTGATAAAGTATGGAAGGAAGGACTGAAAGTAAAACTGCAAAACATGCATGTTTGTGGAAAAATGTATAAATGGATCAGCCACTACCTTGAGAACAGAACTGCCAGGACAAAAGTACAAGGACAAACCAGCAAAATGATGCTGTTGGAGCAAGGTGTCCCCCAAGGAGGAGTTCTTTCACCAACATTATTCCTAGCATATATAAACGACATCACAGAAAATTTTCCAGCCAGAGTACACACATCATCCTTTGCAGATGACCTAGCCATATGGACATCTGAAGAATATATTAGTACAGCTAACAGCAGAATACAGCAAGCCGTATTAGCACTAGAGGACTGGTCAAAATCATGGCTAGTGAAGATAAGTGAGGAGAAAACAACATGCACAGTGTTCTCCCTCTCAAATAAAACTCAACAACCTAAGCTGGTATTGAATGGAAAAATATTGCGCCATGAAGAAAATCCAAACTATCTCGGAGTCACCTTTGATCGTCGCCTGACATGGAAAACACAGGTTGAGAAAAATCGAACAAGAGCAAGGCAAAGAATGGCAATCATGAAAAAGCTTGCTGGTACAACGTGGGGAGCAGATGAGAAAGTTCTCAAGAAGTTATATACTGGACGGGTGAGGCCAGTACTGGAATATGGCATTGCAGCTTGGGCAACAGCAGCTAAGTCAAACTTTAACAAAATAAGTAGAGTCCAAAATCAAGGAATGCGAATCATAACTGGAAGCCTGAAGACAACGCCTATTAATGAACTTGAAAAGATCACTTGTTTACAACCAATGCAGGATAGAAGAGATAGCAGAGCCCAGCAACAAGCAGAAAAATTTAGAAGATTGACAGACCACCCTATGTATAAAAGGTTTAGTGGTTTTGGAAAGGGACGACTGAAGCGTAGCAACTTTGTAGAAACTGCAAAACGAAAAATTAGGGCAGATCCCATACTTAACATATCAACAGTCAAACCTATTTACAATGCAGACAAGTTCCCAGCTTGGAGACAGCAGCAACTGCCTGAGATGATAGAAAACATTCCTGGTATTGAGAAAAAGAACACTCAGCATGAAACCGAAAGAAGAGAAATAACCCTAAACTACATAAAAGAACATTACCCAAGCAGGAATTGGACCCATGCATATACAGATGGATCAGCCAAAAATTCAATAGAGAATGGAGGAGGAGGAATTCTCCTAAATTTAAAAAATGGAGTGAAAAAAACACATTCAGTGGCAACTGGAAAGTTTTCAAGTAACTTCAAAGCGGAGGTAGAGGCTTTGAAAACTGCAGCAGAAATGCTCTTGATGGAGGAAAATAAAGAGAAGCAAATAGCTATCTTCACAGATGCAAAGTCAGCTGTCTCAATACTGAAGAGCAATAACAGCACAGAAATAGCTGACCTAAGAGCAGCACTCCATGGTCTATGCCAGAAATCCAAAAAAAGTTGTAATACAGTGGATCCCATCACATTGCAGTATACCTGGAAATGAAGAGGCTGACAGACTGGCAAAAGAGGGCGGACGACTACCACAGCCTGACATAGACATAACCTATAACGAGGCAAAGAGGTTGATAAAAAGCACCTATAGAACCAAATGGGAATCAGAGCATCCAGGCCACCAGAAGGATGATGCATATTACAAACTCGACAGAAGAGAACAAGTAGCAATCTTCAGACTCCGCACAGGACATAACAGGCTGAAATACCACTTGTTCAATAAACTAAAGATAGGAGATACCGATGAATGTAATTGTCGAACTGGAAAAATGACAGCAAAACATTTGCTTCAGGATTGCCCAATATATGCAGAACAGAGGAAGATATTTTGGCCCACACCTGCTTCATTTGAGGACAAGCTCTATGGAGATATCAACAAGCTCAAGTTGACCGTAGCTTACTTTAACTACATACAGGTTGACATTTAAAGGTGTATGAAGAAGTATTCAGACTGCCACACTTCATACCACAGGTATGTCGGTTACAAAAGCCTCCCAGAGGCATGAAATTGAATATTGCTGGATAGGAGATCCATTACGTGGAAAGTCCGAACCAAAAGCTCGCTGTGTGGGCTTTCAAAAAAGGTGGAAAAAGTGTCCTAGTGGCACGAAATGGAATATTGCTTGGATAGCAAATCCATTATGTGGAAAGTCCGAATCAAAAGCTCACTGTGTGGGCTTTCAAAAAAGGTGGAAAAGTGTCCTAGTGGCACGAAATGGAATATTGCTCGGATAGCAAATCCATTGTGCGGAAAGTCCGAATCGAAAGCTCACTGTGTGGATGTCATCTGCACACTGCATTCTTCTGGTTTCCGGTAGAACAGCCTATGGTGAACGGAAGGCCCAATATACGGAAGTGAGGCTAAGCAGCCATGTGCAGGACGTGACGATTCCTTGGGTGAGCCCAGTACCAGAGCGCTGTGTGTTGGCTCTGCAAGTATGGAAGCCTCCTTGGATGGCGGGGAATGCCCATGGTCTGCCCCTGCCTTCCCTTGAGGGTTGACCAGGATCTCTTAGGCTGTTCTATATGGGCCAGCTAGGATGGGAGATAACACCACAACAGTGAGAGTCAAACGTCCTAAGAAACCCCCGGGAAGGTTAACCCGGTCAACAAATGCCCGCAGAAGTCGGATGTGTCGGCCTAACGGCGCAAGAACGCAGCTCTGCTGTAAACAGGCACAACGCAATCACATCCGAAAAAAAACTCCGGATGAACGAAGAAGAAGAAGAAGAAGTAACAATATTTACATAGCAATGTTATCGTAACAATGTTTAAATTGCACTGTATATAGTAAAAATGTTTACAGGGCAATGTTTATTGTAACAATGTTTACAGAGCAATACTTATCGTAACAATGTTTACAGAGCAATGTTTATCGTAACAATGTTTACAGAGCAATGTTTATCGTAACAATGTTTACAAAGTAATGTGTATCGTAAAAGTGTTTACATAGCAAATGTTTATAGTAACAATGTTTACAACGCAAATGTTTATAGCAACAATGTCAACAAAGCCAATGTTTATAGTAACAATGTTTACAAAGCAAATGTTTATAGTAACAATGTTTACAAAGCAAATACTTATAGTAACAATACTTACTAAGCAATGTTATCGTAACAATGTTTACAGAGCAATGTATATAGTAACAATGTTTTCAAAGCAAATGTTTATAGCAACAATGCTTATAGTAACAATGATTACAAAGCAAATGTTTATAGTAACAATGTTTATAGTAACAATGATTACAAAGCAAATGTTTATTGTAATAAAGTTTACAAAGCAAATGTTTATAGTTACAATGTTTACAATGCAAATGTGTATAGTAACAATGTTTATAGTAACAATGTTTATAGTAACAATGTTCATAGTAACAATGTTAACAAAGCCAATGTTTATAGTAACATTACAAGCCAAGGACCCGTGGACACACTTTCAGGAGCGCTGTATATAAGGTACTAGATCTATAATGTCACAGACCAATCAGCTCTCGCTGGGTCACGTGATCAGCGTCACACCACCCGCCATCACTTCACACCGAACGCCTTCACTTAACACCGCCCGCCTTCACTTCACACCGCCCACCTTCACTTCACATCGCCCACCTTCACTTCACACCACCCACCTTCACTTCCCACCGCCCGCCTTCACTTCACACCGCCCGTCTTCACTTCACACCACCCGCCTTCACTTCACACCGCCCGCCTTCACTTCACACCACCCGCCTTCACTTCACACCGCCCGCCTTCACTTCACACCGCCCGTCTTCACTTCACACCGCCCGTCTTCACTTCACACCACCCGTCTTCACTTCACACTACCCGCTTTCACTTCACACCGGCCGCCTTCACTTCACACCGCCCGTCTTTACTTCACACCACCCGCCTTCACTTCACACCGCCCGCCTTCACTTCACACCGCCCACCTTCACTTCACACCACCCACCTTCACTTCACACCGCCCACCTTCACTTCACACCACCCACCTTCACTTCACACCGCCCGTCTTCACTTCACACCGCCCGTCTTCACTTCACACCGCCCACCTTCACTTCACACTGCCCGCTTTCACTTCACACCGGCCACCTTCACTTCACACCGCCCGTCTTTACTTCACACCGCCCGCCTTCACTTCACACCGCCCGTCTTTACTTCACACCGCCCGCCTTCACTTCACACCGCCCGCCTTCACTTCACACCGCCCACCTTCACTTCACACCACCCACCTTCACTTCACACCGCCCACCTTCACTTCACACCGCCCGTCTTCACTTCACACCGCCCGTCTTCACTTCACACCGCCCACCTTCACTTCACACCGCCCGTCTTCACTTCCAAAGACACTTCCTGGCACCCATTTTAGGCTGGGTCGACCCGGGAACCCAGGTCCATTTTGTGGATTAAACCCACGACCATTAGGTCGACAGGCCCGCGCCTAGCCACTGCACCACCCCGACTCCCACAATGTTAATACACCCTAATATTATCGTGTTGTTATATTAGGATCTCCCCTGGAAGGTTAACCCGGTCAACAATTGCCCGCAGAAGTCGGATATGTCGGTTTAATGGCGCAAGAACGCAGCTCTGCTGTAAACACGCACAACGCAATCACGTCCGAAAAAACTCTCCGGATGAACGCAGAAGAAGAAGATATTAGTATATATGTCGTTCTTTTGTTTGCTGATGAAGGTCTTGTGGCCATAAACGTTCTGATAAATCATCATCATTATCATCATCATCATCATCATCATCATCATCATCATCATCATCAACATCATCCAGTGACTTGCCGGCTGGTGTGGGCGATCATGCCTCTCCACAAATTGCGAACACCGACGTCATGGATCAATTCATGCGTTGACTCCCTTCCTTGCCATGATACAAGACTGTCAAGAATCTTCTCACGCTGTCTTCCTCTATGTCTTTTTTAACAAATCTTTTCAGTTGTCACACGTTCCAGTTTTTGTCTTCTTATAACATGGCCAAAACGGATGACTGCCTCTTTCTGATGTTTGTGATAAGTTGTCTTTGCGACTTAGCCTCCCACAAAATGTCCAGATTGCTCATTTTGGCTGTCCAGTTAATTTTCAGCATTCTTCTATAAAATCACATCTCCAAGGCTTCCGGTGAATTTTTCGCCTGTTTGCTAATTGTCCTGGATTCGCAGCCGTATGTTAAAATTGGTTTTATGTAACATGCAAGAACTCATTTTTGAACTTTCAAGGACAATGAGTTATTAGTAAATCATTCCAGCTTAATTATTCTCTCTCTCTCTCTCTCTCTCTCTCTCTCTCTCTCTCTCTCTCTCTCTCTCTCTCTCTCTCTCTCTCTCTCTCTCTCTCTCTCTCTCTCTCTCTCTCTCTCTCTCTCTCCCCCCTGCAAACCCGGGGGGAAATCATCTTTCAAGGGTCCAAACAAGTGAACGTCCAATGGCGACACACGTAGATATTTCAAGACCTCAACTATTAGAGGACGCAGTGTATTTTCTGTATGCGCAGTCGTATGAGAGCGGGCGTTGTCGTGCAGCAATTATACTCCTTTTGAAAGACGTCATCGGCATTTCAATCGTATCTCTCTCCCCCGATGTGTCTCCACCTTGACGTGGTGGGGGAGCTTGCGTGTCCCATCGACCCCATTTGCTTGCTGATGGATGAAAAACTACATATCGGACAGCTTATGGGATAGGGACCAGACTAAGAGAGACACAACCTGCTGCTCTGCAGGTGAGACTGAGGATAGCAGTCTAAAATTTAAATCAGGCGCACGAAGGCAGAAGTTCTTGGTCCGGACAAAACACTAAAGGCTCCCTGTCGAGGGCTGTGGCTGCACGCCTCTAAGCCACAAAACCTCGGACCTGAGAGCCGGGCCGATTCCCACCTTTCGAAAAATAAAGGCGTGATACTGAGCAAGCTACATGCTCAGGTCTGATACAAGTTCGAAGGCTCTCAGCTGGGGGATATGAGAGATTCCCGGATGAGAGGGCCAGGCCGTTTCTCGTTCACCACTGCACGAAGGTAAGGTGCTGAGCCGGCAGCACAAGTAGCCTACCTCGTGAGCGAGTACAAAAAGTCAAAAAAGTGCCCCAGTCGAAGAAAATGGCTGCGAAAACTGTATCTAACTCATAGAGTGTAGACAAAAGTGGAAGAACGTTTCAATGACGCAAAATGGAACGCACGGCGAGCGAACCTATTGCGTGGTCCGAAGTCAAAAGCAAAAGCTTACCGAGTGGGTGTCGCTTGCAGTCTGACCGTCCCTGGTGTGTGCTTGAGCGATCAGTGGCAAACGAGTTGCCCAACACAGGGAAGTGAGGAACTAAAGCAGCCATGAGCAGGACGTGGCAACTCCTCGGGTGAGCCCAGTCACAGAGCAATATGTGCCGGCTCTGCAATTATGGAAGCCCCCTTGGATAGCGAGGGAATGCTCATGGTCTGCCCCTGCCTTCCCTTGAGGGCCGACCACGATGTCGTTCATCGTTCTGTCTTGACCAGCTGAGATGTTAGCGACATCACAACAGTCCAACGTGCCTCGAAACCAGAGGAAGGCTAACCTCATTAAAAAATGCCCGCTGAAGCCGGAAGTGTCGTCCTACGGGTGGCAAACTAAAAATTGACACTACGCAATTACGTCCGAGTGAAATGTCTCGTCCGAATGTCTCTCGTGCTAGGAACAGCTCTGACTACCTAGTTTCCGAATGCCGCTCTTGTTCGGAACAGCTCTGACTGGGTAGTTTTCCGAATGTCTGTTGTGCCTGGAAAAGCTCTGATGGGCGCAACGACAAGCACATGTCCGAAAACTCGCTGAGTGGATGCCGTCTGCAAACCTGTCTGGTTTGTGCGGGAATGACCCGGGGAAACGAAATGACCAATATATTGAAGTGAGGATTTAAAGCAGCCATGAGCAGGACGTGACGATCTCCCTCGGTGAGCCCAGATCCAGGGCGTTATGTGTCGGCCCTGCAACTATGGAAGCAACCTTGGATGGCGGAAAATGCTATGGACTGTCCCTGCCTTCCTTTGAGGGATGACCGTTGTCTTCGACCGTTCAACCTTGGCCAGCATGGTTGCAGATGGCACCACAAAAGTGAGAGTCTCCCAGGAATGCTACCTGGTCAAAAAAGCACGCTAAAGTCGATGTGTTGGCCTACGGGTTTCGGCCCAAGGGCGCATAACAGACACACCGCAATCACATCTGAAAAAAAACACTCCGGATGAACGAAAAGAAGAAGAAGAATCGTATCTCAGACTTCAGTCTGTTCACTAGCATGTTACTGTATCGAGCACAAGTCACAGTTTCACCACTCTCCTAGAAATTCACCAATATAGGCCCATTAATATCCCAAAAGATGTGATCATCAGGACTTTCCCACACCTGCAGGTCTCCCATTACGCGGTTTATCAATGACATTTTGCCTTCCATTTTGAAATCTTTTTACCAATTCATACACTCTCCACTGACATAAACAACTGTCAGCTTACTGAACCATCATTCTTCTGAAGATTTCACGAGGTTTCACAACCTCTGACCTCACTATACAGAAATGTATAACGCCTTGTTCTTCCACGGTGCAAGTCAATCTTAGGGCAGCCATTTTGTAATCTCCATTGCGCATGCGCAAACTTCTCGATCCTCATGACTACTACATGGGGTATTGCTTAAGAGCCACTATGTGGCCTGAAATAAGCTTTTCCGTTGTCCATGCTCTTCCTCTCACTTTATAATAAAATCTCCTTTATGACCCTCCCTTGTACATTGGAATAGTTTCCTCTGCGCTTGAGGCTGTATGAGTCTGTTGACAATACAATATCTCGACCCATTTAGGAGACATGACCGATCTGGGCTTACTCCCTGCCTGTCTGTATGGCCTGTGCTGAATCTGGACCCTGTTATTTCCTAAGATATCACTCCGTGGACGCGAAGATCCAGCAGTTCAGTATAGACGGGTGATGTGGTAATATTACAGCGGACGCCTTTACTTCCCAATAAATTTCCTGGCACCGATTTTAGGCTGGGTCAACCTGGAAAAAAATTTGTAGCATATCCTTTACAGGAAGTCGCGGTCAACCCCAGTATTTCTAGGCTGTTTTAATTATTTCTTGACCATTGTACGTTCAGTAGTTTGCTATTGCTTTCTGAATGACCTGCATTCATACCATTGTATGAAAACCAGCGCAGGAAGGTCTGCTGCCAAATCGCTCGCCGCTGTGTTACGAACATGGCATGTGGGATTGCGAAATGCCCTCGTAACCCATTGGCCACTTGATGTAGAGCCCTAACTAATTAAACATGTCCGCGTGGATGGGGATGTGAACAGATAATCACCCGTACGACTGCCAAGCGTGCTAGCCACTATGCCACCTTGGCTGTGTGTGTGTCTATCTCTGTCTATCTGTCTCTCTCTCTCTCTGTCTGTCTCCTTATAACTCTCTCTGTCTCTCTCTTCCTGTCTCTCTGTCTGTCGATCTCTCTCTCTCTCTCTCTCTCTCTCTCTCTCTCTCTATCTATCTATCTCTCTGACTGTCTGTCTCTCTATGACTCTGTCTGTCTCCCTGTCTCTTTCGTCCTGTCTCTCTGTCTGTCCTTGTCTCTCTGTCTGTTCTCTCCCTTTGCCTCATTCTCTGCCTCTCTGTCTCGGTTTCTCTGCGTGTCTCTCTGTCTCTTTGTCTCTCTCTCTCTCTCTGTTTCTTTGTTTCTCTCCGTGTCTTTGTTTCTCTCTCTTTGTATGTCTTTCTCTGTATGTCTCTTTCTGTGTCTCTGTCTGTCTGTCTCTCTTTCTGTCTCTCTCTCTCTCTCTCTCTCTCTCTCTCTCTTTCCCTCTCTCTTGCTATCTCTCTGTTTCTGTCTCTCTTTGTATCTCTCTGTGTTTCTGCCTCTCTGTCTCTCTATGTCAGTCTCTGTGTCTCGTTTCTGTCTCTGTCTCTCTCTTTGGATCTCTCTGTTTCTCTGTCTTGCTCCCCCCCCCCCCCGGCCTCTCCGCCTTCTCTTCTGTCACTAACATATATCTATAGCCGTAGACGTCTCTCCCCAGATTCAGCAAACAGTTTCCCATCAACAATACAGCAGCCGCAGCTGTGGCTGTAGTTTCCACATCCACCCACTAGGATCCAGCCTATCGACATGGCACATGATGATGTCCAATACATTCCTTTTCAAGTGGATACAGACGAAAGCAGCACTCCGATCCTCCAGATGGGTGAGTTTTCATTTTTCAGCATGCCGACTCTTTATTAGCTGCTGCAGAAGGGGACTGGGGCAAGTGTGGAAATGTCCCCAAAGCAATGATGTAGATTCTTAATAACATAACCACCCCCCCCCCTCCCCCATTCACATGTGTTGAACTCGAACGTAGTTCACATTAAACTGATGTTTTCGTGTGGATTAGCTTTCCCTGTTACCAGTGTCCCTCACCATCATGTAAACCCACTTCTGAGGTACTTGTTATTTAAGTCCCCACGACAAGGACGAAAAGTCAACATCTAAGCCCAATTGGCCTATGTCGGGTTTAACCCATTACCTCGGCATCAGCATCCTCCCAAGTTTAAGAGAAAGCGCTCTGATCCATTCGGCCAAGCCGACCTCCTATATTATAATCATGGTCACATTCCTTGGCCTAGTTGCCTAAGCTAGGCGTTGACGTTGTTTGGGTGGGGCAGATTCGAATCCGTTGTCATAGCTTTGAATTGTTTATATTGTATAGTGTGTTATAGATAGTAGTCGACGTTTCCGAGAGGATAAAAGCGTTCTGGCTCTTAAACTTCCGGTGCGGTGATGATGTGGTAAGGGGTTCCAAATTGCTGTTATATAGCTGGGGCAGCACAGTTGGTGTGAGCGTCCAACCTTATGCATTCATTACCTCTGGCAGCACAAGTCCAACCCCTGGCATTCACGTGGCGGAGCTGTTTTAACAGGAGAAGGGGCGACGGCAAGTCTCGGGCGTCGTTAAAAAAACAAAAAAAAAACAGAATGCTTTAGATGTGTATGTACGTACATACATGTGCAGACACGTGTCTATATACATACATATCTAAACTCGAGTAAGACCACAGTCACATCCAGCAAAGGAAAGGTGCTCAAGACGGAGGCAATCAGCCAGGAGACTCAACATAGAAATCAGGATGCCATGCAATTACGCCACGAAACAGAGCGAACGAAAGAAGGAGATTTATTTGTGAATGAAAACTTAACTGATTCAGTGCCAAACAAACATTAGGTTTCGACCAATCATGATACACAATCAAATAAACAAATATTATAATGTAAATTTCCATTCGCTGAGCATTAAAATTGTGGAAGATAACACGATGACCCTAGTACAGCAGTATATCGCCCTTCTTTCTAAATGGATGGTCACAAGTAGCGATGTATTATCCTTCAGCACTGAATTAGTTACACAGGCATAAACACATAGAAGAGGGGGTGGGTGAATAGAAAATTTCACGCCCTTTACGTTAATCTGTGTTTGGTTTGGGTAAATGCATTAACAATCACATAATTCCACGCTCTTGAGTTGAATTTTTGTTTGGGCTACGTAAATGCATTAACAATAACATAAGGAAGGGCCCTTTATGTAAAGTTTTGTTTGGTTTTGGTAAATGCAAATAAATGGAAATAGCGAATTGGCGAAATTAGATATAGACCTTCAAGATTTTTGTTGGCACGTTATGAGAAGAAATAAACTGAAGAACTTGATTAATAATCACATACCTGTAATCTGTCTCTTGTGTCCCAGGTAACTGTTTCATCATGGACACTGAGGCCGTGAGGTCGTATCCTCTGCTGGAGCTTCGTCAGCGAGATTATTTGCGCCAGCAAGAGCCAAAGAAGGGATCCCTAACCGAGCGAATTACCTGTGCCAGAAATAACATCCGAGAGGACTACTTTGTCAAAGCCGCATCCGGTTTAGAACGCCAGCAGTGTAAAACACTGCAGAAACTGCACGAAAGTTGTAGAAAACTGCGGCATGAGGTATACTACTATCTTCCATTCACTAAAAGTATATTGTTTATTATGCAATGTCTACATGGCTGTCTATTTTCATGTCTGCCTACTTGATTATCCGTATATCTATCTTGTAGTTGTGTAGTTCATCCGGAGAGTTTTTTTCGGACGTGATTGCGTTGTGCCTGTTTACAGCAGAGCTGCGTTCTTGCCCCGTTAGGCCGACACATCCGACTTCTGCGGGCATTTGTTGGCCGGGTTACCTTCCCGGGTGCCTTTCTATTTGAATGTCCGAATGTCGATTGACGAAGGGCTGCAGAATTTGAGTGTTGAATTTTAATGCTATTTGAACAGAATCAAGTCACCGCCAATCATTCAACCAGTCTAGAGGCCAGCATGGCCGAAAGGATAAGAACGTGTGTTCTTAAACATCCGGTGTGCTGATGTCGAGGTAAGGGGTTCAACCCCTACACCGGACAGTTGGACTAAAATGTTGACCTATCGTCCTTGACTTGGGGACGTAAATTACAAGTACCCCTAGAGTCGGAGTGGGTTCGCCTGATGGCGAGGGACACTAGTAATAGGGAAAGCTAATCCACACGCAATATTCAGTCCAGTACTACTCGAAATAGTGTGTATGGACTACGGTTGAGTTCAAAGCGAGCGAGCAAGCGCAAAACAAGAAAATTCAACCGACTGACAGACCGACCGAGCGACCGACTGATCGACCGATCAACCGACCGACCAATCAACCGACCAACCGACCGACTGACAGACAGACCGACCAACCGACGAATGACCTACAAAAGGTGTCTTCATTAGCCCTTCATAGGGTGTCTAGTTGGTCATACGTCGAAGTACACTTATTCCTGCAGCGAGGCGCTATCGTCATTTGGAGGTGACAGGTTCGAATCCCGGTTGGTAACTATAGCTTTCAATTATTTGTGTTTTATTTCCAGTGCGTCCTCGAGTCCCTACTTCTTTCTGCTACTTTAATGAGCGCCAGAATACTGTGTGTTTATTTATTAACTGTCTCACTGGACTCAAAGGGTTCATCAATTTATGTTTATCCTTCTATTGCCTTCAGCACAGCTTCTCCTGTTGTCTACATTCACGGTTTCTCCTGTTGCCTACACCCACGGTTTCTCCTGTTGCCTACACCCACTGTTTCTCCAGTTGCCTACACCCACTGTTTCTCCTGTTGCCTACAACTACGATTTCTCCTGTTGCCTACACGCACTATTTCTCCTGTTGCCGACACCCACTGTTTCTCCTGTTGCCTACACCCACGGTTTCTCCTGTTGCCTACACCCACGGTTTCTCCTGTTGCCTACAACTACGATTTCTCCTGTTGCCTACACCCACTGTATCTTCTGTAGCCTACACCCACTGTATCTTCTGTAGCCTACACCCACTGTTTCTTCTGTTGCCTACACCCACGGTTTCTCCTGTTGCCTACAACTACGATTTCTCCTGTTGCCGACACCCACTGTTTCTCCTGTTGCCTACACCCACGGTTTATCCTGTTGCCTACACGCACTATTTCTCCTGTTGCCGACACCCACTGTTTCTCCTGTTGCCTACACCCACGGTTTATCCTGTTGCCTACAACTACGATTTCTCCTGTTGCCTACACTCACGGTTACTCATGTTGCCTACAACCACGATTTCTCCTGTTGCCTACTACCACGGTTATTCCTGTTACCTACACCCACTGTTTCTCCTGTTGTCTACACCCACGGTTTCTCCTGTTGCTCACAACCACGATTTCTCCTGTTGCCTACTACCACGGTTTCTCCTGTTGCCTGCTACCACGATTTCTCCTATCACTTAACGCCACTTTTTCTCCTGTTGTCTACAGCCAGGTTTCTTCGTGTTTCCTACAGCACGGTTTCTCCAGTTACCTACATCCACTGTTTCTCCTGTTGCCCACACCCACGGTTTCTCCTGTTGCCCACACCCACGATTTCTCCTGTCACTTACAGCCACTGTTTCTCCTGTTACTTACAGCAACTGTTTCTCCTGTTGCCTGCATCACGGTGTCTCATCACGTGTGGCCTGGCCAATGCCACCACGCCCTGCTACTGCTGCCTCCTTCACTGTTATTGCCATCCTGGTATAGCCAGTATGATGATCAGCCGCTTCAGCAAGACTTTATAGCTCTCCAGACCAGGAAAGCCGGACGAGATAAGCCGCTTCGTAGGGTTCATATAACAGCGCATGTCCAAAAACTCTGCAAAACTCTTCCTCATAAGATTCGTTGATTCCCTTTGTCGTGGCAAACTATAGTTGTCCGCACCTAAGCATCGTGCTAAGAGGAAACTAAGACGAGTTGGTCTTGGAGGGCTGGCTATCCCACCACGCAGAAAACATTATCTGAAAATCGAACCAACTTTGAACATGTTTAAAGAACAGGAATCAAGAATAAGCCAACAACAAGGACAAGTGGCTCTTCTAGAAGGGGTATGATGCGATGCGGAGACAGTGGACCAGACCGGGTCACAGACTTGCTTCCTGGCTCCTTGAAGCAACTCCAGATCTGGCACCTGGAATGTTTACACTGTGATATTGGGGAAGGGGGGAGGGAGGAGGTGCGGGAGGTAGAAACGAATAGAGCAGTCTGGCCTGGTTGAGGGCCTGTATTCTAATAGTGGGTTAAACGGCAGTAGAAGAAGAAAATGAAGAGGAAGAAAGAAGATGAATGTGGATGGGGAGTAGGAGAAGAGGAAAAAGAAAAAAAACAATAAGGGAAATCAGCGTGGCCGAACTGATATAAGCGCTCGCTTTTAAACTTCCGGTGTGTTGATGGGGAGTTAGCGATTTCAGCCCCTACATCGGTTAGTTGGATGATAATGTTGACTTTTCGTTCTTGGCTGGGGACGTAAATTACAAACACCTCAGAAATCAGAGTGGGTTCGCTTGATGGTGAGGGACACTGGCTAAAGGGAAAGCTAATCCCCACGCAAAGAGCAGTCCAGTACACAGAAGTAGTATCATGTGTATGGACTACGCTTGAGTTCATAGCGAGCGGACGGAAAGAAGAAGAAGAAGAAGAAGAAGAAGAAGAAGAAGAAGAAGAAGAAGAAGAAGAAGAAGAAGAAGAAGAAGAAGAAGAAGAAGAAGAAGAAGAAGAAGAAGAAGAAGAAGAAGAAGAAGAAGAAGAAGAAGAAGAAGAAGAAGAAGAAGAAGACACAGTAAAATGCGTTACTCTAATGTAACCAATCATTCTGGGTACAAAGTGGTAACACAACATCAGCCAGAGACTAAAAGAGATAAACTAGAACATCAAACGACTAGTATTTCACCATCCCTACACACAGCTGCAGATCATATCCCTTTTGTCCACGAACAGGTCAAGCTACTGGACATGGATCGGTTGAGACACGAGATGGACGTGAGGAAGCGTCTAGATCCGGACAGAGACTACAGCTGTGAGAGTGTGCGTCTAGACGACACAGTCCGACGGTTGGACACTGGAGTGACGTCATGCTACCTGGAGAAGAGAATGAAATACCCCACGAGACGCAGGTCGGTGCTTCTAATCTCCCATCAATCATTCAATCAGGTGCCGTCTCCACAATGAAGGTTGGCTGCAATGGATCTCCAACACTGTCTGTCTCTCGCACTGACTGTAAACGATATAAAATATCACAAAGTAATGCAGCTTTTAAAAAAAAAAAAATATCCTTTTTACAAGACATCGCAGTCAACACCAGCATTTCTTCTTCTTCTTCTGTGTTCATCCGGACTTTTTTTTTCGGACGTGATTGCGTTCTGCCTGTTTATAGCAGAGCTGCGTTTTTGCGCCGTTAGGCCGACACATCCGACTTCTGCGGGCATTTGTTGACCGGGTTAACCTTCCCGGGAACACCAGCATTTTACTGCTGTTGTTGATGTCTTAGCAAGTATACGTTCAGTAGTTTGCCATTGCTTTTTGAACGACTGGCTCCCATTCAAATTCGTTAAAACCCAGCGCATACCACTTTATAATGTATTTATACTGTCCTATCTCCTTTTAGCAAGATTAGTCGGGGCAGGCCATGGTTTTCGCCACAATGAGAATTGTCAAATGTTATGTAGATTCAACACTACTATATGGCGCGGAATGCCGGCTCCGTGGTGAAGGGGTTACAGACGCAGTTCCTAATCCCGCATACCCGCTTTCCAAACACAAGTGTAAGCAATTTGGCAGCAGACCGCCTTGAGTTGGTTTTTTTTCTGAAAATGGTATGGGTGTCGGTCGAAGGAAAGTAATGGCAAATTACTGAATGTAAACATGCCAAGAAATCACACACAGCCAAAATATGCTGGGGTCTACTGCGACGTCATGTAAAAGATATGCACCTAACACTTGTTTTAAAAAACTAACAATGCTTCCATGTGTTCATCTAGTCGGCGTTATGCGGTATAGAGGTTAGTGAAACGCAGTTTGACAATTCCCCGACATACGGATTCGAAGATTCGAAATCAGCCACAGGCGATTTGGAAGCAGATCGCTTTGCGTTGATTTCGTTTGTACGAGGTGTGGGCCGTTAAGAAAGCAATAGTAAACTACTGAACGTAAAACACCAAGTAAATTACTCAAATCCTTTAATGCTGGGGTTGATTGCAAAGACTGTAAAGGACACGCAACTAAGTATGCTCAAGTGTCCCGCTGGACATTGGGTTGGCGTGTGTTGATGTTGAAATACCTACACCATGGAGGAAACCATGCCAGGGTTGACCCCAGCACCCCAAGGTCGATCCCAGCACTCTAGGGCTGACCCCAGCAGGTCGGTATGTGCTGTGCCGAATGTTCACATCCTAGTATGTCTCTCCGCAGATGTGGAGTTCCCATACCGATCTTGTACACCCCGCTGTTTCCTACGCTTGGAGAGGGGAAGGAGAACTCTACAAGACAGTTTCCGTGGTGATGGAACTTGGGAGCCGTGTCGAGGGGAAGGCTTCTTCATTAACCTCATTCAGGCTGATTCGGGGTTCAGGTTATCTGAAGGCGAACACATGGGACTGAACAGTTTTAACCCACATCCTTCTCGGTGGCTTGCAAACAACAATGGTTCAGTGTGTTATTTGGGGTATTAATTGTGGTGTAAAACGTCGCAGCAGAGACGGGGTGAAGGTTAACGAGCCCAAACCCACAATCATGTAGCCCAGAGCATCTGCAGTATCTGGTATTGTCTCATCATGTCTCGCATTGTCTCACTCTGTAGTATCTCGTATTGACTCACTCCGCAGTATCTCGTACTGTCTCACTCAGCAATATCTCGTACTGTCTCACTCAGCAGTACCATGTACTGTCTTGCATTTTCTGACTCTTTCGTGTCTCGCAGTGTCTCATCTGATCTCGTCTCGCTCACTTCCATGTCTCATATTCTCTCGCCGTGTCTCTTCTTGTCGTCTCGTATTGTCTCACTACACAATATATCGCATTCTCTCACCTTGTCTCTTATCGTCTAGTCTTGCCGTGTCTCGTTTGGTCTCCGTCTTCCATGTCTGGTATTATGTTATCGTGTCTCATCCTTTTAAAATCTCTTTGATCAAGCAATGTCTCGTCATCCTTTCTCGTATTGTCTCACCATACAATATATTGTATTATCTCGCCTTGTCCCATTTACCCTCAACTAACCGTCTTTCGCAATGTCTCATCTTGACGTATTGCTGTTCGTGATTTGTTTGTCTCTTCCCGCATTATCGAATCTCAATTCGTTTCTCAGTTTCCTTTGAATTTTCTCGCATCTTCGTGTCTTGATTTGACATGCCCTGTCATGTCTTATCTTGTCCTGTCTTGTTTTACCTTGTCCTGTCTTGCCTCACATTGTCCCGTTTTGTCTCACTTTGTCCTGTCTTGCCAATTAATGTCAATTCATATTATTATCATTGCACCCCGAACACATCCGTTGATGCTCCCATCTCCCCTGTGATAAACCCATCAGTATACAGCGACTCACCGTGTCGTTCTGGCTTGTCTTAAGTTGCTATGTCTTGTCTTGTACTTTCCCGTCGTACCTCGTATTTCTTCTCATTTTATTCTGTCTTTCGTGTCTCTCTTCGCATTTTTGTATTTAAATTTGAGTTGGTTTAGTTAGCAATTCTACACTTGGAGTTGTGGTCTGGCACAATCGTGCATCGTTTTGAGTCGTAAACTAGCTGACAGAGCTGAAATCAAGCCTCGTGATAGAAATATGCTATCATATAAAAATCACGAGAAATGATGCTGGATGGATTGTGGCGGTGGCATAGAGGAATATCAACGGCGGAGGTGATCCAGAAAACTAAAGACCGAGGTCTGTAGGGCGTCATGAACGCCTACGCCAGTCGGCACGGCACTTGATGATGATGATAAAAGTCACTGACAATACCAAGATAATATTAACATTTTGCTTTAGCAATCTCCAGAAACTGATTCCCTTAACTTCAACAAACAAAATATTTCTTCACCAGGTCATTGCATGACACTCCCACCGTCAGGAAGGCCAGGGAAAACCTTCACGAGCTACACAAATCCTTAAAGAAACGTGCAGAAACAAGATCAGTCAACACCCAAAGTGTAAAACCCGCATCCAATCAATGCTCAACTATCTCGAGGTGGTCAAGCAGAAATCAAGCACAGTGTGTCCCAGAAAATGGCCACTCCTTTAGCGCCAAAAACGAATACGTCTCCAGTCTGCCAAATGCTTGTGGACCGACATCTCTTGTGGGCGCCCACAGCCAGTACACTCCCGGTCAAGGTCAAGGGTTTGAGTATCCACCTCATATCAAGTATCAAGACCCTGCTAAGCCTGTAAGAATTCTAGCAGCCAATGATACAAAACTGATCACACGGTCTTCTTTCCATTCCGACCAGCTCACCTATAGCCATGGCTCCTCTGATGAAGAAGAATCGTGTCTACAAAAAGCTGTCGACCTGTCAGCCCACTTCTTCGGCGAGAGACTGGGCACCAGCGGCGACAAGCCAACTCTTTCATCATCTAACAATACGAGAGCAGCTCCACATTTGACTCTGCTGAGGAAGCTCACTGACACGCCTTATAGACTACTCGCAGGTTCTTTACAGAACGAGGCAAGTCACATAAATTCGAAAGTTCTGGAATTCTTGAAGAATTTTCCTGTATCCAAATATAGGGACATAAATTCAAAAGTAAACAATTCACCAAATTCTTCACTAAGTCGAATCATTAAGGACAACGCCACAAATCCTATAACATCAGAGAAAGCCATCACAAATCTGTATTCACATAACCATTCAGCAACGCCAGACTCCCAAGTCAATCTCATTGCTACAGACGATCAAACTGATAAATTCCCTCAGCCAAATATTTACAACAGTACAGCACGCCACCAAACATCCAAACAAAGTCAATACAGCTGGAAATTAATCAAAGGCACGTCAGTGAAGGATCAAGAACGAAGATCGTACACAGCAAACGATCTCGTCCTGCAGGCATTGACAGGGATTCCTATCAGCAACATCCTCGCCTCGCCTGTGCCACTACATACAGCCTCCCGGGCTATGAGACATACAGCCACGTTTAAAATGCATAAAATTATGGGAAAACTGGCAACTGAAAGGACAAGGTATCAGAAATACGAAATGGACGAACTCAAACGGGTTATGGAAGAACAGGGTTGTGTGAAACCTGGTGCAGTTTCCAAACTTTAAATCTCACCTCTCATCTCATCTCATCTTGTTCCTCGTGTGCCTTGCGGTGTCGAGGTGAAGTATAAACAGTAGGAGAATGCCCGCTTATGGGTTTCATGTATCGATATTCCCATGGACTTTGCTAATCCTTGCGTCCATCGTTTACGTAGTCGGCCTTTGTGGAACTTTCAATGAACGTATTAATATACACTAGCTTCAAATGGAGATCAGTACGGCCGAATGGATAAGAGCGTTCGTGTTTAAACTTCCGTTGGGTTGAAGCCGAGGTAGCGTGTTCAACAACTACTACGGTCAGTTGGACTAAAATGTTGACTTCTCGTCCTTGACTTGGTGACGTAAGTTACGAGTATATCAGAAGTATGAGTGTGGTCGCCTGGTGGCGGGGGACACTGGCAATTGGGAAAGCTATTCCACAGCAAACATCTGTCCAGTGCACTAGAAGTAGTAGGATGTGGATGAACTACGCTTGAGCTCAAAGCGAGCGACGCAGAAAAAAAATGTAGCTTCAAGTGAGAACAAATTCTACAGAGATGTCAGCTACAGCAAACAGGCGGCTTCTTTTGGGGATGGGAATGGCCAAAAATGGTATTAACTTCTAGAGAGATTAATAAAGCAATGAAAATGATAATTGTCAAATGGTATGTATATTCAACACTACTGTATGGCGCGGAAACCTGGACATTGAACAAGCTATCAGAAAGTCTAATAGATGCCCTGGAGATGTGAATATACAGTAGAAGATTATGTCGCATTTCATGGAAACAAAAACAATCAAATATAGAAGTTCTAGAAATATTGGAAATGAAAAGTGAGTTGATGAAAGAAATAAACAAGAGACAAGTGACGTTAAAAGACATACCACTCTAATAAATATCACACTGGAGGCAAAGGTAGAAGGCACGCGAGCAAGTGGGGAAATAACATCAAGAGATGGATGAACTGTAGTCTGCCAGAATGTACGATTAAGGTGAGAGACAGGCAGTGTTGGAGATCCATTTCTGCCAACCTTCATTGTGGAGACAGCACCTGACTGAGTGATTGATTGATTACATGTATTCCGGGTGACGTCTGACTGTGCTGGAAGAAGAAAATGAAGAGATGCCTGTGTACCAGACGATCTTCAGTTTTCTAGGAAGGAAGGTTGAGAGGAATGGAACTGGCTACTCCATCTCATATGTTCTGGCCTAGTGCATGTGAGGCCTAACATTTCCTATCCCAACGCTAGTATCTGCCATGGTAATAACAGTACTCCCCAGATCTAGCAGTACTCCCCAGATTTAGCAGTACTCCCCAGATCTAGCAGTACTCCCCAGCAAATCCTAGTACTACCAATACTTCCCAGTACTAACAATCCTCCCTGTAACAGCAGTACTCCACAGTACTAACAGTACTCTCCAGTACTAATAGTACTGCCCAGTATTCCTAGTACCCCAGTACTAACAGTACTCCCCAGAACTAACAATGCTGCCCAGTACCATCAGTACGTCTCAGTACTAACAATCCTTCCTGTAACAGCAGTACTCCAAAGTACTAACAGTACTCCCCAGGATTAGCAGTACTACCCAGAACTAGCAGTACTCCCCAGGACCAAACGTACTCCCCAGCGCTAACAGTACTCCTCAGTATTAACAGTACTCCCAGCATTAACAAAACTCCACAGTACTAACAGCACTCACCAGTACCAACAGTACCCCCAAGTACTAGCAGTACCCAGTAAACCCCAGTAGTAACAGTACCGCCCATTACTAGCAGTACGTAGCAGTACTAACAATCCTCCCTGTAACAGCAGTACTCCAAAGTACTAACAGTACTCCTCGGTACTAGCAGTACTCCCCAGGACTAGTACCAGTACCAACAGTACTTGGGTGTATCCCTAGTACTTCGCAGTACTTGAACCCACGTCTCAACAACTACTAGCGCCACGCCCCTGTCTCCTCTCTGGACACCAGGCTGGAACCTGTTGGCAATGATCAGTTTATCAGATTCTATAATCAAGATCTACTTCATTGCACCGGGTTTTATCCTATATGGCTCGATCTCTTACCGCAAGGTGGCCTTCCGAATCCGTCGCACAAAGCACGAACTCCGTAGCCCCAGCGACGACCCACCAGGAGTCTCCGAGAAAATTACACTCGCGAACGAACGACGTAGCCAGGAATCGAACCGAAAACCTATGGAGCTCGAGACACGGCGTAACCACTGGGGCCCATACACTCCGCTACAGCCTGTGGCTGACCTTGACCTAACCCCAGCCAGTCCATACCTGCTGTGAATAGCCGTGACCAGGCTACATCTTCATGTCTCTTAATAAGTCTCTTAATATGTCTCTTAATATATCTCTTAATATGTGTCTTACTGTGTCTCTTATTTGTCTCTTAATGTGTCTCTTAATATGTCCCTTAATATGTCTCTTAATATGTCTTTACGCAGTTAGTTAGTTAGTTAGTTAGTTAGTTAGTTAGTCGCGGTTCCAACTTCACTGCAACGGGCCGTCTCCATTATGCTCCGTTCCTGTGCGAGTGAATATTACACAAAATGCTCCTCACTGTCCAATGTGAAAAGTGGAATAGACAGGAATCTCGACAAGCCAACAGCCCGCACAGGTGCACTGTGCATAATGCCGCCGTCAGAATGCCAACACAAAAGTCCTCCACGGAAAATACAGCTCATCATCGATGGAAGCGGCAGTCACTAGAAAACCAGCAGCCACACTTACTGCAGTAAAAGTCGAGAGGATCGACTTCATTGCCCCGGGAGTTATCCAATATGGTCGGTCCTTTTCGGTAGGGCGGCCCGTTGACAGCATCGCACAAAGCACGATAGAACACCGTAGCTCCAGTGATGACTCCCAGGAGTCTCCAAGACATGCACTCGTGAACCGAAAAAGGCAATCCAGTCAATTCTGCGACAGGCCGACCGCCATCGTTCCGAACATGCAGTGCACGCGGCAATAACCACGGACAGATGTAAAAACATTCCAAACGAAATTCACAGCTCACGGTGTCGCGCCACGCACTCAACTCAGTAGCAGGGCGACGGAACCACCATATGTCTTTACGCAGTTGCGAAGTTCCTATACCATTTTGTTTTTCATATAGTTATTTCCATGTGGTTGTATCAGTGTATGTTTGTTATTTTGTGTGCTGACGCAGGTGTTGACCGCAGCGTCAACTGTGTCGCTTGTGATCGTTTTCTAGTAAAGTTTACCGATTCCAATGCCCGCTTTTGTTGATTCATTCATTGCGATACCTTTCTAGCATACATCGGGTTAAATATTCTCGGGTTTCGAGTTAAAAATCTACCCAAATTAATTCAGGAAACTCGCAGGTGCTACGGAGTTCGTGCACTGAGCTGAGATTCTCCGGACTCAGGCTTGAGTTAGGGGTAAAACGGAGCACTTATGGGTTATACCCGTGTTTCCGTGGTGTTGATCCGTCGACTAAACGTGGTTTCCACCCCCCCCTCCACCTGTACTATCACCCACCTCTCCCCTATATTACTACCCACCTCTCCCCTGTACTACCACCCACCTCACCCAAGTACTATCACCCACCTCCCCCTGTATTACCACCCACGCCCCTGTACCATCACCAAACCCTCCGTGCACTTTAACCCACGCCCCTGTACTATGGCCACAAACACAAACAGCCGGGCTTCTATCACCAACATTCTCTAACCAACAGTGGCGGGGAGTCACGCGGTGGCCTAGTTTAGCAAAGATGTTACTCCACGTCGGCAGCACAGATGTTACTGGAAAATGGCGGGGTCTTGTCTTTTCTCCGGCTACAGACCAGTTTTCACTAGCCGCTGACCAGACGGCGCCGTCGGCGACCTGGACCAAGAAGACTGACCAATCGCTTGGGGTTTCCCATTGCTGTAAGCCAGGTCAATGACATCTGCGACAATATGGCGTTTTGTTCTGTGAAATATATCCCAGCTTCTGTAGCTGGGTCGTCATATAGAGCCCTATATACCATTTTTTTTTTTAAATCTTTGTTGATGTTACTGCTCCTCTATGGCGTTCTCTACTAAAGATATAGAAGAAAGATATAGAAATTAGAGGACAAGTACCAGTATGGATACAGTGGTTGAAAGGATAAGAGCGTGCACTCTTAAACTTCTGGTGCGCTGTGTTGTGACAGGGGAGTGGGTAATAGTACAGTGGCGTGGGTGAAAGTATAGGTGCGTGGATGATAGTACAGTAGTGGTATGGGTGAAAATGCAGCAGCGTGGGTGATAGTGATAGTACAGTGGATGATAGTACAGAAGGCGAAGGTTTAGTGGGTGATACTACAGTGGATGATAGTACAGGATAGTGTTTTTGTTTTGTTGTTTGTCCATCAAGAATGATAATGACCATTCATTTCATCCAGTGGGGTTGAAAGTATGGAGCCGTGAATTCTAAGACGGCTGATAAGGCCTATTTTGGCTCGAAATGTTCGTTGACAGTGTGGACAGAATGCTTGACGTTTCTGGAGGAGGATTTCCTGCAGTGATTTTTCTGTCTAGCCTTTTCTTCACAGCTCTTGCAGTCCTGGTTGCCTCACATGTGATTGCACTCTTTCGTAATGATGCATGCCAAGAATTTCGGTCTTTGGCAGCAGTCTCCCAGGTGTCATGATGAATTCCAAAAGCATTCAGTGAGATTTTCAGTGTCTTTAAAGCGTTTCCTCTAGCCGCCTTGGGAGCGTTTACCACAACGCAACTCGCCGTAAAAAAATTCGTTTAGGGAGCCTGTGATCTGGCATGCGAGTTAAGTGACCAGCCCAGCGAATCTGATTCTTCATCAGTAGAGTGTGGATACTGGGCATGGACGCTCTTTCTAGGACTTCAGTGTCTGGGATCTTGTCTTGCCATTTAATCTTCAGTAGCTTCCTTAGGCAGACTGTGTGGAGGTGGTTTAGTTTCCTAGCGTGTCGCTGATAAACAGTCCAGGTTTCACAAGCATATAGCAGTGTGGATAATACAACTGCTTTGTAGACTTTTAGCTTTGTTTGCAGGCTTATTCCAGTTCTGTCCCATACATTCTTGTACAGTCTGCCAAAGGCCGCGCTGGCCTTGGAGATTCTTGCATTCACTTCGTCATCAATTATGGCAGTTTGTGACACGGTGCTGCCAAGATAGGTGAATGTGTCCACAACACTTAGTCTATGACCATTCACTTTGATATTCAGCATAGTGTGATTATTTCCTGGAGCTGGCTGGTACATAACTACAGTCTTCTCCAAGTTGATATTGAGCCCAAAGTTGGCACAGGCATGTGAGAAAGCTGAAACATTGTGTTGCATGTCTGCCTCTGAGTTGGCGTATAGAGCGCAATCATCAGCAAACAGGAGCTCTTTCCATCCATACGGTAGTTGATGTCTATTCCAATGTCGTTGTTCTCGAAGGCATTCGTCAACATGGCTGAAAACATGAGGCTGAACAGTGTTGGTGCCAGGACACATCCTTGCTTCACTCCATTGGTGACAGGAAAGGGCTCAGACAGTTCACCATTTTCCTGTACTCTTGCCTGCATGCCATCATGAAATAGCCGCACTATTTGGACAAACTTTCGTGGACAGTCATATTTTGCCATAATCTTCCACAGTCCTTCTCTGATGACTGTATCAAAAGCCTTGGTAAGGTCAATGATAGTGGAGAACGTTTCGCAGTTCTGTTCCTGACATTTCTCTTGCAGCTTCCTTGCAGCGAAAATCATGTCAACAGTTCCTCGTTCTTTTCTGAAGCCACATTGACACTCAGGAAGAAGACCTTGATCGAGGTGGGCCGTGAGAGGGTGATAGTATAGACACACTAAACAACATAAAAATTAAAAGTCATAGTTAGCGACCGGGATTCGAAGCTGTCACCTCCAAATGACTCAATCAGGTGCCGTCTCCACAATGAAGGTTGGCTGCAATGGATCTCCATCACTTTCTGTCTCTCGCCCTGACTACATTCTATCAGATTGCTGTTCGTCCATCTCTTGACATTGTTCCGCCACTTGTATCGTTGTCTACCTCTTACTCGTTTGCCTTCAACCTTATCCTCTAGTATGGGTTTTATATAATTGTTACGTCTTTTAAAGTGGCCGAAATACTTGCCTCTTTTTTATTTCTTTCATCAACTCTTTTTACATTCCCAGTTTTTCTAGAACCTCTGTGTTTGATTGTTTTTGTTTCCGTGAAATAGGACATATTCTTCTGTACATCCACATCTCCAGGGCTTCTATTCGACTTTCTAATTGCTTGTTCAAAGTCCAGGCTTCCGCGCCATACAGTAGTGTTGAATATACGTAACATTTGACAATTCTCATTTTTAATTGTTGTTAGTCTCTCTAGATGTGAATACCGATTTCATGTTGTTGAAAGCATTTTTGGCCATCCCTATTTTCTTTTTGATTTCTGTTCCACTTCTGCCATCATCTGTTATTACATGCCCAAGATAGGAGAAACTTGTTACTTGTTCTAGTATGCCCACATTTACTGTATGGCCTCTCCTTTCCTCTGCTAATTATCATAGATTTCGTTATTTGGATGTTAATATCTTAAGTCACACTGCAGTATGCCTGTTTACTTGTTCCGCTAGTGTTTGTAACTCTTGCTCGCTTTCTGCTAGTAACACTGAATCGTCATCATACCTAAGATTGTTTATGATTCTTTCATTTATGTTAAGTCCAAACAGTTCAACTTGTGTAAAAGTTCTTTCTGTGTGTAAGTTGAAGAGGAGGCATGGGGACCGTCAAAGTTGACTGTTCCGAGCCACTGGCTTGAGAAAACAGTGCATCTCAATTTTTCATCTCAGAACGACCAAACCCCGGGTGAATTCACTGACCCTCCGACAAACGTCGCTCGATGCTTCGCTAAATGATGATGACCATTAGCCGGTCAGATTTTGTTAACCATTCTGCCCATTAAATAAAAAAAAAAAAAAACACCGCCAAGTCAGAAAACTGGAGCACAGAAGCTATCTGACTGACCTCTTAGTGACCATTAAACCCAGCGATGACCTTTACGTTTATTTTAATGCGTGAAGTTCATCGTCTGGCGCTGAGTACAGGCCATCCCCTCCCTCCCTCCCTCCCTTCCCCTGTGGAAACCTGGTTCAAAAACGGCGGGACAACCAGGTCAGCATTTGAGTCGGGTCAAGGTACTTACCCAGCAGTTACTTCCGCTGGGGCGTGGCAATCTATAGAGGTCACGTCACATTGTCAGTTATTTGAGATTTTGAGAAAACTGCGTGTGGCGAGAGTGACTAATAATTCTCCCTCTTTTCATCTTCAACAGCGGCAGCGTCGGCGACAACTGAATATCCTCCCGGGTCTAGATTTGTAGTCGCCGGAAAGACCCTCCTCTGCTATTTGCACTGAGGCCAGAAACAATACGTTACACGATTTATTTCGCTGCATCTCGTCAGGTATATACTGCAGTTTTATATAATATGAAGTGAATAAATCACAATCAATCAATGCATGTGCCATGCCGGAAAGCGTGGGCGGTCATGATTCGCCATTTCACTCGATCACCAGCGTCGTGGATCAGCTCAGTGTTCCTGTCTCGTCCATGCCATGTGGCCAATCCATCCAGGTATTTTCCTCTCGGTCTTCCTCTTGGTCTGTTCCCTTCGATCTTGCCAGTTGTCACCAAGTTCTCCAATTCCATTTCTTCTCATAACATGTCCAAAAAACTTTGACTGTCTACGTCTAATTTCTCTAATCAATTTACGATTTTCATTTGTCTCCTGTAGTACTTGGTCATTGGTTTTTCTGTCTGTCCATGGTATTCTTTGCATTTTCCTCAGAAACCACATTTCTGCAGCCATCAGATGTTTTTCAGCTTGACTGCTCATTGTCCAAGTTTCACACCCATACAAAAGAACAGGCTGTATGTATCCCCTCAACACTCTTTTTCTAGTCTCAATCGACATCTTTTTATTGGTCAGAATGTTTTTCATCTTGCTAAAGGCTATTTTCGCCATGGCGATACTTTTTCTAATCTCTTCAAGGCATCTCACATCAGATGTTATGACTGTTCGGAGATAATTGTACCGATTCACTTGTTGAAGAATATTCCCATTTACTTGTATATTACATTGTGGTACTTCGTTCTTCCTAGTGACGACCATAACCTGTGTCTTCTTACAATTTAATTCTAACCCCAGCTGCTCACTAATAACAACAACTGCGTCTACTAATTGTTGCAGATCCTGTGCATTGTCTGCAATCAATACTGTATCATCTGCACATATAATGTTATTGATGTTTCGTCCTCCAATGCTGATTCCATTTATATCTTCTACATTCCTGAAAATATTTTCACTGTATAGGGAAAAAAGATCTGGAGACATTACACATCCCTGCCTAACAACTCTCTTAATAGGTTGATATTGTCCCACTTCATTATCAGTCCTTGTAGCAGCTTGTTGTTTCCCATATAGAGGAAAGCAGCGGCAAACTATCTCGTTAAAAATGCCTAGTACATTATGATTAGCCTTAAGACTGATCATCGCAAGACAAGGACAGAGACATTAAATTAGCAACATGGAACGTTAGAACGTTAAACAACGACGAAAAATCACAATGCATATGTTAAAATCACAATTATTATGTTAAATCACAACGAATGTGTTAACAATCACAATGAATATGTTAAAATCACAATGAATATGTTAAAATCACAATGAATATGTTAAAATCACAATGAATATTTTAAAATCACAATGAATATGTACCTCTAAAGTCGGAGTTGGTTCACCTCATGACGAGGGACCCTGGTAATAAGGAAAGCTAATCCACACGCAAAATTCAGTCCAGCACTACTGAAAATAGTGTGTATGGACTACGCTTGAGTTCAAAGCGAGCGAGAGCAAAAAAATAATATGTTAAAATCACAACATGATGTGTTAAAATCACAATGAATATTTTAAAATCACAACGAATATGTTAAAATCACAACGAATATTTTAAAATGACAACGCATATGTTAAAATCACAATGAATGTGTTAAAATCACAATGAATATGTTAATATCATAACAAATATGTTAACATCACAACGAATATTTTAAAATGACAACGCATATGTTAAAAATCACAATGAATATGTTAGACCGTCAACTTGTGTGTGGCGCTGCAGAATTTTCGGTTCGTGAAAAATGATGACCACTTCTGCTGTTTCAACACAGAATCCATAAGCAATATGTTGCACGATTTATAGCCTGACATTTATCGCAACACCGCATCAGAGTTATTGCTATGTATCATATGAAGTGAATAAATGCATTATACTTTGGCTGAAATACTTACAACAATCACTGATATTGTTACATTGTGGAGCATCAATTATCCCCCACAGTAATCGCAAATTTAAAACGAAGTCATTAGTTTGCACAAAATGGCTGGAATCACCTAAATGCTGGTTTAACGCCTACACCGGTCAGTTGGACTAATATGTTGACTTCCCGTTCTTGACTTAGGGACGTAAATTACAATCACCTCTGAGGTCGGAGTGGGTTCGCCTGATGGCGAGGGACACTGGTAATATAGAAAGCTTATCCACATGTAAAAAATAGGTCCAGTAACTAGCAGTAGTAGTACTAGTTGTTGTTGCGTATCCCTTACCGGGATGTAGCAGTCAACACCAGCATTTTTCAGCTGCTGTTGATGAACTAGGCAACTGTTACGTTCAGTAGTTTGCCATTGCTTTCTGAACGACCGGCTCCCATACCAGCACGTTATAACACAACGCGACAAGGTCTGCTGCACAAATCGGTATCAGCTGAGCTTCGAACGCCTGGTACCCGGCTCACGAACAGCGTTCGCAAGCTGCTTTGGCCACGGAGACGGTCGGTAGTACTAGTAGCACGCAAAATAAAAAACAGCAACAACAAAAACGCGTAATTGTTAATGAGTCGATATATTTGAGCAATCGTATCTTGTTTGTCGAATACTTTTGTTTGTTATTACTTTTGTTTTGGTTGCATATCCCATTGCAGTCAACATCAGCATTTTCAGCAGCTGTTAATGTACTGGGCAAGATTACGCTCAGTAGTTTGCCATTGCTTTCTGAGCGACCGGCTCACATTCCCCGTAAGTTACCAACGCCGCGAGAACCGCTACCGATTCTCACACAGGTTACGTTACTCACGAGAATATACGGGATTACGGAGAAAGACGTTAAACCCTAGGTCAAGGAACCTGGCTTGTTAACTTTACGAAAGCTATTAAACAGGGGTCTCCAAATCACCGACGCTTTGTGACCTGTCGACTGCACAGGGATTCCTGAAGACTGATTATGTCTGTTTCCCACCAATATTCGTATGTGTTCAGCTACTTGATTTTTTAATTGTCGTTCACTAAGAGGCGAAAAACACATAAGTTCCTTACGGTTCAAGAATATGGTTTAGTATTATTAGTATTACGATTAATAGTATGACTCTTCGCGGCTGTTGAACGAGGGGACTGAGCACGTATGGGAATGTCCTGAGTGCAGTGATGTCGGTTCTTAACTCAACTCAACTCAAGAATATGGTTTTGAATTTCTGTTGACCCGAGAAGGTTAACCCGATCAACAAATGCCCGCAGAAGTTGGATGTGTTGGCCGAAAGGCCCAAGTATAGCAGCTCTGCTGTAAACAGGCACATTGCAATTACGTCTGGGGGGAAAAAAACACTCGGGATGGACGCAGAAGAAGAAGAATTGCTATTGTTATTGGAACCTTCAAGGTGTGAGATGTTTACAATTTAAGCCACTTCAGTTTGTGTACTCATACAGCGATGAAACAGTTGCCTGCCGGAAGCAATTTCGACTGTAAACTCTCACCATTAGTATCACTGGTCATCATCACCAACCAGTGCCTAGTCGGCTGGCGAGGGCGGTCATGCCTCTCCACAAATTGCGATCTCTGACAGCATGGATCAATTCGTGTGTTGACTCCCTTCCGTGCCATGACACAAGACTGTCAAGAATCTTCTTACGCTGTCTTTCTCTAACTCTCTAGTCAACTTGTAATAAGTTCCTTTCCCCCTACGCCCAAATCCTCTATTTAAATTCAAAGGGGCATTATCTCAGTAATTTGCTCAAAAGAGTAACTCAAAATTCTGAACGAATTCCTTCCCTTGACGAGTACTGTCATACGTTTGGTTCTAACATTGTTAAGCTGGCAGTTCTTGATCTTTGTCGTATATTTTGAAGGGACTGGCAATCACTAAAGTGCATGACCCATCTCTGTTAAAGGTAGCTGGGCCCCATCCTCTTCTTATATGTAAATAGATCAAGAATACGACCCTTGAAAGATTTACAGACTCGGATTTGGTTATTTGTCTAAGGGTGTGTGGTCCTCTTTTAATAGAAAAGTCATCACTAGGTTTGTCCCCTGTCTTTCCACCTGGTATTTAATGGTATAGCTCACGAACCCCCTTCTTCCATCTTAAGAAATTGTCTGAAAAGACTTTCTCAATAAGAATCAGGTGCAATATAACATGGATTTGGAACAGTTAAAGATGAAGAGTCTCCTGTTCTCTCTCTCCAACTAAGAATTTATCTTATGTGAATGTGTATCTGTTAATTAAACATTCAACAAACACAAGGGAGCATTGAGACATGTTCCACACACAAGATAGAGATTTTCCCACAGATAGTTTGGACTGACAAATTGAGTGGAAGAGATCTTCACATTTAAACAAATTTATTGACTGTGCCAGTTTCTTTTGGCCTATTTGACATTTTCTTTGTTCTTTCATCAGCTGTTAACATTTACAGAATGAAATAGAAAAAAAAACTTTCATAGGACCAAGTATAGTCAGTCAATAAATAATAACATTCATTGTGTAGTGAGATATTTTAACTACCAAAATGTGTTATAGTTAATAATTTCTACATCCAACAATAATTCAAGAAAATCATTTTCTGAGAGGGTGAAGTTTGTGGGAGTGATAAGAAAACCTGGTGTGATGAGATGTGGATAAGCCTGGGTCCATGGTCTGATGGATCCACTTCAGGTTGGGCCAGTTTAGCTTCACTGAAGACTTCTCATTCTCTGCCTAAGGCTGGAGTCATCTGCCATCACAGGTGTTGATCATCTCATTCACTCCTCTTCCCTCCTTGTTGGTTAGGTGTGGCACCAAGACATCACTGTTTAAAATTCATACAGGTATGTATAATCCTTTACAGCATGTTCATAGTGTGAACACAACATAACAAAACAAAAATGATAAGATCAGAAGAAGTATTGTTGTGTTACTTTGGGGTGGGTCAGAGATTATTACACTGGATGCAGCTTCTGTTGTCTGGTACCTGCTGTATGCATTTCCTCAGTGGACCTGTAGTTCAGTGAGTAGTGTACAGTCAGACACAGATAAGAGTGATAATGTGATGTTCCCTGAATCATGGTAATCAAGCTGACAGGCAAGATCAACACAAGTATGAGATGCATTTGTATAAATGGCATACATTTAAACATCCACATTACTCTATTTGTTCTACATTGTGTATATAATTGTTTATCTGTACTTTCCAAGGCAACTACTTCCTATTCTAAATCATTTCCTTGTTCCTGCTGTTGTGGTGTGGAGTTGTGTGGTGTGAAGTGTATTGTGTTGAGTTAACTTCTGTTGTGTGGGGTTCCATAGCTTGTACTAATTGTCCTCACATCTACATCAGTTAATATGAGTTTAACTCATCTAGTGTGCTTTTATTGTGGTTCATGTCCAACATACAGAATTTCTGATGTGTATTTGTTACAAAATGTAATCTATACAAGGTCATGACACAATATATTAGAAAAAAATTATTACTTAAAGTATTTTTCCCTAATACTCTCCTCCTCTCTGTCTACTTATACTTCTCCTACATCTTTTACCAGTGCATATCATGTCCATTCTGTTGGCGACACAGTTGGCTATAGACCAAGGTAATTATCACCCGTTAGTCTGAGCAGATTAAGTAGGTCGGCTATCACAAATGACGTTTGTGAACATAAACCTATTTTAAGCAATGCAGTTGATGTAGTGCGTTGTCTAAATAAAATCTGACACATGAATAAACTAATTTCTATCAAATACTATTTGTTTTCAATCCGTAAAGAGAAAAGGAAGAGTATAATTCCTGTTTCATTTCTTTAGATTGCAAAATAGACAGAATTAAGTACATTTTTAAGCAAGGTAGTGTTTCGTTTGCACCAGCTGACTATCTCTGCAGAAACGTTTTCCTAGAAGTTTTTGATGAAAAGCATTTGAGTGCATTGGAAATTTCATCTTGTACATTATTCTGTGATAGATTATAGTCATATGCACATAGTGAAGTTGTTAGATGTAGTGTAGAAAGTCAGAGTTTTGCAGTTTTGAGAAATTATAAGATGTCGGTTTCGCCGGGGAAGTGGCGCCAGTATTGAAGTTGCGATCGGCAGTTTTTCACATTTTCAGAGATTTATTTTATCAAAAATACAATTCATTGGACGCACAACACTGGATACCTTTACGTTATACATCTTGGTACCACTTAGATCTGAGAATCACGCGCTTACCTCAGACTAGATCAAACTGCCCGTTGTAAAAGTTTGAAAGTTGGACAACACATAGCTTTGGCGACTGCTCGCTCGCTCTGAAGTCATAGAAGTGCGCGGTTTTATTAAAGCGGCGCCCAAGCTGGGGGACGCTATATCCACGTGATGTGTCTCTACCAGTCACATTCTATTCTGTTGACGCTAACCCTTCTATTCTTATCCTGGCATCTGTCTGTCATTAGTATCGCTTAGTGCGTTCGATGTTCTACGGTGCTGTAATTGTTTCGATAATCTCTGGGTTGCTGTGTAACGTTGACGCGCTGAAAATGATGGATAGGTGAATATGTCACATAGCCCCACTCCAGATTGTTCTAGGGTATGGAACTAAGTTTCCAGCATTTACAGTGGTCAAGCTTTTTCTATATGATTTACTCCAATGTATTCTCTCCTGTATCTGATTGACCTGGTTCATCAGACACTGGGTGTCGACTTAGAAAGTCTGCTCCCACATTCATCTTTCCAGGGACATATTCTATCTGGAACGAGTATGGTTGTAGAAGTAGTGACCACCTCATAAGTCTTGCATTCAAATTTTTGGATGCTGCGGGAAACATAAGTGGTTGATGATCACATTGTACAGTGAAGTGTTTTCCATATAGGTATGCCTGAAACTTCTGTACACTCCATACGAGAGCTAAACATTCTCTCTCGATAACACTATAATTCTTCTCCGCTGCATTCAATTTCCTGCTGGCATAAGCTACAGGGAATAGCTCTGATGTTTCATCTCCTTTTCTCTGCAACAGCGTTGCCCCAATTCCTATGTCACTGGCGTCTGTACGCAGTACGAATGGTTGGTTGAGATCTGGCAGATGTAAAACTGGGTGATTGGTTAAGGCTTGTTTGAGTGCTGTGAAAGCTCTCTCACATTCAGCAGACCAATTGACTTTCTCTGGGTTCCCTTTTTTGGTAAGATCCGTTAAAGGTGCTGACAGAGTATTGAAGTCTTTAATGTATCGTTGATAGAATCCACCCAAAGATACGAATGATCTCACATCCTTCTTTGTCTTTGGACGAGGTGCTCTCTGGAGTTTGTCCACGTTTCCTTCCTGTGGAGTTATTAGTCCATGAGATATCTTATGACCTAAAAAGTCCAATTCTTGGAATCCTACTTGACATTTCTTTGGCCTAGCCGTTAATCCAGTTTCTCTGAGTCGTCTGAACAAAAGATGTAGTGTTTCTACATGCTTGTCAAATGTTTCAGTTGCGATCAGTATATCATCCATAAAGTGACTAATGTCTGGATGGTGTAGTGGGTCAAGTAATTTTCTCATCATACGTGTAAAAACGCTAGGAGCATTACTTAATCCGAATGGAAGTACGTTGAACTCATAGTGTCCTCCAGGCGTACTGAAAGCTAACCATGGTCTAACCTCCTCCTTTACAGGAATCTGATAATATCCCTTACTGAGATCAATCCTAGTAAAGTACTTCGCTCGGTTGAGTGCTGTGAAGAGTTTGTTCTGATCAGGCAGAGGTTCTGCTTGAAATTCAGTAATAGCATTGAGCTGTCGATAGTCGATGCACAATCTATGTTCTCCACTTGGCTTTCTCAATAATACGACGCTGGCACTGTAAGGTGATTCAGATGGTGAAATTATTCCTGCGGTGAGTAGCTGTTGTATTTCTTCCTCTAAAGTCTTTTGCTTTGCATAAGGAACTGGGTAAGTCTTGACTCGCACAGGCACTGTGTCATTTAACTTCATGTCAAATTCCTCCAAATCAGTTCTTCCTGGCTTATCTGTAAGTACGTCTGCATACATAACCATAAGTTCCCGAATCTGCTCCTGCTGATCCTTTGTTAAGTTGGGATTAATTTCCACATCCTTAAAGGTTTCTTTGGCTTGCAGTGGGTACTCGACTCCCATTGTTGATCCTTCTTCGACTTCAGTAGCCACACTCATGGCCATCAGATGTGCAGGTTCGGTGGTTGAGGGTCTTTCATTATATTTCTTCAGAAGGTTTATGTGAAATACTTTCATCTTGCCTTTGACAGAAATCTTGTAGTTGGTACGTGAGATTTTCTCCGTCACTACATAAGGTCCTCTCCATCCTATTTGCAGCTTATTCTGACTGGTTGGAAGCAGCAACATCACCTTCTCTCCCACCTCTAACTCTCTATCTTTTGCCTTGCGATTGAAGTAGCTAGCAATTCTTCGTCTGGCTTTACGTAGATTGACATTCGCTTGTTTCCAACTGTGTTGTAAACGATTCTTCAACTCGGCAACATACGTAGATGCAGTCACGACTGTATCGTCTGTATGATCATCAGTCCATGTTCGTAGCAATGCCTCCAATGGCCCCTTGATTGGTCGTCCAAACAACAATGTTGCTGGAGCAAAACCTGTTGAGTGATGGGGTACCTCCCTATAAGCGAATAGTGCTGCGGGTAAATACAAGTCCCAATCCTCCGTATTCTCCTGGGCAATTTTGCGCAGAATACTAATCAAGGTCCCGTTCCACCGCTCCACAAGTCCGTTGGATTGCGGGTAATATGGTGAACTAAAGATATGGCGTGAATGAAAAAGTCTAAATGTCTCCTCCATAAGTTTACTACGAAACTGTGAACCGTTGTCCGTCAAGATTCTTTGGGGGAATCCTAGACGTGTGAATATTCCTAATAATGCTTCAGCAACGTGTTTGGAGTCACAGCTTGGCATAGGAACCGCTTCGGCCCACATGGTCGTTGTGTCCACAAGCGTTAATATGAATCGATTTCGCCTCTTCGTTGCGGAGAGGGGTCCGATTATGTCTACAGCTACCTTCTCGAACGGTATTCCTGTTATGGGCAGATCACCCAACATTGCCGGTGGTGTCCGGTGTTTTGGTGATACTTTCTGACACTGTGGGCATGATTTTACAAACCGTTGTATGTCTGCGTTCATCCCTGGCCAAAAGTAGTGAGTTGCAATGCGCTGTGTAGTGGCGTTGATACCCATATGCCCACTAAAGGGTAGACTGTGGCCCATTTCAAGAATCTGAGCCCTGTGTGGAGTTGGTACAACAAGTTGGTTGAACTCTTGTCCAGCTCTCCCTGCTTTCCTGTATAGAAGTGCTGACTTCATAAACAGCTCACCTTTACGTGGAGGTAAATGTGATTTAGGCAGTTTCCTGAAGCAGGGTTCCAAGGTGCTATCGGCTTCTTGTGCCCTCTTCAGTTCCTCCTTTCGAGGGATTGGCGTAGTTGTTTCCGGAGTCTTTTTCGTCTGGGATCGAGTTGTCATCGTCGACATCGCCACAGGTTGAACAGGTTCTCCTAGAATTATAAATCTACAGCCAAGAATTACGGGATATATAGGATCTTCTAAGACTGCAGCCTTGATTGTCCCAGTGACATAACGAGATGCTATGCTCACCTTTGCCACCGGAAGAGACATAGTCGCAGAGCTCTTCAGGGGTCCCTGTAATTCGACGATCTCCTCTGTCACCTGTTCCGGGTGAACTAAGGATGATGATACAACACAGTCGTACGATAACCCGGTATCATAGAGACAGGTCGTCTTGAATCCATTCAGCAATATGGACTCGACAACCGGAAGATGAGATGCGGTGTCTTTATGAGGTGTCTGGTTGGACGTTTCATCCGTGTTCACTCCTTTCTCTCTTCGGCTGGCCAAACAAGCAGCTGTGTGTGGAGGTGGCTTCTTCCTACAATTCTTCAATGTGTGTCCTTTAATTTTACAATTAGTGCAGAATAATTTTTCCTCCTTCGCTGTTGTTTGGGCTGTGTTCTGAGGGATGTTTTTGGTTTTCCCATTTTTCTTGGTGCCTAAGTTGCCATCACCTTCCTTTGCTTTTGAAGTTTTATCCTGAGGGGGAATGTTGGCCGAACGTCCCTTACCTCCGATTTCCTTCTGAGATTTCTCAAATCTCTCGGCTAGGATGATGATGCTTTCTAGTCGGTCAGCTCCGTTCTGGGTTAAGAATGCTTTCATTTCATTCGACATCTTTCCTTTTAGCTGATCTATGATGATCATCTCTCGGAGCCCTTCGAAACTCTCATCAAACCTACCTAGACTTGCCCATCGTTGAACATAAGATTTCAGCCTTTCAACTAATTGCGCATAACTTTCGCCCGGTTCTTTCCTTGCGGTTTTGAATCGAACTTTGTAAGAGTCCCCGTCCACTTCGAATCGGCTCAAGAGTGCCTTTTTTAGTGTTTCGTAATCCTGTTGTTCTTCTCGAGTGAGTCTAGAGAACACGTCATACGAGGTAGACCTTAAAGCTTGCGATAGTTTCGTCGCCCATTTTTCCTGTTCTAGACCACAACTGACGCACATAAGTTCGAAACGTGATAAAAAAGCCTCGACATTGTCCGTCTGTTCATTAAATGGTTCTAGTGGAAATGACATCGCTCCGGAATTTTGGTACGAGACGTTGGAATGTTGTTCTGTCACTGGAAAACCTAGTGAGTTTGAGGGGGTGGGGGGAATCCCTCCCTCTAGTCTTCGGATCTCCAGATCAGTCTCCATTCTCTTCAACTCCAGTTGATGTTGACGTTCTCGTTCCCTATCCCTTATTTCATCTTCATGTTTCCTTTGTTCTAACTCATAAGCTTGTAGGCGTTGTTTCTCCTTTTCAGCGATTTCAGCTTGAAGTTTCTGTTGTTCTAATTCATATGATTGTAGGCGTTGCTTCTCCTTTTCAGCGATTTCAGCCTGCAACTTACTCTCCTTCTCAGCTATTTCAGCTTGAAGTTTCTGTTGTTCTAATTCATATGATTGTAGGCGTTGCTTCTCCTTTTCAGCAATTTCAGCCTGCAACTTCCTCTCCTTCTCAGCTATTTCAGCCTGCAGTTTCTCCCTCCTGTCAAATTCATCTGATACAAATTTAGCCAGCTCAGGGCCGTCTAAATTGCATAGCTTGCCTATTTCAACTGTCTGGGCACGGAACTTAGCAGCCTCGGCCATGCTCTATTTTTGTCCACCCTATCTTTTTGTAAAAAAAAATAATACTGTGCAGTTTGCTCAGGTCTGGGTAAGCCTGTCACTTCCCGGATCTGAAATTATACAGCATAACATGCACAATATTAACAAGCAAAAACTAACTAATGTCCGCTGACCCAAGTAAAATAGTTCTTATACACCACGAGAATCTGACCTAAGAAATAATTGCAACTTAAATTCTTGTCTTTATGTCAATGCTCCTCAAGCTAAAGACAGAAGCAAAGAAGTACCCAGAATGATTGCACTCTTCCCAAAAGAACCTGAAATTTTGATAGAGATTTCCCTATGGAGAAAAATTTTCCCCAGTCGGTGATGAAATTCTCTAAGTCCAAATTCCTCTATAGAAAGACATCTTCTCGAAAGAGAAATGTTGTAGATGGTAAATTCTCACTCTATTTCCTCTGGAACACCTTTTTCTGAAATATAGACCTATTTGAAAGAGGCCCTCCTTTTTTTCAGAAGAAATGATCAGTCACTTGCCATATTCTATCTATAATTGTCATTCATATCATATGGAGGTCAATCAGTACCCCACATGATGTTCATTTATCATATGTGAAGTGACAAAGTTAAAAATCTTAATTTGTTTAACAACCTCTATAATTGTCAATCATATCATATGGAAGTCAATCAGTACCACACATGATGTCTATTCAACATATGTAAACATGACAAAGTTGGAAATCTAAATCTGTGTAACAATTTCTATAATTGTTCAAAACAAGTACAATGTCACCAATTCACACATGAATACTGTTCACATCTAGTGTCACTGATCTACTATAGTTTAGAATCCCTCGTCAGATATCTATCTATTCCCAGGGTTTATCATCTAGGATAATAGTTATCTAAACTGTCTGCTGGGTTTCAAAGTCCGGGACGGGCATCCAATATATGTCGTATATTTTGAAGGGACTGGCAATCACTAAAGTGCATGACCCATCTCTGTTAAAGGTAGCTGGGCCCCATCCTCTTCTTATATGTAAATAGATCAAGAATACGACCCTTGAAAGATTTACAGACTCGGATTTGGTTATTTGTCTAAGGGTGTGTGGTCCTCTTTTAATAGAAAAGTCATCACTAGGTTTGTCCCCTGTCTTTCCACCTGGTATTTAATGGTATAGCTCACGAACCCCCTTCTTCCATCTTAAGAAATTGTCTGAAAAGACTTTCTCAATAAGAATCAGGTGCAATATAACATGGATTTGGAACAGTTAAAGATGAAGAGTCTCCTGTTCTCTCTCTCCAACTAAGAATTTATCTTATGTGAATGTGTATCTGTTAATTAAACATTCAACAAACACAAGGGAGCATTGAGACATGTTCCACACACAAGATAGAGATTTTCCCACAGATAGTTTGGACTGACAAATTGAGTGGAAGAGATCTTCACATTTAAACAAATTTATTGACTGTGCCAGTTTCTTTTGGCCTATTTGACATTTTCTTTGTTCTTTCATCAGCTGTTAACATTTACAGAATGAAATAGAAAAAAAAACTTTCATAGGACCAAGTATAGTCAGTCAATAAATAATAACATTCATTGTGTAGTGAGATATTTTAACTACCAAAATGTGTTATAGTTAATAATTTCTACATCCAACAATAATTCAAGAAAATCATTTTCTGAGAGGGTGAAGTTTGTGGGAGTGATAAGAAAACCTGGTGTGATGAGATGTGGATAAGCCTGGGTCCATGGTCTGATGGATCCACTTCAGGTTGGGCCAGTTTAGCTTCACTGAAGACTTCTCATTCTCTGCCTAAGGCTGGAGTCATCTGCCATCACAGGTGTTGATCATCTCATTCACTCCTCTTCCCTCCTTGTTGGTTAGGTGTGGCACCAAGACATCACTGTTTAAAATTCATACAGGTATGTATAATCCTTTACAGCATGTTCATAGTGTGAACACAACATAACAAAACAAAAATGATAAGATCAGAAGAAGTATTGTTGTGTTACTTTGGGGTGGGTCAGAGATTATTACACTGGATGCAGCTTCTGTTGTCTGGTACCTGCTGTATGCATTTCCTCAGTGGACCTGTAGTTCAGTGAGTAGTGTACAGTCAGACACAGATAAGAGTGATAATGTGATGTTCCCTGAATCATGGTAATCAAGCTGACAGGCAAGATCAACACAAGTATGAGATGCATTTGTATAAATGGCATACATTTAAACATCCACATTACTCTATTTGTTCTACATTGTGTATATAATTGTTTATCTGTACTTTCCAAGGCAACTACTTCCTATTCTAAATCATTTCCTTGTTCCTGCTGTTGTGGTGTGGAGGTGTGTGGTGTGAAGTGTATTGTGTTGAGTTAACTTCTGTTGTGTGGGGTTCCATAGCTTGTACTAATTGTCCTCACATCTACATCAGTTAATATGAGTTTAACTCATCTAGTGTGCTTTTATTGTGGTTCATGTCCAACATACAGAATTTCTGATGTGTATTTGTTACAAAATGTAATCTATACAAGGTCATGACACAATATATTAGAAAAAAATTATTACTTAAAGTATTTTTCCCTAATACTCTCCTCCTCTCTGTCTACTTATACTTCTCCTACATCTTTTACCAGTGCATATCATGTCCATTCTGTTGGCGACACAGTTGGCTATAGACCAAGGTAATTATCACCCGTTAGTCTGAGCAGATTAAGTAGGTCGGCTATCACAAATGACGTTTGTGAACATAAACCTATTTTAAGCAATGCAGTTGATGTAGTGCGTTGTCTAAATAAAATCTGACACATGAATAAACTAATTTCTATCAAATACTATTTGTTTTCAATCCGTAAAGAGAAAAGGAAGAGTATAATTCCTGTTTCATTTCTTTAGATTGCAAAATAGACAGAATTAAGTACATTTTTAAGCAAGGTAGTGTTTCGTTTGCACCAGCTGACTATCTCTGCAGAAACGTTTTCCTAGAAGTTTTTGATGAAAAGCATTTGAGTGCATTGGAAATTTCATCTTGTACATTATTCTGTGATAGATTATAGTCATATGCACATAGTGAAGTTGTTAGATGTAGTGTAGAAAGTCAGAGTTTTGCAGTTTTGAGAAATTATAAGATGTCGGTTTCGCCGGGGAAGTGGCGCCAGTATTGAAGTTGCGATCGGCAGTTTTTCACATTTTCAGAGATTTATTTTATCAAAAATACAATTCATTGGACGCACAACACTGGATACCTTTACGTTATACATCTTGGTACCACTTAGATCTGAGAATCACGCGCTTACCTCAGACTAGATCAAACTGCCCGTTGTAAAAGTTTGAAAGTTGGACAACACATAGCTTTGGCGACTGCTCGCTCGCTCTGAAGTCATAGAAGTGCGCGGTTTTATTAAAGCGGCGCCCAAGCTGGGGGACGCTATATCCACGTGATGTGTCTCTACCAGTCACATTCTATTCTGTTGACGCTAACCCTTCTATTCTTATCCTGGCATCTGTCTGTCATTAGTATCGCTTAGTGCGTTCGATGTTCTACGGTGCTGTAATTGTTTCGATAATCTCTGGGTTGCTGTGTAACGTTGACGCGCTGAAAATGATGGATAGGTGAATATGTCACAATCTTGGTGACTACTGTAGCAGTCACTGAGATCAGGGAATGTCAGTCGAAGTCCTGCCTCCAGTCAACTGTAGAAACGCTAATGGTGGTGTCAGGCGCCTTGAGGAGACCGCGCTCCACAGCAGAGATGGGGTGAGGGTTGAGGACTCCTAACTCACAACCATATAGACCAGAGGAAGAGCTAGATTCCCAGAGGGCGAGCAGGAGTGCGGCGATGTAAGCCATGAACGGGGTATGAAGAAGGCAAATTGGCGGGAATGACATCAGCTGTGCTTACGCCAACCACCGATGTGGAGGCGACGACAGAGGCAAACGGTCGGAGAAGACACACTTCTGACGATCAGAAAACTCGTGTCGTGTTTGATCCGCATAGGAGTTGTTAACACTTTAGTATCTGCGAACCAATTAGTGTGGTATAGACTAAGGCTAGAACAAGACATATTCCAAGAGGTGGTGAAAAGACACTGGCATTGGATAGGACACACACTGAGAAACCTTGAGGACAATGTAGCTAGACACTCTGTTGTCTGGAAACCATAAGGCAAACGAGATAGCGGGAGACATAAAACACACGGAGCAGAGAATTACAGACAGAGATGATTAATATTGGGAGGACATGGGGAGAGCTGCAGAAGATAGCAAAGGATAGTACGGCTGGGAGTGGTTTGGTAGCCTCAATGGAGGTTAAAGGGCAGAAGTGGAAGATCATGCCATTGCGACCAAGTGTGTGTTTACCTCTCTGCCTTTCCATTGCTCTTTACCTACCAGTTTTGCCAGTTGTCACTAAGTGTTCAAGTTATTTTCTCTTCATTACAGGCCCAAAAATCTTGACTGGGTGCTTTAGATTTATGTAATCAATTTACGGTTATCAATAATTATTTTGTAAAACTTCCTCATTCTTTTTCCCCCTTCTCTCTGTCCGTGGTAATCTTTGCATTTTCCTAAGAAACCACATGGCCACTGCCACTATAAGTTTCTCAACTTATCTGCTTATTGCTCATATGCCACTTGCATACAACAGCACAAGTTTGTACATTCTAGTACAGTCAATACTGTGTATATACTGCGATCAGTTATTGAACGTTCTATAGAAGTAAACACAGATATTAATCTTTGCTTTATTGACTACACAATGGCTTTCTTCTTCTTCGTTCATCCGGAGTTTTTTTTCGGATGTGATTGCGTTGTGCCTGTTTACAGCAGAGCTGCGTTCTTGCGCCGTTAGGCCGACACATCCGACTTCTGCGGGCATTTGTTGACCGGGTTAACCTTCCCGGGGGTTTCTTAGGACGTTTGACTCTCACTGTTGTGGTGTTATCCCCCATCCCAGCTGGTCCATATAGAACAGCCAAAGATCCTGGTCAGCCCTCAAGGGAAGGCAGGGGCAGACCATGGGCATTCCCCGCCATCCAAGGAGGCTTCCATACTTGCAGAGCCGATACATAGCGCTCTGGTACTGGGCTCACCCAAGGAATCGTCACGTCCTGCACATGGCTGCTTAGCCTCACTTCCGTATATTGGGCCTTCCGTTCACCATAGGCTGTTCTTCCGGAAACCAGAAGTATGCAGTCTGCAGATGACATCCACACAGTGAGCTTTCGATTCGGACTTTCCATGTAATGGATTTGCTAGCCAAGCAATATTCCATTTCGTGCCACTAGGACACTTTTCCACCTTTTATGAAGCCCACACAGTGGGCTTTTGATTCAGACTTTCCACGTAATGAATTTGCTATCCAAGCAATATTCCATTTCGTGCCACTAGGACACTTTTCCACCTTTTATGAAGCCCACACAATGGGCTTTTGATTTGGACTTTCCACGTAATGGATTTGCTATCCAAGCAATATTCCATTTCATGCCTCTGGGTCTTCATGCACCTTTAAATGTCAACCTGTATATAGTTAAAGTAATCTGCGGTCAACTTTAGCTTGTTGATATCTCCATAGAGCTTGTCCTCAAATGAAGCAGGTGTGGGCCAAAATATCTTTCTCTGTTCTGCATACGTTGGGCAATCCTGCAGCAAATGTTTTGCTGTCATTTTTCCAGTTCTACAATTACATTCATCGGTATCTCCTATCTTTAGTTTATTGAACAAGTGGTATTTCAGCCTGTTATGTCCTGTGCGGAGTCTGAAGATTGCTACTTGTTCTCTTCGGTCGAGTTTGTAATATGCATCATCCTTCTGATGGCCTGGATGCTCTGATTCCCATTTGGTTCTATAAGTGCTTTTTATCAACCTCTTTGCCTCATTATAGGTTATGTCTATGTCAGGCTGTGGTAGTCGTCCGCCCTCTTTTGCCAGTCTGTCAGCCTCTTCGTTTCCAGGTATACTGCAATGTGATGGGATCCACTGTATTACAACTTTTTTGGATTTCTGGCATAGACCATGGAGTGCTGCTCTTAGGTCAGTTAGTTCTGTGCTGTTATTGCTCTTCAGTATTGAGACAGCTGACTTTGCATCTGTGAAGATAGCTATTTGCTTCTCTTTATTTTCCTCCATCAGGAGCATTTCTGCTGCAGTTTTCAGAGCCTCTACCTCCGCTTTGAAGTTACTTGAAAATTTTCCAGTTGCCATTGAATGTGTTTTTTTCGCTCCATTTTTTAAATTTAGGAGAATTCCTCCTCCTCCATTCTCTATTGAATTTTTGGCTGATCCATCTGTATATGCATGGGTCCAATTCCTGCTTGGGTAATGTTCTTTTATGTAGTTTAGGGTTATTTCTCTTCTTTCGGTTTCATGCTGAGTGTTCTTTTTCTCAATACCAGGAATGTTTTCTATCATCTCAGGCAGTTGCTGCTGTCTCCAAGCTGGGAACTTGTGTGCATTGTGTATGGGCTTGACTGTTGATATGTTAAGAATAGGATCTGACCTAATCCTTCGTTTTGCAGTTTCTACAAAGTTGCTACGCTTCAGTCTTCCCTTTCCAAAACCATTAAATCGGTTGTACATAGGGTGGTCTGTCAATCTTCTAAATTTTTCTGCTTGTTGCTGGGCTCTGCTATCTCTTCTATCCTGCATTGGTTGTAAACAAGTGATCTTTTCTAATTCATTAATAGGCGTTGTCTTCAGGCTTCCAGTTATGATTCGCATTCCTTGATTTTGGACTCTACTTATTTTGTTAAAGTTTGACTTAGCTGCTGTTGCCCAAGCTGCAATGCCATATTCCAGTACTGGCCTCACCCGTCCAGTATATAACTTCTTGAGAACTTTCTCATCTGCTCCCCATGTTGTACCAGCAAGCTTTTTCATGATTGCCATTCTTTGCCTTGCTCTTGTTCGATTTTTCTCAACCTGTGTCTTCCATGTCAGGCGACGATCAAAGGTGACTCCTAGATAGTTTGGATTTTCTTCATGGCGCAATATTTTTCCATTCAATACCAGCTTAGGTTGCTTAGTTTTAGTTGAGAGGGAGAACACTGTGCATGTTGTTTTCTCCTCACTTATCTTCACTAGCCATGATTTTGACCAGTCCTCTAGCGCTAATAGGGCTTGCTGTATTCTGCTGTTAGCTGTACTAATATATTCTTCAGATGTCCATATGGCTAGGTCATCTGCAAAGGATGATGTGTGTACTCTGGCTGGAAAATTTTCCGTGATGTCGTTTATATATGCTAGGAATAATGTTGGTGAAAGAACTCCTCCTTGGGGGACACCTTGCTCCAACAGCATCATTTTGCTGGTTTGTCCTTGTACTTTTGTCCTGGCAGTTCTGTTCTCAAGGTAGTGGCTGATCCATTTGTACATTTTCCCGCAAACATGCATTTTTTGCAGTTTTACTTTCAGTCCTTCCTTCCATACTTTATCAAATGCTTTTTCTAAATCTATCCAGACTGCTAGTGTGTGCTTTTTCTCTTGGAAGGCATCCTCTATTTCCTGAGCTATATAGGTTATTTGATCTTCAGTAGATCTGTACTTTCTGAATCCTGCTTGGTGAGGTGTTAAGAGTTGGTTTTCTTCCAGATGCCATGTTAGCCTGCCATTGATAATGCGTTCCATTAATTTTCCTACACAGCTAAGAAGACTGATAGGTCGATAGCCATTTGGTTCTTCCAGGTCTTTTCCTTTCTTTGGGACTGGTATTAGTATAGCTTCCTTCCATGCCTGTGGGACTATTCCCCTCTTCCAGCTGTAATTTAGGACTGCTAGTAGTTTCTTTTTTGCCTTAGTGCCTAGTCCTATTAGCATTTCATTTGTGATTTCATCCTTTCCTGGTGATGTCTTCTTTTTTAGGGTATTGATTGCCTGTTCCATTTCTTCCATTGTTAGATTTGCCATCATATATTCTGCTGCTGTCTCTGTATATGTATGATGTATCTGTTTATCTTTGATTGCTTTCTTCTGTTCGGCTGTAATATCAATGTGGTTTGCACTGGCATAGTGTTCCATTAGTGCATTTGCAGCCTTTTTTCCTGTAAGCAAGGCATTTCCTTGTTTAATTGTTATTTGTTTGTTTCTAGGTCCTTCATTGTTCATGGCTTTCACTAGTTTCCATAGTTTGTTTCCATCCCTGTCAAAATTCAGGTTTTCTGTTTTTTTCCTCCAACAATCTCTTGTTGTTTGATTTACTGTTCTTTTATATTTTGCTGAGATGGCTTTGAGAGAGATGTTCGCTTCAGTTGTTTGTTCTCTCTCTGCGGTCTTCCTAGCATCTTCAACTTTGTCCTCCAAAATTTGTAGTTCCTCAGTCCAGTATGGTTTGTAATTTTTCCTCGCTCCTCTTGGAATAGACTCAGTGGCCGCCTGTATTATTGCTCTGTTTAGACTTTCCACCATTTGCTTCATGTTGCCATATCGTGTATTTATGTTTTCACAATATTTGTCTGTTAATATGGAAAATCTGTCCCAATCTGCTCGTTTGTAATTCCAGCGAGGCAAAGGCTTTTGCTCCTGTGGAACATACTCCATATTTATTACAAGCTTGATTGGTCTGTGGTCACTACCTGCTAATTGGTCAAGCACATGGCGATCGATTTTGTGGAGGATGTCTCCTGTGCAGAAAGCTAAGTCTGGAGTAGAAGTGGTAATCCATCTTCTGGAGTAGAAGCTCGGTGTGTCATCCGCTTTGTTGAGTAGATGGAGATTTGAGTCTATTTCCCAGTCCTCCACTTCATCTCCTCTTTTGTCAGTATCTGGGTATCCCCATCTTTCTGAGCGGCTATTAAAGTCTCCGACAACAATGCAATTTGTGTCAGTTATTTCCATGTTTGAGAGTGTAAGATCCTTATCTGCCGGGCTATACAGATTGTAAATTCTTATTTTCATGTCCTTTATCATTATATCAACACCTATAATTTCCGTTTGGTTGTCAGAGATCACAGATACTTCGCTGCAAGGTATTGTATTTCGTGTAAGTATTACAACTCCTCCTTTGTGTCCTTCGCGGTCAAAACGTGTGGCCTGATATCCCTCGACTGAAAATGTGCGATTGGCGTTGAGGTGTGTCTCTTGAATGCATGCCACATCTATTCTATCTTTATGAAGACGCTGTGTTAGGGAGGCTTTCTTGTTATAAACTCCTTCGGCATTCCATTGTAGTATGTTGAGAGTCCGGGGTGTTTGGTCAATAGCTCTTAACCTACTCCTCTGTGCCTTGACTCCACAGCACAGGGGAAGGTGACCACCAGTAGTCATGGGTGGACCCCCTCGAGGCAGGGGGCCCGGCACTATCACCGCCTGATGGGACTTCACGGGATTAGCACCATAACGATTAATTTTCATCTGTGGCATCATGAAATGATAAAGTTACGTTGCACTTCTTTGTCAAGCCTGTGGCTCAGTACATCCGATTTCGACAAGCATTTGTTCGGGATGCTTTCCCTAGCCTTTGACTGTCCCCAGTCTACCTACAAGGCAGCAGGTTTGTGCGTCACTTCGTCTGGTCCCTCTCCCTTGACCTGTCCGACATGGGTGACCCTACCAGTAGCTGTGCTACTGTCGGCATAGCTCTTGGGGTCATTGGAACGCTCAAGCCCCTCTACCTCGTCAAGGTGGACGCACGGCAGAGGGGCAATGGCTTTTGATAGCGTAAGACATGTCAACATGGTAGATATGCTTGCAGATCTACAAATTGATGGGAAAGACATTAGACTTATTAAAAAACATATATTATAAACAACAAGCTGCCATAAGAATTGATAATGAAGTGGGACAATATCAGCCTATTAAGAGAGGTGTGAGACAGGGATGTGTAATGTCTCCAGATCTGTTTTCCCTATACAGTGAAAATATTTTCAGGAATGTAAAAGATATAAATGGAATCATCATTGGAGGACGAAACATCAATAAAATTAGATATGCAGGTGATACAGTATTGATTGCAGACAATGAGCAGGATCTGCAACAATTAGTTGATGCGGTTGTTGCACACAGTGAATAACTGGGGTTAGAATTAAATTGTAAAAGGACACAGATTATGGTCGTCACTAGGAAGAAAGAAATACCATAATGAAATATACAAGTAAATGGGAATATTCTTCAACGAGTGAATCGGTATAATTATCTCGGAACAGTCATAACATCTGATGGGAGATGCCTTGAAGAGATTAGAACAAGAATCGCTATGGCGAAAGTAGCCTTTAGCAAGATGAAAAACATACTGACCAATAAAAAGATGTCAATTGAAACGAGAAAAAGAGTGTTGAGATGCTACATAGAGCCTGTTTTTTTTTTTTTTTTTTTTTTCGTATGGATGTGAAACTTGGACAATGAGCAGTCAAGCTGAAAAACATCTGATGGCTGTAGAAATGTGGTTTCTGGGAAGAATACAAAGAATTGTATGGACAGACAGATAAACCAATGACCAAGTACTACAGGAGACAAATGAAAATTGTAAATTGATTAGAGAAATTACACGTAGACAGTCAAATTTTTTTGGGGCATTTATGAGAAGAAATGGATTGGAGAACTTGGTGACAACTGGCAAGATCGAAGGGAACAGACCAAGGAGAAGACCGAGAAGTGAATAACTAGATGGCTTGGCCACATGGCATGGTCGAGACAGGAACACTGAGCTGATCCACGACTCTGGTGATCGAGTGAAATGGCAAGTCATGACCGCTCACGCTTTCCGGCATGGCACATGATGGATGGATGGATGGTACCTTGCTGTGTATGGAAGGGGCAGGGGGTCTTGAGCCTGAGGAACCCCCTCTGCTGTGTGTCCACCGTGACGAGGTAGAGGGGCTTGTGCGTCCCAATGACCCCAAGAGCTATGCCGACGGTAGCACAGCTACTGGTAGGGCCACCCATGTCGGACAGGTCAATGGAGAGGGACCAGACGAAGAGACACACAAACCTGCTGCCTTGTAGGTAGACTGGGGACAGTCAAAGGCTAGGGAAAGCATCCCGAATAAATGCTTGTCGAAATCGGATGTACTGAGCCACAGGCTTGACAAAGCAGTGCAACGTAACTTAATTCATGATGTCACAAATCAAAATTAATCGATATGGTGCTAATCCCGTGAAGTCCCATCAGGCGGTGATAGTGCCGGGCCCCCTGCCTCGAGGGGGTCCACCCATGACTACTGGTGGTCACCTTCCCCTGTGCTGTGGAGTCAAGGAACAGAGGAGTAGGTTAAGAGCTATTGACCAAATACCCTGGACACTCAACATACTACAGTGGAATGCCGAAGGAGTTTACAAGAAGAAAGACCCCCTAACACAGCGTCTTCATAAAGATAGAATAGATGTGGCATGCATTCAAGAGACACACCTCAACGCCAATCACAAATTCTCAGTCAGAGGATATCAGGCCACACGTTTCGACCGCGAAGGACACAAAGGAGGAGTTCTAATACTTACACGAAATACAATACCTTGCAGCGAAGTATCTGTGATCTCTGACAACCAAACAGAAATTATAGGTGTTGATATAATGATAAAGGACGTGAAAATAAGAATCTACAATCTGTATAGCCCAGCAGATAAGGACCTTACACTCTCAAACATGAAAATAACTGACACAAACTGCATTATTGTCGGAGACTTTAATAGCCGTTCAGAAAGATGGGGATACCCAGATACTGACAAAAGAGGAGATGAATTGGAGGACTGGGAAATAGACTCAAATCTCCATCTACTCAACAAAGCGGATGACACACCGAGCTTCTACTCCAGAAGATGGCTTACCACTTCTACTCCAGACTTAGCTTTCTGCACAGGAGACATCCTCCACAAAATCGATCGCCATGTGCTGGACCAATTAGCAGGTAGTGACCACAGACCAATCAAGCTTGAAATGAATATGGAGTATGTTCCACAGGAGCAAAAGCCCTTGCCCCGCTGGAATTACAAACGAGCAGATTGGGATAGATTTGCCACACTAACAGACAAATATTGTGAAAACATAAATACACGATATGGCAACATAAAGCAAATGGTGGAAAGTCTAAACAGAGAGATAATACAGGCAGCCACTGAGTCCATTCCAAGAGGAGCGAGGAAAAATTACAAACCATACTGGACTGAAGAACTACAAAGTTTGGAGGACAAAGTTGAAGATGCCAGGAAGACAGCAGAGAGAGAACAAACAATTGAAGCAAACATCTCTCTCAAAGCCATCTCAGCAAAATATAAAAGAACAGTAAATCAAACAACAAGAGATTGTTGGAGGGAAAAAACAGAAAACCTGAATTTTGACAGGGATGGAAACAAACTATGGAAACTAGTGAAAGCCATGAACAATGAAGGACCTAGAAACAAACAAATAACAATTAAACAAGGAAATGCCTTGCTTACGGGCAAAAAGGCTGCAAATGCACTAATGGAACACTATGCAAATGCAAACCACATTGATATTACAACCGAACAGAAGAAAGCAATCAAAGACAAACAGATACATCATAGAAATACAGAGACAGCAGCAGAATATATGATGGCAAATCTAACAATGGAAGAAATGGAACAGGCAATGAATACCCTAAAAAAGAAGAAATCACCAGGAAAGGATGGAATCACAAATGAAATGCTAATAGGACTAGGCACCAAGGCAAAGAAGAAACTACTAGCAGTCCTAAATAACAGCTGGAAGAGAGGAATAGTCCCACAGGCATGGAAGGAAGCTATACTAATACCAATCCCAAAGAAAGGAAAAGACCTGGAAGAACCAAATGGCTATCGACCTATCAGTCTACTTAGCTGTGTAGGGAAATTAATGGAACGCATTATCAATGGCAGGCTAACATGGCATCTGGAAGAAAACAAACTCTTAACACCACACCAAGCAGGATTCAGAAAGTACAGATCCACTGAAGATCAAATAACCTATATAGCTCAGGAAATAGAGGATGCCTTCCAAGAGAAAAAGCACACACTAGCAGTCTGGATAGATTTAGAAAAAGTATTTGATAAAGTATGGAAGGAAGGACTGAAAGTAAAACTGCAAAACATGCATGTTTGTGGAAAAATGTATAAATGGATCAGCCACTACCTTGAGAACAGAACTGCCAGGACAAAAGTACAAGGACAAACAAGCAAAATGATGCTGCTGGAGCAAGGTGTCCCCCAAGGAGGAGTTCTTTCACCAACATTATTCCTAGCATATATAAATGACATCACAGAAAATTTTCCAGCCAGAGTACACACATCCTCCTTTGCAGATGACCTAGCCATATGGACATCTGAAGAATATATTAGTACAGCTAACAGCAGAATACAGCAAGCCTTATTAGCGCTAGAGGACTGGTCAAAATCATGGCTAGTGAAGATAAGTGAGGAGAAAACAACATGCACAGTGTTCTCCCTCTCAAATAAAACTCAGCAACCTAAGCTGGTATTGAATGGAAAAATATTGCGCCATGAAGAAAATCCAAACTATCTAGGAGTCACCTTTGATCGTCGCCTGACATGGAAGACACAGGTTGAGAAAAATCGAACAAGAGCAAGGCAGAGAATGGCAATCATGAAAAAGCTTGCTGGTACAACGTGGGGAGCAGATGAGAAAGTTCTCAAGAAGTTATATACTGGACGGGTGAGGCCAGTACTGGAATATGGCATTGCAGCTTGGGCAACAGCAGCTAAGTCAAACTTTAACAAAATAAGTAGAGTCCAAAACCAAGGAATGCGAATCATAACTGGAAGCCTGAAGACAACGCCTATTAATGAACTAGAAAAGATCACTTGTTTACAACCAATGCAGGATAGAAGAGATAGCAGAGCCCAGCAACAAGCAGAAAAATTTAGAAGATTGACAGACCACCCTATGTACAACAGATTTAATGGTTTTGGAAAGGGAAGACTGAAGCGTAGCAACTTTGTAGAAACTGCAAAACGAAGGATTAGGGCAGATCCTATACTTAACATATCAACAGTCAAGCCCATACACAATGCACACAACTTCCCAGCTTGGAGACAGCAGCAACTGCCTGAGATGATAGAAAACATTCCTGGTATTGAGAAAAAGAACACTCAGCATGAAACCGAAAGAAGAGAAATAACCCTAAACTACATAAAAGAACATTACCCAAGCAGGAATTGGACCCATGCATATACAGATGGATCAGCCAAAAATTCAATAGAGAATGGAGGAGGAGGAATTCTCCTAAATTTAAAAAATGGAGTGAAAAAAACACATTCAATGGCAACTGGAAAATTTTCAAGTAACTTCAAAGCAGAGGTAGAGGCTTTGAAAACTGCAGCAGAAATGCTCCTGATGGAGGAAAATAAAGAGAAGCAAATAGCTATCTTCACAGATGCAAAGTCAGCTGTCTCAATACTCAAGAGCAAAAACAGCACAGAAATAGCTGACCTAAGAGCAGCACTCCATGGTCTATGCCAGAAATCCAAAAAAGTTGTAATACAGTGGATCCCATCACATTGCAGTATACCTGGAAACGAAGAGGCTGACAGACTGGCAAAAGAGGGCGGACGACTACCACAGCCTGACATAGACATAACCTATAATGAGGCAAAGAGGTTGATAAAAAGCACTTATAGAACCAAATGGGAATCTGAGCATCCAGGCCATCAGAAGGATGATGCATATTACAAACTCGACCGAAGAGAACAAGTAGCAATCTTCAGACTCCGCACAGGACATAACAGGCTGAAATACCACTTGTTCAATAAACTAAAGATAGGAGATACTGATGAATGTAATTGTAGAACTGGAAAAATGACAGCAAAACATTTGCTGCAGGATTGCCCAACGTATGCAGAACAGAGAAAGATATTTTGGCCCACACCAGCTTCATTTGAGGACAAGCTCTATGGAGATATCAACAAGCTCAAGTTGACCGCAGCTTACTTTAACTACATACAGGTTGACATTTAAAGGTGCATGAAGACCCAGAGGCATGAAATGGAATATTGCTTGGATAGCAAATCCATTATGTGGAAAGTCCAAATCGAAAGCTCGCTGTGTGGGCTTCATAAAAGGTGGAAAAGTGTCCTAGTGGCACGAAATGGAATATTGCTTGGATAGCAAATCCATTACGTGGAAAGTCCGAATCAAAAGCCCATTGTGTGGGCTTCATAAAAGGTGGAAAAGTGTCCTAGTGGCATGAAATGGAATATTGCTTGGATAGCAAATCCATTACGTGGAAAGTCCGAATCGAAAGCTCACTGTGTGGATGTCATCTGCAGACTGCATACTTCTGGTTTCCGGAAGAACAGCCTATGGTGAACGGAAGGCCCAATATACGGAAGTGAGGCTAAGCAGCCATGTGCAGGACGTGACGATTCCTTGGTGAGCCCAGTACCAGAGCGCTATGTATCGGCTCTGCAAGTATGGAAGCCTCCTTGGATGGCGGGGAATGCCCACGGTCTGCCCCTGCCTTCCCTTGAGGGCTGACCAGGATCTTTGGCTGTTCTATATGGACCAGCTGGGATGGGGGATAACACCACAACAGTGAGAGTCAAACGTCCTAAGAAACCCCCGGGAAGGTTAACCCGGTCAACAAATGCCCACAGAAGTCGGATGTGTCGGCCTAACGGCGCAAGAACGCAGCTCTGCTGTAAACAGGCACAACGCAATCACATCCGAAAAAAAAACTCCGGATGAACGAAGAAGAAGAAAGAAGAAGAGCCTGAGGAACTAAGACCGACTGGCTAGTTCAGTCGCCACGAACTGTGCAAGTTAGGGTTTTTCTGTTTTCCCACGACAGAAAAAAAAAAAAAAATTCCACACCTTACCGAGGATTCAGACCCGGGTCTCACGAAGGCGACAATTATAATATGCGATTCTCGTCGAATACGTTATGAGAAGCACGACCTTGCATAGCAACGGAAGTTGACATTCGAGAACAATAACATGAGAAAAGGAAGGAAGAGGGGGAAAATAAAAAAAGTTAGTTAGTCTACAGATCATTCTCGTTGCACATCAAACTATCAGTAGTCATATTCCCACCTCAGTATAGCCCTCAGTAGGTTGGAAAAGGAAAATGACGGATGATCAAGACGGAATTAAATTTGTAACAGATACAGACACGTTCATTGTACGTGGTAGACCTTGTGAGCTTTCATCGTTTTCATTCATTCCACCGAACAGAAGGAATGTACCAAAAGAAAGAAACTATTTCAACTGCACGAAAAAGGTAGGCTGTGACTATGTCATTGTGACTTCAAGGAATTATTTTAAGCTTATGTTAACATAAACAATATTAATACAGTGCAGACCTGATAAGGCGAACTCACCCAAGAAATAGTTCTTCTTATCAGAAATTCATCTTATGAGAGTTAAAGCATATTGTGGATTCCCAGAAGTGGCAGTGATTAAGTGACATATTAAGTCACTAGAGAAATGTTATTTTCTGTGGCCATTTCAACACTAAAGGCAGATCATGGGGAAACATTTCCTCCAACACACAAGGGGAGGAGCTCGAGACTGCACTTGAAACCATTGACCTGTCTGTCAAAAACTGTCATTTACTGCCTTTTACTCATCATCTGCAAACGATGTGACATGAAATACATTGGTCAAATTGGCAGACACCTTGCTGACTGTTTTAGAGAACACCTCAGAGACATTACTGAGGGTGCTGACAAACCTGACCCCAACCACTTTAATTCCTTCAACGATGCATGTGTCACTGCATTGAAACCCTGTTTCTCTAACAGCTCCGTGAGGCTCAAAATTGAATGCCAATTAATCAACTCTCTGGGATGCGTCCATCCAGCAGGTATCAATACTTTTGTGGACGCCACTGTATAACCGTGCCTTCTGCTCCAACTGTCTACACCAGTGTTTCCCAATGTGGGGCCCACGCCCCACAGGGGGGCAAGTTGACTGTTAAGGGGGGCAATTCGAAAATGGAAGAAATCGGCTGAATATAACAAAACGGGGAGACTTGAGACTGAAGTTAACTAAATTGGAACCTGACATAAGATCTCTTTGCAGCAAGCATCAAGCGCAAGGATCTCACTAAATTTAAATAATAAATAATTACTAATAATTAAAATAATATAGAAAAATCTTTCATTAAAATTATTTTGTACTTGAATTTCAGTTCTCCATTATATGTTTTGAAAATTTACTTACTGTGTTTGCTCAATAATTACCTAGTGATTTCTTCCTAAAACCTATCATTCAAGTTTCTTTAGTGAACATTTCAATTTTTGAATATTAAAAATAATGTATATGTTGAGGGGGGCATGGGGCGGGGGAGGGGGGGCAATATGAATTTTAGAAAGGCTTAAGTGGGGCATGGTACAAAAAAGGTTGGGAAACACTGGTCTACACTGTCTATCACTATGCTGTCCCCCCCCCTCCCCCTTATATATTCATACCTAACTGTCTCCACACCCCTATATTTTCATATCAGACTGTTCGCATATTTTTGGCAACCTAAATCCTATCTGGCAACCTACTATATTTAAACTCTGCAGCCAAAGAGTGCCTTTGCAACTGGCAAAGCCGCCTTTTTCTGCTCCCACATGGAAACAGTGTAGTGGTGCTTTTTGCATTTCGTTGTTTATCTATCTGTGTTGTCCTGTCCTTGACAAAGATTCTGAGAATAGAAACGTCGGCCGTCCTGTGTGTCGTATTGTATGCTTTTGTGTGTATTTTATTTTATTATTCATTTTATATATTTATTGATTACTTCTGATTTTGGATTTTCACCTGTATTCCGGTATATGATGGATCTCCTTGTAAGGTATGTGCAACGTGTTTGTGTTTAATACGTTTCTTCTCGCGGGAGCTTAATATACCTATTTTTTCCAATTCATATCATTGACCTGGTTTGTATCAACTGTAGCTGTGTCACCAGGACAGCAAGTCGTGCAGGTGATGAGGACAGTGTTATTGATCTGGCGCTGGTTTCTCCTTAACACACTACAATGTGTAGATGGGGTGTCCTAGGGTACCATGGCAGCGACCACCACTCTTGCAGCATATTGGTGGAGAAAGACAGAACCAGGCAGCACAAGTTAACGGTCAAGACTTTCCAGTATGATAGTACAGGGCAAGATGTGGTGAGTAAAATAAGGCGTGACAAGCGCAGAAAGCTTCAGGGCAGAAAAAAAAGCTGGGAGCAGCCACCTTGGTGGAATTTTGAAGTGGAAAAGGCCTGGGTGGATAAGCGTAGTATTGTAAGGAAATGGCAAAACACCAACAAAAAGAGAGTTGCCCATCCTAGTCACTGCATGCACTTAGAAAGAGAGATGCACACAAAAGTAAGCTATTTCACAAAACTGTTTAAGGGGTTAAAGGTGAAAAATGGGCAGAGTTATGTCAAAGAATAAGCACAGACAAGTCACTGAAATTGTTCTGACTACTATATAAAAGCATGAGTGGGATAGTAAAGAATAAGAGAATTTCTGACTTCCAAGGTGCTGACCTCATCTGGCAGAGGACTGATGAGAATAAGGTCAAACACTATCTAGAGCAGAGCAACCAGACAGACATGAGAGGCCGAAATCTTGCCAAAGAGGTCACTTCAGATAGGTGCAATGAATTACTTGGCGATACGATTTGATCGAAGCCTAGCTTATACTGAGCACATAGATTAGGTGATAACAAAGGTTATGGCAGGGGATTTTCCTAGTTTCACCTCATCAGGTCCATGTGCTTTGATGACCTGTTTGGTTTGGGAGTTGTTGAATCCATTACGACATGCAAGTCCAACTGCTACAAGATAGAAACATGGAGGACAGGATAAAAGTGAACTACTAGTCATTGACATATGTCCTGGAGAGTCACAGTGGTGTAGTGGCTAGACATTCACCTGTCCAGTGGCCATGGGTTTGATTCTGCATCAGGATAATCATCAAGTGCCCTGCCAGTTGGGGTAGGCTTTCATGGCTCTCCACAGATCTTGGTCTTTGGTGTTCTGGATCAACTCTGCTGATGATATTCCTGCATGCCACTGTCTCAAGCCATCCAGCATAATTTCCCTTGGTCTGCCTCTGCTTTTCTTCCCATTGATCTTTCCAGTTGTCACGATATTCTCCAATGCCTCTCTTCTCATCACATGACCAAAGAAAGCTGGTTTGTCTCTTTCTTATTGTTGGATATAATGTTCTAGTTTCATTAGCCTCTTTCAGGCAATCGTTGTTAGTTACTTTGGCAGTTCAAGGAATTCGCAACATTTGTTTCAGGCATCGGGATGGATTTTAAAAATTAACTAGGACCTGTCTTTTTGGTGTTCACTTGCTTTGACCTCAAGCGTAGACCATACACCTGCTACTACTTCTAGTGCACTGGACTGATTTTTGCGTGTGGATTAGCTTTCCCTATTACCAGTGTCCCTCACCATCAGGCGAACCCGCTCCAACTTCAGAGGTACTTGTAATTTACTTCCCAAGTCCAACATTGGTCCAGTTGACCGATGTAGGGGTTAAACACGCTACTTTGGTATCAGCAAACCAGAAGTTTAAGAACGAGCACCTTTATCGATTCGGCCATGTTGACCTTCTAGAAAATGCCTTTTCAAGCAAATATAGATGGCATGATACTGAAGATATCACCTACCGATAAGTCTATAGAAAATATGGGTCTACCACAATACATCCATGGTGACATAAGGCCAGTAAAATGGTCCTTTACTGACTCACGTATAAATGTACTTGGAGCTGAGAGGCATTGTGGTTAGCCCACCTGCTTGCCAAGACAGTGTTCAGGCTCAATGCCCACCAGAGGCAGGATGTTTTTCCCAGTAAGTACAGATCTGGAGTCGACCCAGCCTCATGGACAGACCAGAACAAATAATTATTTTGTGCCTCAGAACACGACACAATTGATTACCCAACCACATGAATACTAAATTCAAGACTGGTGAATCAATCCTGTGCAGAAATGGATTGGTGCCGTGAACAGCAGATCACATGCTCCAAGACTGTCCAAAATACTACATATCTAGGCAAACCTTCTGGAGTAGAGAAACAACAGTGGAAGATAAATGTGGACCACTGAGTGAACAGTAAATTCATGCAAGAAATAGCATTGCAGTTGTAGACAAATCTCAAGCGAACAAAAGAAAAAGAAGACCCAGCCTCTTACAAATGGGTTCCAGGCAATTCTGAGAGAGAATTAAACAGAATATAGTATATATATCTTGTATATAATATATATAATAAGTATATATCTTGTATTGCTAATGTGTCTCTCTCTTCCTGCCCCACAGGAACGCTACCCAGGATCAAGATATGACAGACAGTTCACAGACATGTCCGACTACAACAAGCACGTCCACAGGGATGATAGAGAGCATGCAAAATCACTAGGACTGGCTGTCCATTATGAGGTCTGGCTCTTCTTCTTTCAATCGTTTCTTTAGTGAGCAGCAAGCGCCGATTGGTCTATATAAATATGGGTCTAGCGCTATATGCTTCATGCATCTTAAGGCGTGTAAAGGTGATTTTTACTTAGTTACTCTTGTTTTCACACCATTGGCCAGAATAAGAGATGTGGAAGTTTGTTTTCACATCTTTGGCCAGAATATGAGATATGGAAGTTTATGTTTTCACATCATTCGCCAGAATATGAGACGTGGAAGTTTATGTTTTTATACCATTGGCCAGAATATGAGACGTGGAAGTTTATGTTTATATACCATTGGCCAGAATATGAAATGTGGAAGTTTATGTTTTCATACCATTGGCCAGAATATGAGACGTGGAAGTTTATGTTTTTATACAATTGGCCAGAATATGAGACACAGAAGTTTATGTTTTTATACCATTGGCCAGAATATGAGATGTGGAAGTTTATGTTTTTATACCATTGGCCATAATATGAAATGTGGAAGTTTATGTTTTCACACCATTGGCCAGAATATGAGATGTGGAAGTTTATGTTTTCAACCATTGGCCAGAATATGAGACTTGCAAGTTTATATGTACGCACCAATGGCCACAGTATGAGCCATGGAAGTTTATATGTACACACCAATGGCCACAATATGAGACATGGAAGTTTACATGTATACACCAATGGCCACAATATGAGACTTGCTAGTTTATATGTACACACCAATGGCCACAATATGAGACTTGCTAGTTTATATGTACACACCAATGGCCACAATATGAGACTTGCTAGTTTATATGTACACACCAATGGCCACAATATGAGACTTGCTAGTTTATATGTACACACCAATGGCCACAATATGAGACTTGCTAGTTTATATGTACACACCAATGGCCACAATATGAGACTTGCTAGTTTATATGTACACACCAATGGCCACAATATGAGGCAAGGAAGTTTATATGTACACACCAATGGCCACAATATGAGGCATGGAAGTTTACATGTACACACAAATGGCCACAGTATAAGACTTGCTGGTTTATATGTACACACCAATGTCCACAATATGAGGCATGGAAGTTTATATGTACACACCAATGGCCACAATATGAGACTTGCTAGTTTATATGTACACACAATGGCCACAATATGAGGCATGGAAGTTTACATGTACACACCAATGGCCACAGTATAAGACTTGCTGGTTTATATGTACACTCCAATGGCCACAATATGAGGCATGGAAGTTTATATGTACACACCAATGGCCACAATATGAGGCGTGGAAGTTTACATGTACACACCAATGGCCACAGTATAAGACTTGCTAGTTTATATGTACACTCCAATGGCCACAATATGAGGCATGGAAGTTTACATGTACACACAAATGGCCACAGTATAAGACTTGCTGGTTTATATGTACACTCCAATGGCCACAATATGAGGCATGGAAGTTTATATGTACACACCAATGGCCACAATATGAGGCGTGGAAGTTTACATGTACACACCAATGGCCACAGTATAAGACTTGCTAGTTTATATGTACACTCCAATGGCCACAATATGAGGCATGGAAGTTTATATGTACACACAAATGACCACATGTATGTATTTTCCTGTCTGTATTTTCAGTTAACCATGACCAGATCTATGTTTACTGTCTGTATTTTCAGTTAACTTTGACCAGATCTGTATGTATGTTTACCATCTGTATTTTCAGTTAGCTCTAACCAGGTCTTTATGTATTTGCAGGAGGCAGAGAAAAAGGTTCCAGCATTGTCTTCTTCAGTATATGGCCACTGGCTGAGTCTTCATGCGGACCACCCGGACAGAAAACACGTACACATTGGACATGTTCAGTCGGAGTTCTACAGGCGTAATGGGGTTCAACTGTCTTCACAGTCAGATTGAATGTTGATGTTGCAATGTTTGGAAATTGATGTTACAATGTTTTGTTTGTGGAATGTCTGAACATTGATGTTATAGTGTTTGTGGAATTGAACACTGGTGTTTCAGTTTGTGGAGTGTTTGAACATTGATGTTAGTGTTTATGGATTGTTTGAACATTTACGAGTTAGAGCATTGCTTAGCTGATCCAGCAGCTTGTCTTATTCCAGGTGTATTGGTGTTACCTTTCCTCTGGAGTGAACTAGGCAGGCCGAGAGAGGGATCATGCTGCATGGGCAACACATGGTCTATATTTCAGCCCAGGCGTTGTGCTATGGAGAGGTATATTTCCATCCCTGGCCACAGCCTGCCTGCTTCAATGGGTGCTTGGGGCTAGGACAAAATCTGAATCACCGACTATAAAACTAATGTAAATCACAAATACTGAAGTATTGGAAAGATCAGGTTGTGTGACGGTTTGTTCCATGCTGTCTTCGTAGCCTTAGATGGATAGGGCATGTTAGGATGATGGTAGAATATAAAAAGACATCTTTTCTGGTGAATTACAGATGGGTGAGAGATCTCGGGGTCGGCCTCTACTACAATACATAGATGTGTAAGCGGGACATGATTGATACCGGCATTGATAATGCACATTGGGAGCAAGTCACCACCAAATGTGTTGCATGGAGGGCAAATATCAGAAATGGAACAAAGACAAAGGAGAAAATTATTGCAGAATACTAAGCATGTGATGATGCTGGAAATGACCATATGTTCACATGCATCCATTGTAGAACATTTACAGTGCAAATTGGTGTGATCAGTCACATTTGCTAACGCCATGGGTTGTAATTATTATGCCTTTCTGAAGCACGATGTAACAAACCATCCTCTGCCAAGACGGAAGGTGCCAAAAAAATAGATGGTACAGTTTGTGGATTGTTTGAACATTATGTTAGTGTTTGAACATTGATGTTATAGTATGTGTGGAATGTATGAACATTGATGTTAGTGTTTGTGCATCGTTTGAACATTAATGTTAGTGTTTGTGCATCATTTGAACATTAATGTTAGTGTTTGTGGATTGTTTGAACATTAATGTTAGTGTTTGTGGATTGTTTGAACATTAATGTTAGTGTTTGTGCATCATTTGAACATTAATGTTAGTGTTTGTGGATTGTTTGAACATTAATGTTAGTGTTTGTGGATTGTTTGAACATTAATGTTAGTGTTTGTGGATTGTTTGAACATTAATGTTAGTGTTTGTGGATTGTTTGAACATTAATGTTAGTGTTTGTGGATTGTTTGAACATTGATGTTAGTGTTTGTGGATTGTTTGAACATTGATGTTAGTGTTTGTGGATTGTTTGAACATTAATGTTAGTGTTTGTGCATCATTTGAACATTAATGTTAGTGTTTGTGGATTGTTTGAACATTAATGTTAGTGTTTGTGGATTGTTTGAACATTAATGTTAGTGTTTGTGGATTGTTTGAACATTAATGTTAGTGTTTGTGGATTGTTTGAACATTAATGTTAGTGTTTGTGGATTGTTTGAACATTAATGTTAGTGTTTGTGGATTGTTTGAACATTAATGTTAGTGTTTGTGGATTGTTTGAACATTAATGTTAGTGTTTGTGGATTGTTTGAACATTAATGTTAGTGTTTGTGGATTGTTTGAACATTGATGTTAGTGTTTGTGGATTGTTTGAACATTGATGTTAGTGTTTGTGGATTGTTTGAACATTAATGTTAGTGTTTGTGCATCATTTGAACATTAATGTTAGTGTTTGTGGATTGTTTGAACATTAATGTTAGTGTTTGTGGATTGTTTGAACATTAATGTTAGTGTTTGTGGATTGTTTGAACATTAATGTTAGTGTTTGTGCATCATTTGAACATTAATGTTAGTGTTTGTGGATTGTTTGAACATTAATGTTATTGTTTGTGGATTGTTTGAACATTAATGTTAGTGTTTGTGGATTGTTTGAACATTGATGTTAGTGTTTGTGCATTATTTGAACGTTGATGTTAGTGTTTGTGGATTGTTTGAACATTAATGTTAGTGTTTGTGGATTGTTTGAACATTGATGTTAGTGTTTGTTGATTGTTTGAACATTGATGTTAGTGTTTGTGGATTGTTTGAACATTGAAGTTAGTGTTTGTGCATTGTTTGAACGTTGATGTTAGTGTTTGTGGATCGTTTGAACGTTGATGTTAGTGTTTGTTTGACATTGATGTTAGGGTTTGTGCATTGTTTGAACGTTGATGTTAGTGTTTGTGCATTGTTTTAACACTGATGTTAGTGTTTGTGCATTGTTTGAATGTTGATGATAGTGTTTGTGGATTGTTTGAACGTTGATGTTAGTGTTTGTACATTGTTTGAACGTTGATGTTAGTGTTTGTACATTGTTTGAACGTTGATGTTAGTGTTTGTGCATCGTTTGAACATTAATGTCAGTGTTTGTGCATTGTTTGAACGTTGATGATACAGTGTTTGTGCATTGTTTGAACGTTGATGATACAGTGTTTGTGGATTGTTTGAACATTGATGTTAGTATTTGTGGATTGTTTGAACGTTGATGTTAGTGGATTGTTTGAATGTTGATGTTAGTGTTTGTGCATCGTTTGAACATTAATTTCAGTGTTTGTGGATTGTTTGAACATTGATGTGTGTTTGTGGATTGTTTGAACATTGATGTTAGTGTTTGTGGATTGTTTGAATGTTGATGTTAGTGTTTGTGGATTGTTTGAACATTAATGTTAGTGTTTGTGGATTGTTTGAATGTTGATGTTTGTGGATTGTTTGAACTTGATGTTAGTGTTTGTGGATTGTTTGAATGTTAATGTTAGTGTTTGTACATTGACATTGCAATGTTTGTGAATTTTTTTAACATTGATGTTAGTGTTTGAACACTGATGTTAGTGTTGAATGTGTTGCTGTTTTGTTTGTGAAAATTGTGTTTAACATTGATTTTACAGTGTTTCGTTTGTGAATGTAAATATTAATGCTAGTTTTCTTTATGTAGGTTTTGTTTCAGTGTTGATATTTGTATAAAATTTATGTAGTTTTTGTTCCATCATGGAGGTTTTGTGTTTTCTTTGTTGAGGTTTTTTTTAAACATTGATGTTTGCTTTTTATTTTGCATTCTTAACTCTTTCTTTGGGTAGTTTTTTCAAGACATGTTATGGTGTTTTCTGTGTGCAGTATTTATCTAGAATGACAAAATTTGATAATATATCCATCTAGAATTATAGAAGCCTGTCTCCCTGACCAAGAGGTTAGCGACATTGTTCGTAATCCCATATATCCACGAAGGGAAAACAGCAGCTGCAAGATTCGGCAGTGGATATCGCAGCGCTGGTAACTTACGGTGGTATGTGAGCCGGTCATTCAGAAAGTAATGGCAAACTACTGAACGTACAAATTGCCTAGTGCATCAATAGCAGCTGAAAAATCATGGTGTTGACTGCAACATCCTGTAAGGGATATGCAACATTAAAAAAAAAATTTGAAATATCAATGGGTTAAAGTACTTTATCATTAAAAGTGCTTATCAAGTTACAGAATTTGATTAAATTCTTAGCTATAGTGAAGAACAAATGTATAATGTTTTGATGTAGTCACCACTGCGTTCAATGCAAGCCCTCCAGCGCTGATAAAGTGATTGGATTACTATAGAAACAAATCCTCATGGCAGCGTGTGTGTCCACTCTGTGGTCACTACTCAGGTGTGCCCGACACAGTCATGAACAGTCTGTCAAGACATTTTAAAACTTCCTACTCCACCCATACACTTGCTGGACTGACAGGCATACATCACCATACTGGACCTTCATCACAGATGAATTTCTATAGATTTCACCCCTTCGCTGATCAAAACACGGATAACAGAACGCTGCTCCTCTTTGGTGTATGTCAAAAGTGGGACAACCATCTTTAAATTGTCCTTATGATGTCACCATGTTCATCTGCATAGTGATGTCACGTTCTTAACTTTTCATATCCTTAACAACAATATTGACAGTTTACAAGACAATGGCATGGTTACTGTAATTTCTCTCACACTTTTAAGGTTTTCATTTGAAGCCCCCTCATACACTTAAATTTGTTTGCTGTTCTAAAATTACTTAGGCACTATAGCTGACAAAAACAGCTTCATGTTTGTGCCAGGTCACACAGATGTAAGATAAAATGAACAAGCTGATAAGCTTGCAAACCGGGCTTCTGTGGACAGGCAATAGACCAGACTGATGCAGTGAAAGCCATAGATAGGCAGGACGGTTAAATGAATCAAGTGATGATTGTGAATCTGCAACCTTGACCAGACTGCAAGAACATGAGTCAAAAGCAGGGAAGCCAGACAAGAGCACTAGGCAGGGAGCCAAAGAAGTCATCAACCAACAAACTGGTGTCGTCAAACACTGCATGCTGAGGGATCATCTAAAGCAGTGGTTCTCAACCGGTGGGGAATTCCCCCCAGGGGGGAATTTTGGGGTTTCCAGGGGGGGGGGGGGGGGGGGGGATGAAGATTATTTCAAGATCGAGTTAATACAAGAACCGATTACTTGATCTTCTTTTCCCCTTCATACTTTACGCTTCTGTCCGTCTCTCCCTTCTAAAATTCATTTTATAAAGTAGACCCACAAATCACGTTGTATGCGGACGTCTAGACTTGTTTTAGTATGTGCATCCATTATTACGTATACTGTGTAGGGGTGAAATGGCATTCTGAAAATATGGTGGAAAAGGGGGGGGGGGGGGTGTCACAGGCCAAAAAAGGTTGAGAACCACTGATCTAAAGAGATCTGAGTACGCATGGACAGAATGATTCCATGTGTCCTGACAATAATCCCACGACTGACCGACTATGGTTATATCTGCCAGCCCATCAGCTGTTGCAGACTTGTATTTATTGTTACAAATACGATTTGTAATCCTGCAGACTGCCTTGTGTTGGTTTACATACACAGGTATGGGTGCAGGTCATTCAGAAAGCAATGGCAAACTACTGAACATAAACTTGCTCAGGAATCACAAACAGGCAAACAATGCTGGAGTTGACTGTAACGTCCTGTAAAGAATATGCAACTTAGAACCTCTCACTTCTATAAGACATGAAGGACTGGTGCAGGCTTAGCTCTCTCACACAACTACCAGACACACAGGCACTCCCAACAATACAACACTTCTAGTGTTGCTGAAATATTTTCATATTTAATTCACATGAGCAATGGGACCTGGGGGTCAAGTAGTTACACAGGCAATATTTTATTCTCAATAATACCCCAATGTTTCACAGCACTGGGCAGTAATCAGGTTTACTCTACAACACATAAGTCCGGACATCAATATGAAATGTGTGTGGGTCACTGATTCACTAAACAGCAAGTGAAACTTGTCAAAGAAACACGTTTACGTAGTGTGCTAACATCGTGCAGTCTGACATACAGACATCATACTCACACACAAAACACAAGCCCCCTAGCCAGAACATGCTGTGGATATGTAAGTTTTAGGACTACCATATTTTTTGGTAGGGCTGAGTGCACAGCTCAGTTGTCCTCACACAGAGCTCACATAAACACAGCTCATTTACATCACGCACTGAAGGTCATATTCGGACAACATCCTTCAGACGACGCCTGCAATTTCCCCAGAAACTTCTGGGAAGTCATGGCTGAAGCAACAGTGTTTGCTTTGTGCAATGTACTCTGCCGGCGGCTCGCCGCTCTACAGAGATCAAGCCGATGGGGTCAAACCAAGTGCAATTAAATCAATCTACTCATCTGTAACACTGTATGACATTGTTATACCTGTTACGTTTGGTCTGAACAACATATAGAAACATGTACAGATGTTTTAACTTTCGATAAAGTGATGTATGTTGTGTCTGGGAAAGTATCAGGCTCAAGCCTAGGTTTCCTCCCCCCTTTAATATTGCCCCCTTTGAATACTGGCTGGAAATCTGGACCTAAAAAAGTTCATGGTTACCTCACAAATGCAGATTAACTTCCCTTTACCTGAGAAAATCTCCAGAAGATTGCACCTGGAATGTTAAAACTATGTATGAATTAGGAAAGACAGCAAGGATCATAGAGGCAATGATTATGGTTGGGATTATGCGAAACACGATGGACCAGGCAAGATGCTTCTAAGCACAGGCAAAACAGTGCTGCTCTTAGGCCATGCAATTGAAAATTCCCCCATTTTGAAGGAGTGGCCATGATGTTATCTGAAGAGGCATAGAAGGTATTCATATGATTTCATTAAGTCCAGTCCCAGCCAGCTTTTACATTACATTGATCCCCCATTTCTGGATGGATACTTCGACTCCCTCTGGTGCCAACACATGTTACTTTAACCCCTGTACATTCCACTTAAAGCTTTCATGCCTCTGGACAGTCATTACTTTAGCTCCAACATCTGTCTGGGACTGACAGGGTTAAAGAAACAAACTCAGATTAACATTTAAAAATGCGTAGAAACAAATAGAAATAGTACCTTAATATAACAACATGCAGATTTGTGTTAATTTGTGTTAATGGACATAACAAACAAACTTTATTTTCAAAGGGTCACAAATTGGGCACGCTGGCCCGTCTTACATTGGGCCCTTTCAATAACTCATCTTTCGTTCATCAATTATCTTTTGCACATGTTACATTCATATAGAAAACAAAAAACATCGTCAAATGAATGTTGTAAACATAAACAATGCAAAAGGAGGTGTTTAGTGTGCATTGACACTCCTCCTATAAACCTATTTGAACTGTAAACACCCAGTCCGTAAAATCTCAAATATATAGACTCCTGTACAGTAAATGCACGAAGTGGGTATGTGCTAAACTAGTCACCAACAACACCACCACTTGTTCAGCTGCAACTATTCCATCTCAAGTCCCAATAAACAAATATGTTTAAGAAGCTCGATGGATGGAAAAACACACACAGACAGGGATGATATGCCGTCTTTACCAAAAAAGAACGACAAAAACAAAAGGCTGACAACATGCTGTAGTGGTTTGATCAACAGACCCTTAGTTCTATTGACTAAACTACATGTGCACGTTGAGATAAGCATATCTGCGTGCTGCGTTTTTAAAAATTGTTTCTTTTTGTTCCGTTGATAGACTGAAACTTTCACCTATATGTGTGTGTGTGTTTCATCTGTCAAGCTTCTCAGTCGTCTTTTCCATATGAGTACAGTAACAGCTTGGCAGCAGTAAACCCCCAGTTTTCATACCATGTTTCCTCTGAAGTTAGCGTCTGCCTGTACGACGAGGAACCACCAGTCTGCACACCAATAAGCCAGACATTGGACAACGGATACTCATGCAAACCTCAGGTCCTGTATGACATCACACTGATGTTGGACAACAGGATGCCTTCATCCGACATACAGGACTTCGCGTTGTAGTTCAAGCCAATAAACACAAGCAAGCAAGCATACCATGTTCTTCTTTGCGTTCATCCGGAGTGTTTTTTTCAGATGTGGTTGCGGAGAATTGTTACGCACCCTTGGGCCAACTCATCCGACTTCTGCGTGCATTTTTGACCAGGTTAGCATTCCTGGGTTCATACCATGTTGTATTCTATCTCAAACTGCTTGACATGGTCCTCTACATTACAGTACTGAAACACAGGAGCCAATAACGACATGTTTGCCTGGCATATTTCGCTGTATCTCATCAACTGCATACTACAGTTATACACATCATGTGAGTAGATGAATCCTATATTACATCCGTCGTATGTGACTATGGAGATAGCGAAACGCCATTTCATAATTTCTTGGTACAGCAAGTCGGGGGTTCAAAATCAGCTAGTGATTTGGAAGCAGGCTGCTTTGCGCTGATTTTAATAGTGTGACTGCCATCTGTTCAGAAAGCAATGGCAACATGAACTAAATTTGAACAGTAAATAGAAACAGCCAATAAATGCTGGGGTTGATTCCAACATCCTGTACATGGAGGAGTGGGAGTGTACATAAAATATCCAAATGATACCTGGGATTCAGCAAGAGTACCAACAGGAAAGTACTGGCATAACTATGATGCAGAAATCCAGGCATTCAAGACAGCAATAGAGAAATGGCTGAATACCAGCCATGGTACACAACCTGTGGTGCTATTGTCAGTAATTGAGGCACTCCAGTCTGGGAAAATGCCAGTACTAACAACACTACTATTTGAACTAGGTAACCAGAGTAAGATCACCATACAGTAGATACCATCTCACTGTGGAGTATCTGGAAATGAAAGAGCTGATCAACTAGCCTAGGATGGTGCAACAAAAGAGCAATCTGATGTAGCAGTCACACACTACCACATGACAAGAATCAACAAATTAATCAGAATGCCATTAACAGTCACACACCACCACATGACAAGAATCATCACATCAATCAGAAAGCCATTAACACCTTTTAATATTACATGTACTTTGCACAATGTTGCCATCAACCCTAAGATGATTTATGTTCAGTAGTTTGCCACTGCTTTCTGAATGAGAAGTAAATGTTGACGTCTAGCCGACTGGTTCGGAGATGATTTATGAACAGAACAAATCATTATTCTGCATCACAGAACAAGACACAATCAACTATGCAATTATATGTGTACACAATTTTACATTGGCAAATAGCCTCGTGGACTGGTGCCATACACATTCCAAGTCTGCCCTGGATATAGCACATGTAGGCAAACCTTCTACCCTACAGAAACCATAGTGGAAGATAAACATAATGGACTACTAAGTGAACTAGTAAAGACAGTAAAGTTTATACAAGAGACAACATTGCAGATATAGACAAATCAAGCGAGAGAAAGAAGAAGATTACACTCCAAGACCACTGTCTTGGTAATCCTTGGCAATAGTCCATTTCACACATTTCCTACTGAAATGATTATTAGATTCAATTCCAAAATCATGGTCCTAGTAATCACAATCTAAGTCAACTATGTCTCTCACTGAGACACTGAGCCCCAGCTTAACATCTTTGACAGTTATCCTCAATTTTCACAGGACATTACCCAAATGTTCAACGTGTTTTTGTTCCATTATGAAACCATTACATTCTCAACGATTCAATTCAAGGATGCCACCAGCAACCACCTGGCCACAAGACTGTACCCACAGACTCACCTTACCCTGCACACGTGTACCTACCTCATTCACCTGAGGTCAATGTGAGAGGCTGACATTTTGAAAGCTTCAGTTCCAAAAGTTATGCTGAACGTAAACTGCCCTGCTATCATACAAACATAACTCATAACAGAGGCCAGCATGGGCGAATGGAAAAAGCCCACACTTAAACTTCCAGCATGCTGATGCTGAGTTAGCGGGATTCAACCCCCTACACCGGACAGTTGGACTAAGATGTTGACTTCTTGTCTTTGACTTGGGGACGTAAATACAAGTACCGCTGAAGTCGGAGTGGGTTCACTGGTGGCCAGGGACATTGGTAACAGGGAAAGCTAATCCACATGCAATGCACGAGACCAGTGCATTCAAGCGTGTGGACTACACTTGAGTTCAAAGGCATATGCTGCATTTAGTGCATGCATGCACCAGCCCATACACTTGTTTGTCCAGAAAGAAACCTCCCATTACGGAAGCCGAGTGGCTGTTTTCCAAATGAAAATAGTAAAGATATGCCTGCAATTATGTGACGCCGTGCATACTTTCAGCCGCTCAGCATGCTTGTCTGCTAACAGAAACTAATACAAACCTGCCAGAGATAACTCCATGACAGTTTTATCAGGAAGAGTGGCTGGCCGAGTGGCTAGAACTCCGGACTCTCATTCGGGAGACCCTGGTTCGATCCCTCGGTAAGGTGTGGGATTTTTTTCTGTTGGGGGAAAAATGAAAATCCTAACCTGCACAGTTCGTGGCGACTGCACTAGCCAGGCGGCCTTATTTCCTCAGGCTCAAAGACCCCTCTGCCATACACCACAAGGTAATATATTGGCAGTAAATGACAGTTTTTTTTTAAAATGACTTTTATCAAGGGAAGAGCATCACACCTAGTTATGCACCGGAAAGGTGTGCCCAACTCTGGCATGCATTAGACAGATTCCACCCAAGGCAACTGGCTCTATCTACCCATGGCTTCGTTATGTTTCCCAGCAATCTTGCCAGGGAAGCAGCCTTCCAGCCTACTCAGAGCAATTAACAACTGCGGAGGGAGTTTAACTGATTCAATACCGAAGGATCATACATTGCCATATGTGACCTTCCATTTGGGCAGAAGGACGATATATAGCCATACTAAGATTATTGTGGTTTTTCTTTATGGTATCTCATTGCTCAGTGAATGGAAATTTACATTTTACTAGTTCATTTGGTTGTGTATCATGTTTGGTCCAAACCTCCTTTTTTTTTTTGGCACCGAATCAGTTAATATACAGTTTGCATAAGGGGCCTTCTGTTTCTCACCCTGTGTCCGAAAAGGATAGGTATTCAAACACACTACCCGAGAGATCAGAGGGACTTGTGATATCATGAGATAATAGTTTTGGGAAAAATTCCCAATCCTATATTGAGCTTGAAGCAAAAACTATAACCTGTCAACCACGGTTCCCCCAGATGACGCAGATATTACTATCACCCTTCCCTGGAAACCAGCATTTGATGCACAAGAAATCAATAAAGTCTGTACCAGGGAAATCAACAACAAATGTGTACTGTACTCGTGCCTAAGTTTCTTAATCATGGGAGCTAGAATAGTTTCTTAATCGTGGGAGCTAGAATAGTTTCTTAATCGTGGGAGCTAGAATAGTTTCTTAATCATGGGAGCTAGAATAGTTTCTTAATCATGGGAGCTAGAATGTCTAGGGCTCAGTACTAATCAGTTGACTTAAATGTTCCACATAAGTGGGGAAAAAAGATTATAATGCAATTATTTTTTCTCTTCAATAATAAAACATAACACAATGGTGTCGGTACTAGTTGTAAGTAGACAGTATCAACAAACAAATCAAGCAGATAATTAAACACACATGTAAAAACATATCACGTAATTTGAGAAATGAAAACTGTAATCAGGTCTTCCCTGACCAACCAACAAAGTGAGGACATGGATGCATGAAGGAATGAATTCTAAACTTACTGCAGGGCCCGGATAAACAACACAAAGTGATGACATATTACACGCATTACGGAATGAGTTCAAAGCTGTTCCCCAGCCCAGCAAAAACCACACATGAACAAGATACAAAAATGTCAACTACTGTGTTTTCGCTTTTTTAGATTCTGTACCTGATGTAGGCTCCTCTAATTTCCTCTTTTGTCCCTCTACAATTTCACTGGATCTGCTGTCTTCGCTGAATTCTCTTGTCGAGTCCACATCTATTACTTCCTCCACCCGTTCTGCTACCTTTTCAGCAAGGCTGTTTTTGTCATGACTTTCACTATCCGTAGGCTCTTCCATATTCTCCTCTGATTTGTCTGCACATTCATTATTTGGAATTTTTTCTGAAGCTTGAGTTGATGGGGATTTTTGTTGCTTGTCTTCATCCTTTTCGTCATCATCTGATATCTCCACCAGAGTATCTTCGGGTTCTGTAAGTGGACTGGGGACTCGTGTCCAGCGTTCAATTGTCTTCTGGCTGAGTCTGGCCACTTTGATGGACAACTTTCTCAGGTGTTTGTCTCTCAGGTGTTTGATGTAGTAGGCAGGGTGGTAGCCAGTGTCCCCACACACCACACAGTCACGCACACCGACAGACGACATCAGACACATGTGTTTCAACAACGACGGCTTGTCGACAACAACCATACCACACTTCATGCATGTATGGTGCATACGCATGCAGTGCCGGGTCAAGTCAACATTGCGGCTAAACCTCAAGTTACACAGTACACAAACACATCCCTTCAGTGCTGGTTTGTTTACTGTCTTCTTCTGTTCCATCACAGCCTTCTGAGGCTGCGGTTTCTGAGGCTGCTGTTTCTGCGGCTGAATGGGCGCACTGGATACTGGTTTCAGTGTCCCACTTATTGGGTCTACCTGTCCGTGCACATTAGCTATATGATTTTCGCACTCCTGGCGAGATCCTGTCTTGACCCCACAAAACATACACATATTTAAATTGAGGTAATGTTGCATGTCACGGTTGTGCACAAGGCGCATGTGAAGCAGCAAGTTCAGAACTTGATGACTGCACAATATGCACTTGCCAACCACACCTCGAGACTGATTCCCTTCTTTGTGAGAATCTATATGCTTGCGGAGACCCTGTGCGGTCCAGAACCGGACGTAGCAGGTAGCACAATACAAAGGAGCCTGGTTCCGTTCAAAGAGGTTGAATGGCAGATCGATCCGATGAGCATAGAAAAAATGTATACGCAGCGCTTTTCTATCTTTCACAAAACCGCCGCAAATCTCACAAACTTCAAAGGCGCCCGGAGGGGGTGTAGGAGCTGGAGCTATCGATGCTGGCGGTGCAGAATTCTGCTGACTATTTAACATACTGGCTATGGTTGACCGCGAACCCTTTGTGTCTACAGCTGGAATGTAGCGCACCGGCTGCTGCTGCTGTGGCTGCGGCTGTCCTGTCATTACCTTAATTGGCCCCGGCATTCTTCCATTGGCTGGGACATTGTAACGCGGGCCATTGAAGGCAGGCATGCCTTTTTGTGACAACTGTCTCTTGGCAACGATGGCCGCAGCTGTGTTCTGTGCCGCTATGGACTTGATCTCTGCTTGCTGCTTCTGCGCATCGGTCATGGGCGGCCGCAAGTGTGCATGTTTCTGCTGTTGAAACACATTTAGATTCTTGGGTACAATTTGCTTGTAGAAAATGTTCTCCAAACATAAATTGATCTCAGCTCCTGAAAGGCAACTAGGATGCAGGTTGAAATAAGGCCGGAACTGTTTGATGCACCGCTGCTTATGCAGATTCAATTTCTGCTCGTGGTTGTTTTCATAAGGGCAGAGCTCACATTCGAATGTGGCCTTCTTGTCGTGAAGTCTAGGTTGTATGCCATGTTTAGTCTCCATGTGGACCTTGAAAGCTATTGCCTGTTTGGTTGTGAACGTACAATGGGAACATCTTATGCCTTTGCTATCTTCATGTGGGTACTGGCTATGCTGAAACATCACATTCACTGATTCCGTACGAAAGTCGCACATGCGACACTTCTTTTTCAGCTTTAACTTCAGATGGCCAATTGTCGCATACAGGTCCTTTTCAATTTCTTTTAGCTTACCAAGGTCTTCCTTTTCCTTATCATTTAGTTTGTTTTGATTTTTCTTTTTTGACTGAATTTTCACAAGGTCGTGATAAACGGCCTCTTTGATTAAATCTGAGCCTATATCGAAGAGAAATTTGGACAGGGATCCGAGCTCAGCCGCCGGATTTGGTTTAAAATATTTGGGACGTGTATTAATGCGGCTCTGTATCTCCCACCGAATAAGTTCAATCTGATCTAAACTGGACTGAGGTTTTGGTGGGGCTCCAGAGGAGAACATGAACTGAACCTTCTGTTGCTGCTGACCAGGGCCGCTGCCAGCGACAAAGTTTGGATTAATTGAGGGCATTCTCTGAGAGTTGTTACCAGCAACAAAGTTTGGATTGCGTGAGGGCATTCTCTGAGAGTTGTTGCCTGGCGCCATGTTGCGCAACATTGCTGGAGACGGAACAGGCTTGGGAACAAATGTGGAGCTCCGATTGGAAGGCAGCGGCTGGCCACCATTGCTGGGGACTACACTGCTGTGGCTCAATGAAGGGGCACCAACTGGAACATAAACCATGTTCTGTGGAGCATGCACAGGCCTGTTTGGTTTATTTACTTGGATGACCTTAAATTCTCCGATTATCTCCACCTCATCGTCACCAGAATCTGACTGTTTATCATTTTCCTTCACCTTACTATCCTTCCCTTCCATTTTCTGATTATTTTTCCGTTCCCCGCCTGCTTCTTTCACATCTGAACTGTTTTTGCCAGTTCCTTTGTTTTCTTTTTCATCATCCGTACAATTCTGACCCTTGCCAGGGTGGGTATGATCTTCATCCACATGTACAACCACAACACTGTCATCACTGCTGCTATTTGTTGTTACAACAGCACCAGCCTTACGAATGTACATAGTTTTATTCCCTTTCCCAACACCTGACTGGCTACCTTCATCACCTCTTTTCTGCAACACTTGTTTCATTCCATTAACATTCTGGGAGTCTATTTCCTTACTGCCAGAATAATTATCCTTGCTGTCCTCATCCTCATCCAAACAAATGACATCATGGTCTGGTACAGGCACATCAGACTTTGGCTTCTTCAAGCTTTTTACTTCAGATGCATCATCTGAACTCCCTCCCTCTATCCCTGCCCTGATCACAGAACCATCCTGAGAGCTTGTCTTACATGTGCTCTGACGCGATTTCTTACCAAGTCCATCTTCATCCTCCACGAGATCATGGTTGGGCTGAAGATCTTTACCAACTGCATCCTCGCTAGCAGAATCAGCATCCACACTATGCTGATTACATCCTACCTCATGATCATCTGACACCGGTACACCCTGAGAAATGTCATTATTAGCAGTTGCTTCTTCCCCATCTACCTCATGATTATCTGTGTCAGACACCAGAACATCCTGAGAAATGTCATTATTAGCAGCTGCTTCTTCTTTATCTACCTCTTGACCACTTGTGTCAGACTCCAAAACACCCTGAGAAATGTCCTCATTATTAGTAGTTGCTTCTTCCCTATCTACCTCTTGACCATCTGTGTCAGACACCGGTACACCCTGAGAAATGTCATTATTAGCAGCTGCTTCTTCTCTATCTACCTCTTGACCATTTGTGTCAGACTCCAAAACACCCTGAGAAATATCCTCACTATTAGCAGTTGCTTCTTTCATATCTACCTCTTGACCATCTGTGCCAGACACCAGTACATCATGAGAAATGTCATTATTAGCATCTGCTTCTTTCATATCCACCTCTTGACCATCTGTGTCAGACACAAAAACACCCTGAGAAATGTCCTCATTATTAGCATCTGCTTCTTTCATATCCACCTCTTGACCATCTGTGTCAGACACAAAAACACCCTGAGAAATGTCCTCACTATTAGCATCTGCTTCTTTCATATCTACCTCTTGACCATCTGTGTCAGACTCCAAAACACCCTGAGAAATGTCATTATTAGCAGCTACTTCTTCCCTATCTACCTCTTGACCATCTGTGTCAGACACCGGAACACCCTGAGAATTGTCCTCATTAGCATCTGCTTCTTCCCCATCTACCTCATGATCATCTGTGTCAGACACCAGTACATCCTGAGAAATGTCATTATTAGCAGTTGCTTCTTCCCCATCTACAACGGAGCTTCTGTCATTGACACACTCAGGTGTGGCTGAGGCGGCTTGTCTGTCATCTTCCGTGTCAACAGAACTTGACTCTGTAGCAAGAGGGTCACTCTGGAGAACCGCAGGTGTATCAGGTGGACTATTCTCATATGAAATCTGTGAGCCTTCAGTGTCCGCTGATCGGTCACATACAAATCCATTCTCTGTCACAGGCAGCTGGTCTTCTGTGTGTTCACCTGTTGCCCCAGGACTCGAACATTTTGTCTTCAAAATATTGTCAGCTTCCCTTACTGTCACATTGTCACTGCTATTTTCTGGTTCCATCTGGCAGATTAAAAAATAATGAATTTAACATAAAATGACAAATGACTTGTACTTCACTTGTACAGTGTGCGTGTGAGACAGAGAAGTGTGTGAGAGAGAGAGAGAGAGAGAGAGAGAGAGAGAGAGAGAGAGAGAGAGAGAGAGAGAGAGAGAGAGAGAGAGAGAGAGAGAGAGAGAGAGAGAGAGAGAGAGAGAGAGAGAGAGAGAATATCTCTTGTCCAAACATACACTGAACAGAGATGAAACAGGCATAAAATAAAACCTTAAAACAGTCAGTATCACTCCCAACATGAGCAAAAATCGACCGTTATCTTATAGTCCACACTGCGTAGATTTGGTCATAATGTATGTCCACAGCTCCTGATCTTGCATGTTGTCACCAATCATACCCTTAGTTTCTTCATACCATGAAGTCAAGTTAATCAGCATCTTCTCTTGAGACCATCCAGTTTTCTCCTTCTCATAAAGTGCCCAAAGAATATGGATTGTCTATTTTCAATGTAGGTAACAAGTTCTCGTCTGAGAATGTTTTTTGCAGACAAATTCACTTCCCTTTGTCCATGCTCTAGATTATAAAGTTATTTTATGCAGTCTGCAAATAATTTTTCACTAATTGTCCACGATTCACTTCCATACATCATTATTAGCTGTATATAACTCTTAAGAACTCATGTTCAGTAGCAAAGACATGCTGCAAAAAATATTCATCATCTTTATTGCTTGAGCTGTTACACATTTCACCTATAATATATTTTCCATCTTGTTTTTCAGTTCAAAGCTATTTCAGCTCATTGACTTGCTTCAGAACTGCTCCATACACAATGATGCCACTATTTGTCTATTTTCTTTTTGATTAACAAATTTTTTGCCCAGAGCATGCAGGTTTTTTGGGCTATAAACAGACAAATACATTAGCTGCTGCCCACAGTGAAATCCATACAAGAGACAACATTGCAGTTAGAGCTAAACCTCAGTAGTTGTTGCCTTTTTGTTTTTAATTTTTTCCCCGCAAAGAATTTGCCTGTTTTCGTCGATGTGCCCACACGACCTTGCTGTTAATTTTGTGAAAACAAAGGTACCACGCGTTCTTCTGCTCAGTTTAGCATTGTTTTCTGTTGCGTGAGCATCACTTGCTAATAATAAAATATGAGAGCTGCATTATGATTGCTGAAATATGCCACGTGTACGAGAAGTCGTCATCCACGATAAGTTTCATTATGGCGAAAAAGGAAGCAATAAAAGAGGCTAATGTAGTGAAAGACATGAATGTGCTAACGAAACAGATCGCAAATAATTGAAGATGTCGAACAATTATTCCTTTGGATAAATCAAAAACAAGATGGCGATTCTGTTTTGGAGGCAATCATATGTGAAAAGGTCAGTCTGTTGTATGCCAATCTCATTAAGAAAATGACTTTGACGAATGCTAGGTACTTAGTGATTTAAAGGCAAACAGATTATGGTTTGAAAAATTCAAGAGGCGCACTGGCATACATTATGTTACTAGGCATGGCGAAGGTACAAGTTCGGACACATCTGGGGCCAAAAAATAGTATTAAACACTATATTTATTCTCTATAAAATGTGTTTTTGGTATGTATTTTGCAGTGTCTAGAACACATTAATTGAATTTACACTTTATTCATATGGAAATAATTGCCTGTTTTTGTCGATAGTTTTCAAAAGGATTATCGACGAAAACTGAGGTTTGACCGCATAGACAAATTTCAAGTGAATGAATGAAGAAGAAGCTGCTGCACTTCTTGGGGGAATGCTACTTTGTGTTAAAGGTGATGTGGTGGAAGTTCTTTGGAACCTGGTGGAGAGTGCAGCTGAACAAAGTAAACATATCTAAAAAGACTGGCTCAGAAGGGAGTTGTGTAGACTGGACGATACTCAAAGGGTAGAGGAAAAGCCAGGAGGACTTTTAATAAAACAGCTACTGGAATAATCAGCGTGGGAAATTTTTGGTGGCTTCTGAAAAAGGGACAGAGCATGTGTGGAAATGCCAGCGCTGCAATGTCCCACAAAGCCTGTGGCTCAGTACATCCGACTCTGACAAGCATTTTTTAGGTTTGCCTTTCCTTTCCTTTGACTATTCTTTGTTTGCAACCGCAAGGCAGCAGGTTTGTGCCTCTCTTCATCTGGTCCATAGCCCTTGACCTCCAACATGAGAGATCCTATACCTGCTGTCCGCAGAGTTCTTGGGCTAAAATGAACACACAAACCTATCTACCTCTTCGAGGTGGATAGACAACAAAGGGGTCTCAATGTCAATGAAAACCTATCCTATAGCCTCCGACCCAGTACTCTCCGGACACATCCATGGGTACTCAGTCTACACCTTCAAGTGGTAGTCAGTAAACAAAGGTAGTCCCATGGTTGATGCTGTGGTGGCTCTGGGATCCTGTCTCGTTCATTCAGTAGCATGTCCTTTGCAGAACCTCACTCCTTTAACAACCTTCTGGAAAACTTCTTGATCATAAGCCACATCATGCACCATCTTCTCTTTGGCCTTCCTCTTCCTCTCTTCCCAGGCATATATACCCCTCCATTATTGTTCTCTCCAAACTTTCATGACGTTTCAAGTGACCAAAATATTTCAATTTTCTTTGTTTTAGCGTCTTCAATAGCCAACCTTCTTCAATATTCAGCTCTTGAAGTATGGATGCATTTGTTCTTTTCTTTACCCAAGATATTCTTAGAACTCGTCTATAACATTTATATTCAAATGCATTTATGAGCTGTTCAGCTAGTTTAGTAGGTGTCCAGGTCTCACAGGTGTATGCTGCAATGGGAAAGATGCATGCTCTTAAAAATCTAATTTTTGTAGTTCTATCTATCCCACTCCATAATTTATTCAGCTGTTTTAGTCTTTGAAGAGCAACAGATATTCGTCGTTTAATTTCTGTCATTGTGTCACCATTGTTGATAATCAATGACCCAAGATATTCAAAATTGTCCACCACCTCAAATTTTTCCTCATTAGCATATATTTCTGTCTCCATAGTAGTTTTATCTGTATGCATTATCTTAGTTTTTCCCATGTTAAGATATAAGTTGTGATTTTCACTGTTAAATTGGGTTGAGGTTATTAGGTTTTCTATACCACTGTGTTGTGGATAGCAATACTACTTCTTCTTCTGCTTTCATCCGGAGTGTTTTTTCCAGATGTAATTGCGGTGTATTGTTATGCACCCTTGGGCCTAGGATCTAAGGCCAACACATCTGACTTTTGCGTGCGTTTTTGACCAGGTTAGCATTCCTGGGGGACTCTCACTTTTGTGGTGACGCCCACATCCCAGCTGGTTAAGTTAGAACGGTCAAATACTTCATGAACAGCCCTCAATGGAAGGCAGGAACAGTCCATGGGCATTATCCGCCATCCAAGCGAGACTTCCATAGTTGCAGAGCCGACACATAGCGCTCTGGTGCTGGGCTCACCGAGGGAATTGCCATATCCTACTCATGGCTGCTTTAATTCCTCACTTCAATATATTAGGCATTTCGTTCACTATGGGCCGCTCTCTGCACAAACCAGGCCGTTATGCAGACGGTATCCACTCAGCAAGCTTTCAATTCAGACATGTGCTATTTGTTGTGCCCGGAAGACATATACAGTCATAGCTGTTCTGGTCACAAGGACATTCAGAAAACTAATAAGTCATAGCTGTTCCGTCACAAGGACATTCGGAAAAATAGATAGTCAGAGCTGTTCCAGGCACGTGAGACATTTCACTCGGACGTTTTTGCGTTCTACCAGTTTTAATTTGCCACCCTTAGGCCTGCACATCCGACTTCAGCGGGCGTTTTTGGTCAGGTTAACCGTCCTGGAGTTTCGAGAGACTTCTTTCGTTCGCTTGAAATATGTCTATAACTGCAATGTTGTATCTTGTATGAATTTAACTGTCTTCTTTAGTTCACACAGCGGTCCATAGAGTTTATCTTCCACTGTCGTCTCTCTAGGCCAGAAGGTTTGCCTAGATATGTTATATTTTGGGCAGTCTTGGAGTATGTGCTCTGCTGTCTGCGACGCCAATCCACATGTGCACATGGCTGTTTCACCAATCTTGAATTTTGTATACATGTGGTTGCGTAATCTAGTGTGCCCTGTTCTGAGGCGCAGAATAATGACTTGTTCTGGTCTGTCCATAACGTGGTAGTCATCTTGAGCAGGTTTTGGTGGCTTTCTGACTGATTTGATCATTCTTTTCTTTTGGTGGTATGTAACGGGCACATCAGGCTGTTCTTCTTTGGCTCCTTCCTTAGCCAATTGATCAGCTCTGTCGTTTCCGGGTACTCTACAGTGGGATGGTATCCACTGTATGGTGACCTTATGCTGACAGCTAAGTTCAGAAAGTAGTGTCCTTAGTACTGGCAATTTCCAAGACAGGAGTGCCTCGAGTACTGATTTTGCATCTGTCAATAGCACCACGGGTTGAGTACCATTGCTGGTATTTAGTAATTTCTTTGTTGCTATCTTGATTGCCTCAATTTCAGCAACATAGTTATGGCAGTACTTTCCTGTCAGTACTCTGGCTGTGTCCCTAGTATTATTTGGGTATTCTATGTACACTCCCGCTCCTCCATTTCGAACAGCATTTTGTGCTGACACATCTGTGTAGACTCGGATCCAGAGGTCCTGTGGGTATTCTTCATCAAGGAAGCTGAGAGTGGCTGTTCTGCTCTGCACTGTTCTGTTCTTCCTTGTCAAATATTCCTCTCACTTTTGTCTGGATTTGTAATGATAGTCTATGTTCATCTTTCCATGGAGTTCGCTCTGGAATAGTTGTCAGGGGGATACCAACTGTGGGCAGATCGGTGGTTTCTCTGCAGAGTCATTTGGCCTGGTGGATAAAACTACTTCTTTTCAACCGCCCCATAGCTAGATGTTCAAATCTGTTCTTCATAGGGCGGCCTAGCAAGCTGAGGAACTTTTCTGCTTGTATTAGCGTTTTTGTTTCTCTGCGCTCTCAGTGCTTGTGTCCTCATCTTCTCCATTTCCACTATAGGGGTTGATCTCATCCCTCCTGTGGTGACTCTAAAGTGCTTGATTTTGCACCTTGTCCAGCTCTTGTAGTGGATTTTGATGCTGAACACCACGCAGTTGACCCGTATTCCAGGTGTGGTCGTATGCTCTGTTGATAAATTTTGCTAAGTATTTTCCCACTGGCTCCCCATGTGGTTCCACTTAGTTTTCTCAGGATGGCTATTTTCCTTCTAGCTTTTGCTACTGCTTTGTTGATGTGCTTTCTTCATGTCAGCCTGCCATCAAATGTTACTCCAAGGTATGTTGTTCTTTATCTTCTCTTAGGGGTGTTCCATTTATCTGGATGATCCCTGCCTTTTGTTTTGGAGAGAGGGTAAATAGGGTGGTGCTACACTTGTCAGTGTTTATGCCATGTTTATGTTTGACACACTATCTATTTGCCCATGCAACAAATGTATCTGCAGCTCTTTGTAGCAATCTGGTGGCCACTGATGCTATAACAGAGCAACCTGTTATGAGATTGTAGGGCATGGAGGGCCAGCTGGTGCGCAATATAAGGATGTATTAGGGAACAATGCACGGGTGAGTACCATGGTTAGAGGTAGCTATGGGGGGTCGTGAAATGACAACAAAGCTAGTTACGGCAGAGCGGAGTTTGACCACCAGCTGGCTAGGTCGTGAAAGTTGGTTGTCCGTCCAGAATGTGTTTAATTGAGCGGAGCAGTTTTTTTTGGTAAACCTTTGGTAGTCCAATGCCTTGTACGATGCCGTGCCTTCTTTTGTATGAGGAACGAACAACCAATAAACCATGAAACTTGGATGTCGCCGGCCTTTGTTCTTATTTCAATAGAACGTCGACTTGAACCATGACCCATTGTACGACACGGATAACCTTGCCTCCCCTACGCTGCTACAATGCATGTTCATTTGTGCTCCATAGAACCAGGTCATCAGCGTACATTGCCGCTTTAATTCCATGCGGTAGGTGAGCAACGAGATCATTGATGAAGATTAGAAAAAGTGTGGGGGACAAGACTCCTCCCTGGGGAACACTGACGCAGTAGTACTTTCTTGCTCTTGAGTCCGTCTGTACTTGGGCTCTTCTGTTGTGCAAGTATGCTTTCACCCATGTTTCGAGAGACATTTTTGTGTGATGTCGCTCACATCTCAGCTAGTTAAGGTAGAACGGTCAAAGACATCACGGCCAACCCTCAAGGGAAGGCAGGAGCAGACCATGGGCATTTCCCGCTATCCAAGGAGGCTTCCATAATTGCAGAGCTGGCACATAGTGCTCTGAGACTGGGTTCACCCGAGGAATCGCCACATCGTGCTCATGGCTGCTTTAATTCCTCACTTCCATGTATTGGGCATTCCGTTTTGCCACAGGTTGCTCCCCACACAAAGCAGGGACGGACAGTCTGCGGACGACATCCGCTCATCACGCTTTCGCTTCGGACTTCCACGTAAAGGATTTGCTAGCCAAGTGTCCCATTTCGTGGTTTTGTGACGTTTTCCACCTTTGACTATGCTCACTCTGAGTACAGATGTGGACTTTCATCGTAACCACTTCTTGCAACTGGACCGCTTTGCCACCTTAAGTACCGCTCACGAGGTAGGCTACATGTATTGCCGGCTCAGCACCTTACCTGCATGCATCAAAGAGTGAGTAACGGCCAGGCCCTCTCATCCGAGGATCCGAGACAGTGGACTGAGTCGCTGCGGAAGTCTGTTGTCCGCAAAGTCACCTTCATCTTCGTCCCGGGACATGCGGGAGTCGAGGGAAATGAACGAGCTGATAAATTGGCTGGCTCTGCACCCCATGTAGATGGCCAGCCCATGGATCGTGCCGATGTTATTAACGCCCTTAAAGATATGGCGAGAACAGAGGATTTTGACGCCAGTGATTCCACATCGCTTTCCAGGATGAAAGACCTGGGAGTAAGAATCGGCACAGCCAGACGCGAGAGGTACATCGGGAAAACAAAGCGCCTCGTCAACCAACACAGAACTGGCACTATTAGCCACCGGACGCTGATGCATATGCTGGGGGGAGGATCTGAGCACCTATGGACATGTCCGGAGTGCAACGAAGATACCCCAACTGATAACTAACTAACTATCCGAGGATCCCTCATTTCCCCCAGATGAGAGCCTTCGAACAAGTATCTGAACTGAGCATGTAGCGTGCTCAGCATCCAACCTCCATTTTACAGTAGGTGAGTATCAAACCGGCTCTCACATCTGAAGATTTATGGCAATAGCATAATTTATTTTCATAGCAATACTGTATCATCGGCATATCGAATCTCTGGTATGTCATGACCACCGATGTTTAGGGTATCATATTGTTATCTGTTTATATCATCTTTGGTATTTCTCATTATAGTTTCGGTGTATAGGTTAAACAAATAGGGGACAGCACACATCCTGACGGGCTCCTTGCTTGATGTCAAACCAGTCTTATGTCTCGCCATCTATTCTAACCGCTGCTTGTTGGTCTAGACTCTAGATAGAGCATTTTTATGAGTTGTACTACATGTGACGGGAAGCCCATATTCCTCATGATTTCTCAAAGTTGCCTTTGAATAATCCACAAAACATGAGAATAGGTTTACATTAAATTCTCTGCACTTCTCTATTATTAAACGCATGTGTTTCCACCTTGTCGTGGTGGGGGAGCTTGAGTTTCTCAATGACCCTGAGAGCTATGCCGGCGGTAGCGTAGCTACCAGCAGGGCCTCCCAAGTCGGACAGGTCAAAGGGTAGAGAACAGACAAAGAGAAACACCCTGGTCCTCCAGGTTGGGGGTTGAAGCGTGGGGTTAACATCCCCACCTTTGTAAAAACCTTTCTTTGTTACGAAACAAATACATGAGCCTCGATATCGGACTGACTTATCTGGACAACGACCTTGGAACGTTAAAGGACTTTTGAGATTTGGAACATGGAATGTACGGACACTATATCGAGCTGGAGCGGCCGAAGAACTAACCCGGGAGCTGATTGAATATCAAATGGATATAACAGCAATTCAAGAAATAAGGTGGCCAGGAGAGGGTACTTTAGAGCAAAATGGAATGATTATAATATATGGAGGAAACACCCAAAATAAACATGAATTAGGAACAGGATTTGTCATCAAAAAAGAGTTATGGGGGAACGTTTTAAACTTTAAAGCTTTTAATGACAGGATTAGTAAATTACGAATAAAAGGTAAATGGAAAAATATAACGATGATTAATGTACATGCACCTACTGAAGAGAAAGAAGATGATATTAAAGAAGACTTTTATAATGATCTGGAAGATGTCATAGAAGAAACCCCCAAACAGGACATCCTGATTGTGCTGGGAGACTTCAATGCAAAAATAGGTAGAGAGCAAACTAATAAAAAAGTGGCCGGTATGGAAAGCCTACATACAACTTCGAATGATAATGGATGGAGAGTCATCAACCTGGCAGAAGCCAAAGGACTGCAGGTTAGCAGTACCAGACTACAAAGAAAGGATATACACAAACAAACCTGGAAATCATGTGACAAGAGAACCTATAATCAAATAGATCACATTTTAATTAACAACAGAAATGCATCAAACATACAGCAAGTTAGAAGTTATAGAGGAGCTGAGTGCCACAGTGACCACTTCCTCGTTGGAGCAAAATTTAAAATAAAACTTAAGAGAGCTTTCTATACTAAATTACAAAGATTACACCCAACATATAACAGAGAAAAACTGCAAGACATTACAGTCAAAGAGAAATTTACAGATGAAATAAAATGTAAACTTGAAACTCTGCAAAACCCTTTGGAGGAAAGCGTTGACCAAACTTGGTTGAACATCAAGAATACAATTCAGTCTACCGCAGAAGAATGTCTCGGTGTGTTAACCACGCATAGAAAGAACAGATGGTTCAATCAAAAATGTGAAGAAGCAGTCATTAGGAAGAAGAATGCCAGACATGTATGGTTAAATGACATCAATAACATCCAAAAGGAAGAGCATTATAGAAATGAATGTAAAGAGGCTACAAAAATAGTCAGACAGCAGAAGCGAGAATATATGAGTAATATAATCAAAGATATGGAAACTAATCACCAGAAAAATGAATCCAGAAAATTTTTTAAAGAACTGAAGTCAATGAAACGAGGGCACCAACAAAACACATATGGTTTAAAAGACAAAAATGGGAATATGATAAATACCAATGAGGAAATGTGCAAAACATTATTATTATTGAATTACTAAATTGTGAAGCTCCAAGTAACATTTTCTCACAGGAAGAGGTTCTAACATGCGAACCACAAATTGAAGAACCTACATTTGAAGAAATCCTATATGTAATCACACGACTTAAAAACAATAAGGCAACTGGGACTGATGGAATTGCTGCTGAATTTATAAAGGCAGGTGGCCATGCATTACATCTAAAGCTATACGAACTAATAATAAAAATCTGGAGGACAGAAGAATTACCCCATGACTGGAAAGAGTCATTATTGATACCTATCTTTAAGAAAGGAGACAAGTTCCAATGTGGAAATTATAGAGGAATATCACTACTGTCCACAAGCTATAAGATACTATCCGCAGTATTACTAAATAGACTAAAACCATATTCAGAAGACATATTAGGTGACTACCAGGCGGGTTTTAGACAAAACAGATCAACAATAGATCAGATATTTATCTTACGACAAATAGCCGAGAAACATTGGGAATATAAAAGAGATCTCCATAACATTTTTGTGGATTTTAAAAAGGCTTATGATAGTGTCCATAGGAATAGTCTATGGAATGCTATGCAGGAATTTGGAATACCAAGGAAGTTAATCAACATGACCAGACTATGCATGGAAGATACTTATAATATAGTAACATATAAAGGCAGGAAATCAGACCCCTTCCAAATAACATCTGGCTTGAAACAGGGTGATGCACTATCGCCGCTACTCTTCAATCTGGCTCTAGAGAAAGTTGTAAGGAAGGTAAAGGAGGAATGTGATATTGGAGGAACATCCAAGCTGCTTGGTTATGCAGATGATATAGATATTATAGGGCAAAGTGAACAAAAGACATTGGAAATATTGACTCACTTAAAGGAAAAAGCCCAACAGATGGGGCTGGTTATCAACCAAGATAAGACAGAATATATGGTAATTTCAAGAGACGGAATGGCTAGAAACTCTGGCCACATACAAATAGATAATATGACCATTAAAAGAACGGAAACATACAAATACCTGGGTACGATCTTCAACTGCTCCAACATCATAAGGGAAGAAATACAAACTAGAATCAACTCTGGAAATAAGATATACTATGCACTACAACATCTACTAAAATCAAAGGCGCTATCTCGTAACACCAAAATCACAATATACAAAACACTGATCAGACCAGTTGTGCTGTATGGCTCTGAAACCTGGAGTACAACGAAAGGAGACGAAGCCTTGTTACAAATCTTTGAGAACAAAGTTTTAAGACGCATCTTTGGACCCATTAGGGATACACAAAGTGGAGAGTGGAAAAGAAGAAGTAACAAAGACATTTATGATCTGTTTAAGTCCCCGCTAATCACTGGTATCATGAAGGCTAATAGACTACAATGGCTGGGGCATATAGAAAGAATGGAAGATAATAGGGAAACAAAACTCGCTTACACTCAGGAAATAAATGACCGTAGACCCCGAGGTAGACCAAGAAGACGGTGGAGAGATAATACATGTACAGACCTACAAGCACTTGGAATCAACGACTGGCAAGAGAAGGTCCACCAGAGAGACGAATGGAGACGGATTGTATTTGCAGCAAAGAACCTCAATGGCTCGGAACGCTGAAGAAGAAGAAGAAGAAGATGTTGAGTATGTGATCTCTTGTTCCTCTTCCTTGTCTAAATTCAGCTTGAACCACATTAATCTCTTCTTCTATTTTCTTACAAAGTCTTCCCATTATGATTTTTAGTAGAATTTTACTTGCATGACTGATCAGGGCAACAGTTCTATGGTTGGTGCATAATTTCAGGTTGCCCTTTTTGGTACTGGAATGAAGATAGGTCTCTTCCAATCTTTTGGCCATATACCATATCTTTTTAACATAATGTGTAATAGATTTGTATGCTTTCTTCTCCCGCTTTAATTAGTTCAGCTGGTATCTCATCACACCCAGGTGATTTACCATTCTTCAGGTTCTTTATTGCCCATGCAATTCTGGCCTAGGGGTTAACGTCTTTCTCCGTAATCCTGTATATCCACGTACAGAACGTAACCTGCGCGAGAATCGGTACCGGTTCTCGTCGCGTTGGTAACTTACAAGGTATGTGAGCCGGTCGCTCAGAAAGCAATGGCAAACTACTGAGCGTAATCTTGCCGAGAAATCAACAATCAGCTGAAAGATGCTGATGTTGACAGCGATGTCCTGTAAAGGATATGGAGAAAAAAATTTTTTTTTTATTAATTTTATCTAGTGAAGGTTAAGGTTCTGTCTCTGCTGTTTGTTGTTGGTTCATGTATCTCATCCATATCCTCATTGTCTATATCATACATTGCAGTCTTATAGGTACAGCAAAAAGCTGGTAATCGGTAAAAGTGTCAGTTAAGGCCTATAACTATATAAAAGGCACTATCATCACTGACCTGGCGACGCTTAGTTTAGCAGCATCATCCTTCGAGTGCACTTTGTTGGATCAGAAAATACACACGGTTCTAGCAGCACCCTAACGCCATGGATACGAGATCTAATGTCTTTCTCATACAATAATTACGTTTTCTGGCAAGGAAGGATAAACTTTATTTACAACACAAATCAAAAAACCAATGACGGTGGGACTGCGAGTGCGTTCAACCTGTTTGTTATAGAATTTAGAATATTAATTCTGAAAATCGGATAACCACATATTATATCACAATGTTGTTACCATGTATGTCATAACGAAATTGAGGTAGTTGTTCTCCTGGCAATCAAATCAGAGAAAGAATAAACAATGAAATAACAGAGATAGACAGACTGTGGATGTCCCGGCATTACTGCCGCCATTTTTATGTCTGTCTTGTTCTCTTCTTTTCCCCCCACACACACACACAAACAATATGTCCACTGTTTTACCCTCCACATCGCACTTACATCAATTCCCTAAATTGCCAGTGTTCCTGACAGTAATAAGCACAAACTTACCATGAAGTCATTAATCTCTGTGATTATTAATAAACGGAATCATCGTCCATGAAGTTTTCTGTTTTCACTTTTGCTTGAATAATCGAGGACAACATGGCGGAGTGTGGTCACGTGGTAGTGGAGGGCGCCCAATTTGTGGTGCAGGGAGGGGGAGGAGGGGGGACCGAGGGCGCCATCTGCATTAATTACACCTAGAACCAATGGGAAACCTGGACTAACGCGCATGCGCTGATGGCTTCTTAAATTCCAGCTTACTATAGCCTCTGACGTCATGCTCTCCGGACTCATTCCCAGGTACTCAGTCTCCATCCTCATGTGGCATAAGTAAACAAAGGTAGTCACATAGTTGACTTTGTGTGTGAAGTTTTAGGCCTTCACATATTCTACTCCATGATGTAGAGGGTGAGGTGACCAATTTTCTTCCTCGCCACCTTTCAGTCTCAGGCAGTTCCGTAACATTGAAATACAAATACATTGGATGGGGGATGCAGGGATTGGCCGGCAGGCTGCACAGAATGGGAGGTGCAACAATTGATCCACGACAATTCACCACCAGGCGATGTAATCATCTACACGGATGGCTCTGTGCTAAGAGATAAACAAGAAATGCATGGGGGATCTCAGCAGAGGTTGATGGACAATTGCGCAAGAGAGCCTGGCATATGATACCACGGCATCCAGTACGAGAATGGCGGTGGTGGACAGTTGTTGGTGCAAGAGAGCCTGGCATATGATACCACAACATCTAGTACGAGAATGGTGGTGGTGGACAGTTGTTGGTGCAAGAGAGCCTGGCATATGATACCACATCTAGTACGAGCATGGTGGTGGTGGACAGTTGTTGGTGAAAGAGAGCCTGGCATATGATACCACAACATCTAGTCCAAGAATGGCGGTGGAGGCAGTCATGACGGCGTCCCGCTGACTGGGGAACAAACAGCACACGCATGTCGTGAATGTAACAGACTCACAAAGTATGCTGAGAAAGGTGAAGACAGGCCCGCTTCGGGCAGAGTGGCAGGCTTCAATTAATTAATTCATTCATTCAGTAGCATGTCCTTTGCAGAACCTCGCTCCCATAACAACCTTCCGGAAAACCTCTCGATCATAAGCAAGATGTCCCGCGTCCGATGGCTTCAATTCAACAATCATAAATAGAGAGGATCTGTTGGATTTTCCCCCCAGGACATGCTGGTGTGTTGGGTAACGAGCAGGCGGACAGATTGGCTGGGTCTGCACTTCTTGGTGGGCTATTCAAGCATGATAAAGCAGACGTGGTGGGGGTAATTTGGAATTGTGTGCATAGTGCAGAACAACTGACAGATCATCACGACGTGGTGCTGCAGGGAGTGACCGGAGGATCTGGCCGACACTTAAATCTCCGAGAACAGGCCAGACGGACAAATCATCAGACCGCTACTAGTACCATCAGTATTGGGATTCTTCGCTGGCTGTTACAGACGAGGACTGAGCACTATTGAATCTCCCGAATGCTGTGATCTCTGTACTTGACTCAACTTCTTGCCAATTCTGAACATTTCCTTGTTCCCATTTTTATCAGGCTGGATTGACCCTAGAGTCACACTGATTAGGAAATAACAATAAATCAATAACCCTGGCTCTCTCCTGAGGATTGAATCAGGGAGTCTCCATGGTGAAGTGGTCATGCTCTCTCCTGAGGATTGAATCAGGGAGTCTCCATGGTGAAGTGGTCAAGCCATCTGACACGGGCTCCGAAGGTTGTGGGTTCGATTCCGGGCCGCTTCCTTCGGTTCGCGAGTGCATTTTTTTTGGAGACTTCTGAGGGTCGTCGTTGGAGGTACGGAGTTCGTGCTTTGTGCGACGCTTTCCGCGCTGCGGAAAGAGACTGAGACATATGGGATAAAACCTGGTGCCATGAAGTCAACCCTGTTGACTTTTAAGCGACTTTAATAAGCGGACCCGCGCGACTATATCCATGGTCCCAAAGAGCCTGATCACATCTACTTTAACAATAACATGCACAGTCTGTCCATCTGCTAGTTCTTCGCCTCACCAGCTTCTTCTGCGATCAAGGTTTGCTATTTCTGATGCATAGCATCCATTGTAGTGCTTAGATGTTCGCTTTCTAGTCCCCTGCTTCTTGGGCCACCATCTCCCAATTTCGACAGTTGAGGTTTCTTTTCTGGGTTCCTTATCCCACAGGCAAATTGACTTCCTGGGCTTGTGGGCTCTGCATGCCCACATCTTCTGTCGGGGCTTTTTTGCCGTAGCCTTAGTCAGTTAGTTAGTCAGTTAGTTAGTTAGTTGGTTAGTTACAGTCCATAAGTGCTCGGATTTCCTTCTCAGTAAATCCCGCGGCGTGTAGCGGCTCGCGACACCAGTTGTGTTAGTTAGTCTTTCCTCTTGAGCCCAAAGCAGCGCACAGGGCAGAAGTCACGGCTGTCCATGTCTGGAGGCACTTTGCCACCTGCTGCAGATCTTGGACGTTTGTTTGGCCCGTTGTGTGTTGGTTTATTAATCTGGCCACACCTCTTTTAACTTGCTGTTCTCGCAGTCTGATCATGGTTGTAGATTCACAGTCATCACTTGGTTCTCGCAAAAGTCTTACTTCTCGTAGAGCATTCAGATTGTCTGCCCGCTCGTCCGCCATGGCTCGTCCGCCCTCCACATCAGCCTTACCTGCAAGCCCGTCAGCCTGCTTATTCCTTTTACACCCGCATGCCCTGGCACGAAAATGAAACTAATCTTTGCCAGCCGTGACCGCCCCAGAAACACCAACAATAACTTCGGATCCAACCCATTTCTATCTTCTTGAGCATACTCATTGAGTCACCAAGGAAGCATGCCCGAGTGAATGTCTGTGTCTTGAGTCATGTTATTGCTTTACTTACTGCCATGACTTCCATAGTCAGACTACTTGTGGTCAAGGCAAAAGCACCAGAATCTTCCTTCACAATTCTCCCTTCAGCCTGAGCCGTAAAAGCCCACAAACTTCTCACGCATCGAACGACCGACCCATCTGTGTAAATGACAGCACTACCCTCTAAAGAGTTCTCGAAGATCAAAGCCTGTACTTTCGCATCCACAATATCCGGATTTTCTTGTCTGCATTTTCTGTCTAATTGAATGCAAACTGACAAGGACGTACAGAACTATGTTGGCACTTTTACCATCTCCTCGCCAGGTACTAAGTCCTCAAGTGAACACGCCTGTTGAAGAATGTCTTCGGCTTGACCCATCCACGACTTTCCTCGCTACCCTATACCTTTTTAATGTCACTATGCAGTGGAATATGTGTGTTTGGGTTGACTCTGAAGTATGCACGTTGTCGCACATTCTCACTCTGTGCCCCATGGCTGGAAAATTTAAGAAGGTAGCGCATCGCCCTGCATGCTGTATCTCTTGTACACCCAAGTATAATACTAATACGCATAGCTTCGTCCTGTATCCTCACCATCTGCGTTTAGAAGACATAGATGGCGCTGCTCACAGTTTGCCGCCGCCATCACCCTCATCACAGCCAAACCCCGCTTGGTCTTTGTTATCGCCTGGTGAATGTGTTCAGTATAAGCAAGGCTTCGATCAAATCGTATCCTCGGGTATTTCCTTGCCTGTGTTCTTTCCACAATCCTAGCCTTTGTTTTTACAGGAAATTCCACAAGGCAGTAGTGGTTTGGGATTTGGTGTGTCCTTCACATCGACGGATTTCCTTCCAGGGTTTATGATGAATGAATAACACACGTGCGCGCGCGCGCGCACACCATCATCATTATCTAATGCCTTGCCGGCTGGCGTGGGCGACCATGCTTCTCCGCAAATTGCGATCTACGACGGCATGGATCGAATCGTGTGTTGACTCCTTTCCGTGCCATGACTGTCAAGAATTTTTATCACGCTGCCTTCCTCTCTCTTTCCGCAAATCTTTCCGGTTGTCACAACATGTTCCAGTTTTTGTCTTCTCATATAATGTGGCCAAAAAATGACGACTGCGTCTGTCTGATGTTTGTGATAATCTGCCTTTACCAGTTAGCTTCCCACAAAATGTCCAGATTGCTCATTTTGGCTGTCCAGCTAATTTTCAGCATTCTTTTATAAAACCACATCTCCAAGGCTTCTATGCATGTTTTCCCTGCTTGTTTACTAATTGTCCATGATTCGCAACCGTATGTTAATATTGATTCTGTGTAACAAAGTAGAACTCTTCTTCTAACTTTCAAGGACAAGGACTTATTGCACAAATAATAATATATTAATATATTATATATATTGTGTGTAACATGAGTTCTTTCTAGTTCTCTCAGTCAGAGTCCCAGAGAGAGAGAGAGAGAGAGAGAGAGAGAGAGAGAGAGAGAGAGAGAGAGAGAGAGAGAGAGAGAGAGAGAGAGAGAGAGGAGTAGTGTATAGTACCTATAATATGCCACCTTGGATGTGCGGAATGAGGGGGTCTAAAAATACAAGGATTAACTCATACTGTTTCATATGAAGTAAGGAAGAGTCAGTACAGTCATCTGCATTCTGAAGTTGCTAGGGTAATCAAATTATGCACATGCGCACTCGATGTTGTTACCGGAAGTTTGAGACTGAACTGGCATCATCTGTTTCACTAATTTGTTGGCAGTTTTGCTTATTTCTTTTGCGCTTTGGAAGAGCATGGTATGTTGTATGTCTGCAGTGAACTGGCCTTATAAGAATTTACCCCTTAAGTATGTCTCGGTTTTCTGTATTCGGTTTGGTTTTTCATTCATTGAGTTTCCCTCGTACTGTCGCTCGCGTCGTGTCTTGTTTCAGTTGTTTCCGAGTCACTGAGCGAGTGCTGTCTGCTCTGAGTCTCTCTATCGACGAGAGATTCTGAGTCTAAAATTCTAAATGATGTAAGATTCCCGTCTGCATATATTGTGGAGCTCTATGTTTGCTATAATGAAGGAAAAATTAAGATATGAACGGAAGGTAACCTTGCCCCAAGATACTGCTGCCGTTAACGGTGCAACGCACATGATCCGCACTCCCTTTTTTTTAAAGTTAACTTGCGATATCTGATCTTAGTCTGCATTAACCAATTAACACAAACAAAGCGTCAAAGCACAACTGTTAATATTATAATAATAAGTAACTATCTGTTCCTCAATGAATGCTGATTTCGTATGCACGACTTCTTCAAAAGAATATCATAGACAGACAGAAAAACCAATGACCAAGTACTACAGGAGACAAGTGAAAATCGTAAATTGATTAGAGAAATTAGACGTAGACAGTCAACATTTTTTGGACATGTTATGAGAGGAAATTGATTGGAGAACTTAGTGACAACTGGCAAGATTGAAGGGAACAGACCAAGGGGAAGACCGAGAAGTAAATACCTGGATGGCTTGGCCACATGACATAGTCAAGACAGGAACACTGAGCTGATCCATGACTCTGGTGGTCCAGTGAAATATCTATCTGTCTGTCTGTTTATCGATCAGTCTGTCTGTTCTATCTATCTATCTATCTATCTATTCTACCTACCTACCTACCTACCTATCCATCCATCCACCCATCTACCTATCTATCAATATCTATCTATCTATCTATCTATTTATCTCTATCCATCCATCCATCTAATCTATTTGTCTGTCTGACGACCAGGCAATCTATATTTCTGTCTGTCTGTCCGTCCATCCAACTCCTATCTAAAATAGATGCATTATTTTTATGAAAACTTTGAAGATGCCTTAAAGTTTTTATCACTTTGTTTATAGCGCATATGACTTGTGTAAATAAAAATAGAAAATTAAAAATATAGATAGAATAGAAGAATAGATAGTTAGATTGATAGTAGGAAATATGATTGGAAGAGATCTATCTTCATTTCAATAACTAAAAAGGGCAACGTGAAAGTACTGAAAGTAAACTTACCAAGATATCACGAACAGCCAATAAATGGTGGGCGGTGGGTTGACTGCAGAGTACTGCACAGGATATGCAACTAACTTTCTCTCACAAAAAAATTACATTTTTTTAAACGAACAAAAATCTTTATTTTCAAAGGGTTAAGAATTGGGCACGCAGGCCCATCCTACATTCTGCCCTTCTTCTCTATTTCCTCTCATACATTCTTTCATTCAACATCTCTTATGAATCAATTCTTTGACAACAAAAGAATAATAAGCATTAAAATGCATTAAAAATAATCAATAATACATGACTTGTTGAGGCAATGTTTAACATGGGCATCATAAATACCCAACATGGGTGTAAGGTGCCATACATATGGGAATGTTTAAAAAAAAAATTACATTACATAGAAGAAAAAAACATTTAATTTGATGTGGAAAAGAAATAAAGAAGAGTAAAACATCTAATGTGCTGTTGAAGAGAAATAAAAAGATCTTAGACAATTTTCACATATTTAAAATAGATGAATTATTTTTATGAAAACTTTGAAAATGCCTTAAAGATTTTATCATTATATTATAACGCATATGCCTGTAGATAACTGTAGATAAACATTTTATAAAACTTTGAGAAAAATACAACAATTATTTAAATTACATAATATAGCAATGCTACTAAAAGTAATGTCCCTTGATATAACATTTCTTAAGTTAAGTCCCCTTGCAATATTTTAATTAATGTTAATTTATTACTAAATAACTGTTTGTAAACTAACAAACTATGCCAGTTGGCTGCCCGGGAATGAGAAGAACATCTGTAGAAAATTTCATCTCAATCGGATGGACCGTTCGCAAAAGCATAACGGACACACACACAAAGACACAAACATTCTCTTTTATATATATAGATGACTTCTTCAGTGTGCTGTTTTTATAACAAAGACTTCTTCAGTGCACTTATTTTTATATAAAAATGACTTCTTCAATGTGCTGTTTTTATAACAAACACTTCTTCAGTGCACTCATTTTGTATAAACACAATTTCTTCAGTGCACTTATTTTGAAACATGACGTCTTCAGTGCACTTATTTTATACAAACACGACTTCTTCAATGCACTTATTTTATATAAACATGACTTATTCAGCATGCTGTTTTTATTCAAACACAACTTCTTCAGTGCACTTATTTTATATAAACATGACTTCGCTAGTGTGCTGTTTTTATACAAATACGACTTCTTCAGTGCACTTATTTTTAAATAAACATGACGAGGGACACTGGTAACAGGACAAGCTAGAGCACATGCAAAAATCGTCCAACTTGGACTACACTGGAGTTCAAAATGGTCACTAAAAACAAAACAAAAACACTTTTCCAGCCAGTATGGCTCTGAAGCAAACCCAGCCTCATTAAAAATGGGCAGCAGACAATTTTCAGAATGTCTGGGAATTACCTGATAAGGAGAGATCACGAGGAAGGGAACTGTCCACCCAGTCTCATGTATCTCCGCCAAGAATATGAAAGATCTAAGACTTCGAACACCAATGACAGTATCTGCACTGGGACTCCTGTACCTTGGATACCAGACACATGCCCAAAGGAGATAGCATTAGAATGAAAGAAACACAAAATAGTTTACAATATTTTTATTTGTTTGGGCACTCGTTTTTAACTCAAGCATAGTCAATGCACATGCTTCTTCTTCTAGTGCACTGAACTGAATTTTGTATGTGGATTAGCTTTCCTTATTACCACTGTCCCTCGCCATCAGGCGGACCCACTCCGACTTCTGAGGTGCTTGTAATTTACATCCCCAAGTCAAGGACGAGAAGTCATCATTTTAGTCCAACTGACCAGAGTTGGGGTTGAACCCGCTACCTTGGCATCAGAACACAGGATGTTTAGGAGCAAGTGCTCTTATCCATTCTTCCATGCTGACCTGCATCGTTTATGATATCATTCCATTCTTGTTGCTTGTCTTGTGGTTTCAACAGTCTCAAGAAATCGACGACACAATCAAGAGGATTCAAGCTCACAAGGGTGTTATGGGTATCATTATTATCAACAGCGATGGTAGGTCATTGACATTTATGTAGCAGTATCTTTGAATATAATTAACTGTATGCAATAAGTCCTTGTCATTGGATGTTAGAAGACGAATTCTGACATGTTACATAGAACCAGTTCCCGGGAAGGTTAACCTGGTCAACAAATGCCTGAAGTCATCAAAAGTATCGGCCGAAAGGTGCAAATATTGCACCTCTGCTGTAAACAGGCACAACGCAATTACAAACAACATTCCCGATGAACATAGAAAAAAAAAAGAAGAACCAGTTCTTCTTCTTCTTCTTCTTCTTCTTCTTCTTCTTCTTCTTCTTCTTCTGCTTCTTTTCCTTCTTCTTCTTCATCTTCTTCTTCTTCTTCTTCTTCTTCTTCTTCTTCTTCTTCTTCTTCTGCTGCGTTCATCCGGATTTTTTTTTCCGGACGTGATTGCGTTGTGCCTGTTTACAGCAGAGCTGCGTTCTTGCACCGTTAGGCCGACACATCCGACTTCTGCGGGCATTTGTTGACCGGGTTAACCTTCCCCAGGGGAACCAGTTCTAGCATATGTCTGTGTATTCTGGACAATTAGTAAACAAGTGAAAACAATTGCTGGAGGTTTTGGAGATGTTGTTTTATAGAAGATTCCTGAAAATTTATTGGACAGCCAAAATGAGCAATCTGGACATTTTGAGGAAGGCCAAGTCGCAAAAACAACTTATTACAAACATCAGAATGAGGCAGTCTTAATTTTTTGGCCACATTATGAGGTGACAAAAACTGGAACATGTTGTGACAACTGGAAAGTTTGGCGGAAAGAGAGATAAGGGAAGATAGTGGGAGAAAATTCTTGACAGTCTCGTTTCATGGCACAGAAGGAAGTCAGCACATGAACTCCAATAAGCCGATGAAGATCGCAAGATGTGGAGAAACATGATTACCCACACCAGTCAGCAAGGTACTTGGTGATGATCTTTAAATATGTTGTTCTGAGGATGATATCTAAATTATGTGCCCTGACACTGGAGGAGTTCAGAGAAACTACAGTTTGGTGTAAGAGGGTGTTGAGTTGGGTCAAAAGATTGCACTAGATGCATTCCCATAAGCATTAAGTCCTCATCTAACAGCCAGCAAAGAGTTCCAGTACTGAGCGAACGAAAGAAAAAGAAGTTCCAATACTAATGGTACCCGTTGCAGTCTGATTATATATCTGTCTAGCTTTACCTCTGAATGATGACTGTTGACCAGATCCTCTGACCACCCTTGCTGCTGCATTCTCTCTAGACCATGATAGTCTATTTGTTCTTCTGCAATATTCACATTCTCTCAGAGGGCCTTCACCACATCTGCTTTATTCTGCATCAAAGACGGTGTAAGAAGGTGTATTAGGGTGTAAGAGGAAATGAACAAGATGATAGGAATAAAAGTGGAGCTACTTTGGAAATCGAGGGCCCCAATCATAACTAACCGAATGATCGACAGTTGAATGGGGCCTGAACACATTGTGTTCAAAAGTGAGGAAAGCAGATGAGCAATGGACCAGCTGATAAACTAAATGCCCTTGGAGAGGCAGGGCGATTAGACGAATGAATGCCCCGGGAAGGTTAACGCGGTCAACAAATGCCCGCAGAAGTCGGATGTGTCGGCCTAACGGCGCAAGAACGCAGCTCTGCTGTAAACAGGCACAACGCAGTCACATCCGAAAAAAAAATCTGGATGAACGAAGAAGAAGAAGAATTGCTATGACTATTGTCACCTCAAGAGCTGGCAGGGAATTGTCAGGTCATTCTGATGCCCACAGGACATTATCAGAGATAATGTTGGTACCAACAGGAATCATTAAGTCATTCTTGTGCCAGCAGGCACTGATCGGGTAATTCTGCTGCCAGTTAGGTCATTCGGATGCTGACATAGACTTATTGATGCTGTAGGTCATTTCAGTGCCAAGAGGGGATCATTTGATCACTCTGTTAGTGCTGTCATACATTTGGTGTCATATATTTGTTAAGGAAGAGAGCAGAGCTTTTACCGTGGAGGTCATGGCAGTAACAAAAGCAGTTGATGCGTGGATGGAGACAAAACATTAGCCTGTGCATGTTTTCTTAGTGATTCGATGAGTATGCTAAGGAAGATTGAGATTGGCTGGGCCAAAAGACAATGACTTGAATCTCTGAGGAGATCAAAAGTGACTGTTTAAATTTTTGTGCCAGGGCATGAAAGTGTAAGAGGAAACAGAGCAGATAGGCCTGCAGGCCTGACTTCTATGGGGAGCGGATGAGCTGTAGATCAAACATCCTGAATGCCCTCAGGGAGGCAGGACGAGTAAATGTTCCAAGAGATGGATGTGATTGTGTATTTTGTAAGTCTTCAAGAATATCAACTCAAATGGGGTGTTTTGCCCTACAAAAGAACGCCATGCAGGGAGCCAAAGAAGAATAATAAAACAACATAGACCTGGTGTTGTCACCAGCTACGCTTTGAGGGAAATACTGAGGAGGGGATCAGAATACATACGCTCAGTGTGCAATGAGGATGATCTGACTAACCAACAGACTAACTGGTGACAGCAGCAAAACACTGTGTTATTCTAATGCCAGCAGGTCATTCTGAGGCTTACAGGGAATATAATTAGATAATTATGATGCCAACAGGGAACTATCAGGTCATTCTAATGCCAACAGGGAGCCATCAGTTAATTCTAATGCCAACAGGCAACCATCAGGTCATTATAATGCCAACAGGGAACCACCTGGTCATTTTAATGCCAACAGGGAACCACCTGGTCATTCTAATGCCAACAGGGAACCATCAGGTAATTCTGATGCCAACAGGGAACCATTAGGTCATTCTAATGGCAACTTGGAACCATTCTAATAGCAATAGTGAATCATTCTAATGCCAACAGACAACCATTATAACACCAACAGATAACCATTATAATGCCAACAGGGAACTATCAGGTCATTCTAATGCCAACAGGGAACCATCAGGTCATTCTAATGCCAGCAGGGAACCATCAGGTCATTCTAATGCCAAAAAGGAACCATTCTAATGCCAGCAGGGAACCATTCTAATGCCAACAGGGAACCATCAAGTCTTTCTAATGCCAACAGGGAACCATCAGGCATTCTGATGCTAACAGGGAACCATCAGGCATTCTGATGTTAAAAGGGGACCATCAGGTCATTCTGATGCCAACAGGGAACCATCAGGTCATTCTAATGCCAAAAAGGAACCATCCAAATGCCAACAGGGAACCATTCTAATACCAACAGGGAACTATTCTAATGCCAACAGGAAACCATCAGGTCATTCTAATGCCAGTCATGAGGGAACCATCAGGTCATTCTAATGCCAACAGGTAGCCATCAGGTCGTTCTAATGCCAATAGGCAACCATCAGGTCACACAGATGTTTCTAGTTTATAAATAAATATTTATTAATTCTCCACATTTCTGAAGCACACAGCAGGACTGATTTAACATTAGAGTTTAACATTCTCAGTGTTTTACTGTCACAAGGTTGTTATAACAGACAAAAGTGGCTGTGGTTGTGTCCAGAGGATGTCTGTGTGAATGTTGTGTTGAACGACTGATCACCAACTATAACTCAATATCGAACACCAGACTGCGCACACAAGAATTTAATTTGAAACAAACACAATGCATTCACAATCATCAGGAGAAACTTCCATAGGAACAGTATACTTCTATTTCACACAATAAGGTTCTGCGACCACACGATAGCCGTTTACTGGCCTCGCACACTACACTATACTGAACTCTTCTCCACTCTACTGGGCCAGACCTCAGTCCTCCACTGTCTGCCCAGGACTCCTGACTCACTGCCCTTGCTCAGTTTCAACCTCACTGACTCCAAACCCCCAGGCAGAGTTCTCCCTAACTCCACCACAACTAACCTCCAAATCCCCCAATTTGCCCAGCCTTGTCTCTTTATTCAGTATTCCCGGACCTTCCCAGAAACATCATTTAACCTCTTTAACCCCAGTCTAGATTTGTCCAATATAACCTTGCTAAGTTTCCCTTTGTCTCTTAGTTTGCTATCATGTTTTAGCATCTCATTAGTGACCTCCTCTTAGCCCGTACCTGTTCTAACAATCCTTGTGTTGGGTCTTACCCATTGTTCTAGAGTTTCTTAATCGACTTCTCTGACCTCACATCCGCTCTACTCTCATGTTTTCTCTGTGCCTTCGTGACTTCGACTGACGTCTCCGTGATATACTCTCTATTGTGTTTCGAGCCCACATATTGTTTTGGAAATTTTACCTCCACCTTTTGACCTAACATCCACCTATTACTTCTCTGACCCAGGTACCCTTGCTAGTATTAGCAAATTCTTAACTAGTCTGTTGACCGCAAATTTGCATAAACATATGCACGTTACAGTAACTAAGTTTAATTCCTTTTTGACCCCTACAAGTTTCCTAGTGCTATGAAAGCTCATCTTGCCTTTTGTATCCTTATTTTAATATCTCTGATCTATTCCCTTAACTTTGTCTACATTGCTACCTAAATAGGTGTATAATTCCACTTCTGGCGTGAGGTTTTGCCGAGGGAAAGCCAGTTATCATTTGCTTGATTTATTATCATTGTCGTTGTCTTTCCCTTATTTGATTTATGTACTCGACCAGTCAAACTGTTTACAGTTCTGTTGTGATGAATGCCGGCTCTTTGGGGAAGGGGTTGTGAATGCATACCATGTTTCGAAACAAAGCTGCAAGCGATTTGGAAGCAGACCGCCTTGCGTTGGTTTCTATACAAATGTATGAGTACCATTCGTTCAGAAAGCAATGGCAAGCTACTTGCTAAGAAATCATAAACAGCCAAAATATGCTGGAGTTGACTGCAACGTCCTATAAAGGACATATGACTAACTTTTGTCGTGAATACCAGACATATTTTAGTTACTGTTGTCTTTGTCCAACAGGGATACCTATCAAGTCAACAATGGATAATGCAACGTCTGTTCATTATGCCAGTCACATTCACAGCTTGGCAACCAAAGCCCGGGCCGTTGTTAAGGAAATTGATTCAACCAATGATCTGAGGTTTCTGAGAATAAGATCAAAGAAACATGAAATCCTCGTTGCTCCAGGTAGGTCCAGGTATTGGGGGACAGGTGAGGTAATTGGAAACAGCATGGGCAATACATTCACGGGTGGGGGTTATCATGCCCAAAAGATAAGAGCGCTTGTTCTTAAACTTCCAGTGTGCTGTTGTGAGGTAGCGGGTTTAACACCTACACCGTTCAGTTGGACTAAAATGTTGACTTGGGGATGTAAATTACAAGTATCTCAGAAGATTGAGTGGGTTTGCCAGATGGCGAGGAACAATGGTAACAGGGAAACCTAATCCACACGCAAAAATCAGTCCAGTGCACTAGTAGTAGCATGTGTATGGACTACCCTTGAGTTCAAAGTGAGCAAGCACAAAATACAAAACGATTCACAAGTATTGATCAGCAACCTAAGAAGTAACGGACAGAAATAGATGTTCGATGACACACTAGACTGTATACAAATTGAAGGCTGTAGGATTTGATTGGATTTGAACCAGCCGCCACCAAAAGTATGACAGAGCCTCAATGAAAGACATTTCTCATGCTATTTCCATGTAGGTTGTATATTCCTTGTCCTGCTTGTGTTGTATATTTATTGTTGTTCTGTATATTGTATATTTCTTGTTGTTTGCTTATATTGTCTATTTCTTGTTGTTCTGCTCATGTCTATTTCTTGTTGTTCTGCTTATGTTGTCTATTTCTTATTATGTTTGTGTTGTCTATTTCTTGTTGTTCTGTTTGTGTTGTATATTTTTTGTTGTTCTATTTGTGTTGTCTATTTCTTGTTGTTCTGCTTATGTTGTCTATTTCTTGTTGTTCTGCTTATGTTGTCTATTTCTTATTGTTTTGCTTATGTTGTCTATTTCTTATTGTTCTGATTATGTTGCATATTTCTTGTTGATCCATGAGTTGATTATTTCTTGATCCTCCGGTATTTTATATATTTCTGCTTGCTCGAGGTTGCATTCGAACAATAACTCATTTGAACAATGCCTTTGGCTATATGTTTTAATTGTTTCAGCTAAAGTATTATATTATTCATTTATTCTCTTCATATGATATATAACTCTGCAGTATGCACCTGATGATAAGATGCACCTAAATATTCCAGGCAATAATTCATGCAACATATTGTTTGTTGCTTCTGTGTTCAAATTCTCTGTTAAACCTTTCTACAACTCTTGTAATTTTACAGATATTAATTTTAGTCCATTGACAGAAAAAAAAAAGATTTGTGTTGCTTACTAATTAGTGGATGTTCATGTTTTGTAATTTCCTTTCAGATAATACTGAAGACATGTAGAATAGATTTTTATAAGTGTGAGTACATTACCAATTTGCACAGTAATTTTTGCTTTATTTTTCTTCGCAGAACCAGAGTACTGTATGATCGTTATCCAGAAAGATGCAAATTAATATCAAGGACGGGTTCTTCCTGTTTCTGCGATGGTTGGACAGATTTTTGAGCATTTTTCATTTGTAGTAAACAAGGAATAAGGTGATACATTGAAGTTTAGTTTGCAGCAGTATCTTTGAGTCGGTTGTTATATATTCTTTACCTGGGATTTTTTTTTTCTTATCCCTTCCCCCAAACAGCATTGCTTTGTACTATTTGCAGAGGCTAATATTTTTGGTGTATAATATTTTGTGAAGTTATTATTGTTTATTTTTATTTTTGGTGTTGTGAGCAAGTTATGTGACAAACATAATAGGCACAAAGTGAAGTTTACAGTGAATCAAATATTTTTTTTGAAGATGCGTTCACATTTTGTTTAAGGTTTTCTTGTGTGATATACAATTCTGTAATTAATGTTTAACCCTTTGAATAATAATTTATCCTGGCCTTCACATATTCTGTTGCTGAGCTCTATAAGGAAAAAGCTCTAGTTTCATATTATCATAACGCTAAGAAGGTTAATCCAGCCAAAAATTACCAGGAAAACACTGAAACGTGCAGATATTACCGCTCATCTGTTAACAGGCATGTAGTGCTTCAAAAATATAGAACAAATGCTTGATGAACACAGAAGATGATGACATCATCATACCACCTCTATTTCCAAGGAGCAAGATCTGTGTAGAGACATGAACTCCTCAGCCATTTGGCAAGGCACAAGATGATGAAGGTGATTAATAATTAACACATGACCCCAAATGTTAAATGAAATGCTTGAGAAAGACTGGGATTTCCAGGAGAGACAGAATATCAAACAAGATCTGAAATGTAAAAGGTATAAAACATTAATTGCGTGCCCTTTACAGGATATTGCAGTCAACCTCAGCATTTATTAGCTGTTTGTGATTTACAGGCAGTGTTAGTTCAGTAGATCATCTTGAATCAATTTAAAGAAAGTAGCAGTTAAATTGAGCTTGTTCATAACTCTGTAGAGTTTGTCCTCAAAGGGAGCCGACGTGGGCATATTGCTTTCTATTCTGCGCATGTTGGACACTCCTGCAACAAATGTGTAGCTGTCATTTTACCAGTTCCACAGTTACATTTATCTGTATTGCCTATCTTTAGTTTATTGAACAAGTGGTATTTCAGTCTGTTATATCCTGTTCGGCATCTGAAGATTGTTACTTGTTCACTTTGGTGTAGTTTGTGATATGCATCATCTTTCTGGTGACCTGGATGCTCTGATTTCTGCTTGGTTCTATAACTGCTTCTTATAAATCTCTTGGCCTTATCACAGGTTATGTCTATGGATAAGAAGCATCTAAGACAGTGGTTCTCAACCGGTGGGGAATCCCCCCCCCCCCCCCCCCCCCCCCGGGATTTTAGGGTTTCCAGGGGGGGGGGGGAATGAAGATTATTTCAAGATCGCGTTAATACAAGAACCGATTACTTGATATTGTTTTTCCCTTCATACTTTACAGTTCTGTGCATTTCACCCTTCTAAAATTCATTTTATAAAGTAAGTAGACCCACAAATCACGTTTTATGTGGACGTCTAGACTTGTTTTGGTATGTGCTTCCATTATTACGTATACTGTGTAGGGGAAGAGCGAAAGGGGGGGGGGGGATTTTTTAGGTAGGAAATTCGAAAGGGGGGGGGGGTGGAATGACATCCTGAAAATGTGGTGAAGGGGGGCAGGGGCCAAATTTTTAGGTAGGAAATACGAAAGTGGGGGAATGACGTTCTGAAAGTATGGTGAAGGGGGGCACGGGCCAAAAAAGGTTGAGAACCACTGATCTAAGATAACACATGGAACTCAAACTTAGGCTACCCCCCACTCATACACTTAAGAACACAAGTGTGAATTGGGAAAACAGACATCATACACCTGGGTTAGGCATTGAGCAATCCCACTTAGCTGGATCAAACAGGATTACAGTCTATTCAGAAATTACTCAGCCCCAAAGATTGCCTGAAAGAGACCAATGAAAGTAGAAAATTGTACACAACTATACTGAAGAGACGAACTGTGTTCTTTGGTCACATAATGAGAAGAGAGGTATTGGAGAACTTCGTCATGACTGGACAAATTAGAAGAAGAGCAGTCAGACTGAGGGAAATGATTTCTGGATGACCTGTGACAGTGGCAAGGAACAGAATAAATAATTATTCTGCGCTTCAAAACAGGACACAATCAATTATGCAGTCTCATGTATACAATATTTAAGATTGACAAATCGGCCATGTGCACATGTGAATTTATGATGCAGACAGCAGATCATTAACAAAGTTGATCCAGAACACCAACGGCCGAAAGATGTGGAGAGACATGAACGCCTGCTCAAGTTTGCAGGACACATGATAATGATGATACTTTGCCCAGGATATTGGACTAAAGGTTCGGGGGACCAGAATGGGAGCAAAGAACAGTAACACTGTAACCTGCCATGCATGTCTTAAGAGGTGACTAATGAGGTTAGCGTGAGGCTGGCTACTTCATCTCATAGAAAACTTTAGCATAAAAATCGAACCAATCATAAACAAGTCTACAAAAGGATTAGCGTTGGTTGGTTGAGGGCCCATGCTTCTTTGGGAGATGACAGGCAGAAGGAGAGGAAGGTTCAAAGGTTCACATTGTTGTTGTTGTCATCATTTGTAGGTGTTCAGTTTGTAAAATGTTCGCAGTGTGTTCATGAGAAGTACTAGTTTCCTGCCAGGTTTTTACAAAGTTGTATTGTTTAGATTTAGTAAACCATATATTTTTATGGCAATACCTGCATTTGTTTTTTGCACAATTTACAATTTTCTTATTTGAATATACAACATTTTCAGTGTTACCACTGTCAGGTATATTCTTTTCTGTAGCATGTGTTAGAAATTGAGGTCATGCCCAGGAAAACATTTACAGTTTATTCAAACTGACCATAAGCTAGTTTGAGTTTGTAAGAATATTAGAAATATCATTGATGGACAAACAGGCAGCTTCATTATTTATGTGGCCAGGTCATGAATTTAAGGCCAAGTAATGCTTCAGTGCAGATTATTTTGTGTCTTGCGTTTCTTTAATGTTGTCTACATGCACAAATTATGGATGTATGAAGTGAGATGCCATTCCATTTGTATAATTTATAAACCCTGTTTAACTTCTACATTTAAAAAGTTATGATTTTGTTATTTTGTGTGTGTTGTTGTAGAATTAGATAATATGAGGGGGGGGGGGGAAGACAGGTTGAATGGGCAAGGGCACATGATATGATACTCAGAAACACCATCTTTCAGCAACACCCTTGATGCCTTTGGACATGGAAAAGACCAGAAAACAATTTCCATAATGAAATTGATTACTTACTTTTAAGTAATCAATTTCCAAACAGCTTACTGTCAGTAAAAACAAAACCAGAAGCAGTTTTCGATAGTTTTATCAGTAATTGAACAACTAAGAACAAAGCTGTAGAAATTAAAGTAGACTCCTTCCTACCATAGATCAGTTCCATGGACAGAACAGAACAAATTATTATTCTGTGCTTCGAAACAGGACACAATCGATTATGCAGCCTTATGTATGCAGTAGTTAAGATTGGCAAATCAGCCATGTACTCGTGTGGATTAGCGCTGCAGACAGCAGATCACATACTCCAAAACGGCCCCAATTACAACATCTTCTTCTTCTTTCGTTCACTTGAAATTTATTGTCTGTATCTGCAATGTTATCTTAAATACTTCCCCGAAAACAACATTTCTTATTCTTTCGTTCACTTCAAATTTATTGTCTATGTCTGCAATTTTGTCTCTTGTATAAACTATAGGACATATTGGGCAAACCTTGTGGCCTAGAGACACAACAGTGGAAACTTAAATTGACAGACCACTAAGTAAACCAAAGAAGAAAAAAAAGACAGTCTTATACAAGAGACAACATTGCAGATATAAACAATTTATTTCAAGCGAACAAAAGAAAGAGAGTGGAAAAGAAGAAGCAACAAAGACATTTATGATCTGTTTTAAGTCCCCGCTAATCACTGGTATCATGAAGGCTAATAGACTGCAATGGCTGGGGCATATAAAAAGAATGGAAGATAATAGGGAAACAAAACTCGCTTACACTCAGGATGTAAATGACCGTAGACCCCGAGGTAGACCAAGAAGGCGGTGGAGAGATAATATACATACAGACCTACAAGCACTTGGAATCAGCGACTGGCAAGAGAAGGTCAACCAGAGAGACGAATGGAGACGGCTTGTATCTGCAGCAAAGAACCTCAATGGCTCAGAATGCTGAAGAAGAAGATGAAGGACGAAAGAATAAGATTACCCAACAGAATAGAGTATATTAAATAACAATGTCCCCAGGAATGCTAACCTGGTCAAAAATGCACGCATAAGCCGGATGTGTTGACCTAAGGGTTTTCAACCCAAGGGTGCCTAACGCACACTGCAATGACATCTGAAAAAACACTCCGGATGAACGAAAAGAAGAAAAAACAACAACCTCTAGAGAATGGAGATCAAGGCTGCTACTGAAAAAGTTAGTTTTATATCCTTTACAGGATGTCACAGTCAACCCCAGTATTTTTTGGCTGTTTGTTATTTCTTGGCAAGTTTATGTTCAGTAGTTTGCCATTGCTTTGTGAACAACCGGGTATTCATACTATTGTATGAACATCAAGCAAGGCGATCTGCTTCCAAATCGCCAGAAGATGTGTTTCGAACGCGGCGTTCAGGATTACTGAAATGGCTTGTCAATAAGTCACGCTTTCTTCTTCTTCTTCTTCTTCTTCTTCTTCTTCTTCTTCTTCTTCTTCCTCTTCTTCTTCTTCTTCTTCTTCTTCTTCTTCTTCTTCTTCTTCCTCTTCTTCTTCTTCTTCTTCTTCTTCTTCCTCTTCTTCTTCCTCTTCTTCTTCTTCTTCTTCTTCCTCTTCTTCTTCTTCTTCTTCTTCTTCTTCCTCTTCTTCTTCTTCTTCTTCTTCTTCTTCTTCTTCTTCTTCTTCTTCTTCCTCTTCTTCTTCTTCTTCCTCTTCTTCTTCTTCTTCTTCTTCCTCTTCTTCTTCTTCTTCTTCTTCTTCTTCTTCTCTGTGATAAGCATTTGCTTTGCCTGGTGCATAGCGTCAATTGTAGTGCCTGAGTGGCTGCCACTTGTGGAGGCTTTAAACCTTCAGGAACTTGCTTGGATCAGTAGTCCAATTCATGCAGGGATGTGTAGAAATGAGAAAATTGGAATGTTCGCTTCAAAGGCAATAATCTTTAAAGGGCTAAATGCGAGAAAAATCGACTTCATTGCACTGGGTTTGCCTCCATCTGGCTTGGTCTCTCTCCGGAGAATGTCCAGCCGCCTGCCTACAGGATTGCACTAAGCGTGAACTCTGTATTTCAATTGATGACCCCCATAGGTCTCAGGAAAAACTGCACCTATGATCTGAACAACGAAGTCCAAAAGGGAACCAATATCTACAGAAATCAAGGTAGCTAGCTTGACCAACTGGCCATGGAAATTTACCCCTTCCTCCCAAAATCTGTTCAAACTGATCATTGGGACATAGAAATTGGACAGTAAGTGACTGCTTTTTTCATGGTGACACATCTCTTGGAGAATATTTTCGATTACAGCTGTTACAGAAGGGAATCATGTTCGGATCTGGTCAGATTAATGGTTCTAATGAAGTGGGGAATCAAGTATGGAACAGGTTCCGTCGCCCAGCTACTGAGTTAAGTGCTTGGAGCGACACTGTGAGCTGTGGATTCTTGTGGAGTGCTTTCACATCTGTCAGTGGATTTGTATTGTGAACTGCATGTTCAGACAATGGCGGCGGCCAGTTGTTGAACTAGCTAGTTTTGCATTATTCAGTAATGTGTGTGAAGCTGCTGCTTTTCTAGTGACTGCTGCTTCCATTGGCGATGAACTGTAATTTTCGTGGCGGACTGTTGTGCTGGCTTCTGTCAGCTGCCTTATGCATGTAGTTGCCTGTGTGTGCTGTTGATTTGTCCGTACTGCTGTTTGGTCCACTTTTCACATGGGGCAGTGAGGGTCATTTTGTGTGATATTCACATCGTGACAACTGGAAAGATCGAGGGGCAGACCAAGAGAAATAATGCTGGATGGATTGAGACGGTGGTGTGGAGGAATATTAACAGCAGAGTTGATCTAGAAAACCAAAGACCGAGATCTGTGGAGAGTCATGAACGCCTACGCCAGTTGTCACGGCGCGGCACTTGATGATGATGGTTGCTGGATTTCGTTGGTCGGCATTCCGGCCTACAAGATCTTGCTCATCTGTTCGTTCAGTTGTGCTTTCTGACCTTGAGGTTGTTTCTTTTCCAGTCTGGATAATATTAATGTTCTGTTTGCTTGTCTACTCCGTCTCATTGTATGTTACTGTTTCCTCTGCTGTTGGCGTTGCTTCTTTCAGCTATAGCAGCGTGGCCTCTGTATTTCATCATCATCATCATCATCATCATCATCATCATCATCATCATCATCTATATAGACATATGAATTCTCTCCCGCTGTTGTTGCTTCCATCACGTTACGGGGGCTGCGTGGTCTCGAGGTATGGTGTCCGCCTCGAGTGCTGGAGGTCCCGGGTTCAAGCCCCGGTGAGGACCGGAATTTTTTTTTCACGTGGACTTCTAGTAATAAAATTTCCCCTGGTCTCTGGGTAGTGAGATGGGACGCCCGTGTGTATTATTGCGCACGTAAAAAATACCTTGGCAGTTGGAAATCGAAAAATAGGAAATCGGAAAATTTCGAGTTAAAAATCTACCCAAAGTATTTCAGGATCCGCACCGGTGCTACGGAGTTTGAGCTGAGTCTCTCCAAACTCAGGTTTGAGTTAGGAGGAGAACGGAGCACTTATGGGTTACACCCATGTGCCGTGATGTTGATCCAACGACTAAACTAAACTAGACGTTGTGTTGGTGGTGGTGTTGTCACGCCTATTCTTTCTGACTTAAACATTGGCTGTTTGTTTTCGTTCGAGTTTCTTTCGGACCATTTCTGGTTGTTGAAGAAGAGGACGGGGGGGGGGGGGGGGGCGTAGCAGATCACACCTCCCCATACACGTTTATGTTCCCGTGCTCCCTGTATTGGTAAAACTAAACAGATAGTTTTTGTTGAAGAGAAGGACGGAGGACGTATGTGAATGTCCCGAGCGCGGTGATACCAGTTTTTGACTCAACACAACTGAATTCGACAAAGAAGAATAGCCTGGCGGGAGAAGTAAACAAACAAAGCAGTATTTAAAAACTAAACTTGAATTAAACATTGCTCACTGATATCTTCGGCAACCATTTAATTCACTTCCACCACTTGAAATGACAATTCTTAGTTAAAGGCTGAAGGATGCGTTGAGGAAAAATTGAGGGAACACGTGCAAGAAGAAGACAACGTTACAAATGGGTTGCCAACATCAAGAGATGGACAGAAAGAAGCCTGTATGGGTACATTTTTTAAAAGATACACGACACGGTGTTAAAAACTCGTTAAGCTAACCTTCATCGCGGAGATTACTTGATGTCAGTCAGTGTCTAAATATAGCTTTATTTGTGTATTACTTTGACGAATTCCCTGACCAGTTCTAACATAAAGTACAAGTAATTTCCTACACCAGCTAAGTGTCAGGGGAACTCCGACCACGTGAGAACTGTACATATCACAAGGCGAACACAATTTGTTGTGAACGTCATCAAATTTGTAGCAGGGGATTCCCTGCAGAGACAGCCCACAATTGCTGTCTCAATTTCGCAGTATGACTATTTCACTCACCGAGTTTCTCAGCACATGTCATAAGAAAACAACTAGACACAAGCACTGACATAAACACAACATGCCTATTGTCAGGAGTATTCAGCACCCGGCCAGAACGGAAAGGAGAAAACGGGATTTACGTAAGTATAAAACAGGTCCCATCATTTGAACAGCTGAAACTTTGAATTTGTGGTCACTGATGGTTCTGATTCGTTCAATTTTCAAGTTTTCATTGTTTAATTCATTACCTGTGCAAAATTTATTCCCAACTCCTCGCCATTTTCTCTCTATCGTAAGCCACATATCCTGCCTCTCTAGCTGTCATACTAATCATCATCATCATCATCATCATCATCATCATCATCATCATCATCATCATCAAGTGCCTTGCCGACTGGCGCGGGCGATCATGCTTCTCCACAAACTACGATCTCCCGGGAAGGTTAACCCGGTCAACAAATGCCCGCAGAAGTCGGATGTGTCTGCCTAACGGCGCAAGAACGCAGCTCTGCTGTAAACAGGCACAACGCAATCACATCCGAAAAAAAACTCCGGATGAACGCAGAAGAAGAAGAAACTACGATCTCCGACGGCTTGGATCAATTTATTTGTTGACTCCCTACTGTGCCACTCCGTCTTCCCCTGTCTCTCTTTCCACAAATCTAACCGGTTGTCACAACGTGTTGTTGTCATACGTACCTCACTTGTCCAGTCTCGAAACCACGTGCCGTGTGCTCTTCCTCGTCTCCGCACACTTCCTTCCAGAATTGTCCATGCTAGACTTTCAGCACTTGTTTGTGTCCTCAATATTTTATTTTCCTCAATGTTTTTTTATCTTGATAATCACTCTCTTCTTGGCCGAGTTCTTGTGGGCAGATCTGTTTGTTCTCCTTTCTGTTCAATGGAGAGCGCGGTGAGAGAAATAGAAAGAGAGGGGGGGGGGGGGAGAGGAGAAAGAAGTAGACAGAGAGAGGGTTAAGGGAGTGAGAGAGGGGAGAGAGAAATAGAAAGAGGGGGGGGGGAAGAAATAGACAGAGAGAGGAGAGAGAAATAGACAGAGAGAGAGGGGGAGAGAAAAATAGAGAGAGATGGGGTGAGAGAGGGGAGAGAGAAATAGACAGAGAGAGGGAGAGAGAGAGAAATAGACAGAAAGAGTGGGGAATGAGCGAGGGGAGAGAGAAATTGAAAGAGAGGGGGGGGGGGGATAGAAAGAGAGGTCAGGGGAGTGAGAAAGTGAAAGAGAAAAATAAAAGACGAGAGAAATAGAAAAGAGACGGAGTAGGGGAGAGAAAAGGGTGGGGGGGGGGGGAGTAAACAACACACACATAACACTGAAAAACAAATAAAGACTATTACAGGACGTTTTACTGCAGTATAGATACATCTGCACGGAAACAAACAGACGCAGGTGTTACAAAACCATTTATCAAAACTGGAAGGAACAGACACGTAAAATGTATGCAGCGTGTCAACATAAGAGGTCAAATAGAGGAATTAACGTTTGGTAGATAAATAATAGGCAAGAGAGTCATGGGAAGACAGAGACAGTTGTATGTAGACAACTTAGCTGATTCAGTGCCGCAGGATAATATGTGACCTCTCATTTTGTTTGACAGAAGGACGCTATATCGCCATACTAGGGTCATCGTGTATTTGTTTCGTTTCGCGGTATCTTCCGCAATTTCAATGCTCAGCGCGCGGAAATTTACATGATAAAACTAGTTCATGTGATTGTGTAGCATGTCTGGTCAAAACCCAGGTTTTATTTGGCAGTGAATCAAGTTTATCAGCTGGGCAACAAATGATAATAGAAGCAACTTCTTCTTCTTTCGTTCGCTTGAAATATGTCTATATCTGCAATGTCGTCTCTTGCATGAATTGAACTGTTTTTTTCAGTTCACACAGTGGTCCATAGAGTTTATCTTCCACTGTCGTCTCTCTAGGCCAGAAGGTTTGCCTAGATATGTTATATTTTGGGCAGTCTTGGAGTATGTGCTCTGCTGTCTGCGACGCCAATCCACATGTGCACATGGCTGTTTCACCAATCTTGAATTTTGTATACATGTGGTTGCGTAATCTATTGTGTCCTGTTCTGAGGCGCAGAATAATGACTTGTTCTGGTCTGTCCATAATGTGGTAGTCATCTTGAGCAGGTTTTGGTGGCTTTCTGACTGATTTGATCATTCTTTTCTTTTGGTGGTATGTAACGGGCACATCAGGCTGTTCCTCTTTGGCTCCTTCCTTAGCCAATTGATCAGCTCTGTCGTTTCCAGGTACTCCACAGTGGGATGGTATCCACTGTATGGTGACTTTATGCTGACTGCTAAGTTCAGAAAGTAGTGTCCTTAGTACTGGCAATTTCCCAGAGAGGAGCGCCTCGAGTACTGATTTTGCATCTGTTAGTAGCACCACAGGTTGTGTACCATTGCTGTTATTCAGTAATTTCTCTGTTGCTATCTTGATTGCCTCAATTTCGGCATCATAGTTATGGCAGTACTTTCCTGTCGGTACTCTGGCTGTGTCCCTAGTATTATTTGGGTATTCTATGTACACTCCCGCTCCTCCATTTCGAACAGCATTTTGTGCTGACCCATCTGTGTAGACTCGGATCCAGAGGTCCTGTGGGTATTCTTCATCAAGGAAGCTGAGAGTGGCCGTTCTGCGCTGCACACTGTTCTGTTCTTCCTTGTCAAATATTCCTCTCACTTTTGTCTGGATTTGTAACGATAGTCTATGCTCATCTTTCCATGGAGTTCGCTCTGGAATAGTTGTTAGGGGGATACCAACTGTGGGCAGATCAGTGGTTTCTCTGCAGAGTCGTTTGGCCTGGTGGATAAAACTACTTCTTTTCAACCGCCCCATAGCTAGGTTTTCAAATCTGTTCTTCATAGGGTGGCCTGGCAAGCTGAGGAACTTTTCTGCTTGTATTAGCGTTTTCGTATCTCTGCGCTCACTCAGTGCCTGTGTCCTCCCCATCTTCTCCATTTCCACTATAGGGGTTGATCTCATCCCTCCTGTGGTGACTCTAAGTGCTTGATTTTGCACCTTGTCCAGCTCTTGTAGTGTGGTATTTGATGCTGAACACCACGCAGTTGACCCATATTCCAGGTGTGGTCGTATGCTCTGTTGGTAAACTTTGCTAAGTATTTTTGTACTGGCTCCCCATGTGGTTCCACTTAGCTTTCTCAGGATGGCTATTTTCCTTCTGGCTTTTGCTACTGCTTTGTTGATGTGCTTTCTCCGTGTCAGCTTGCCATCAAATGTTACTCCAAGGTATGTTGGTTCTTTATCTTCTCTTAGGGGTGTTCCATTTATCTGGATGATCCCTGCCTTTTGTTTTGGAGAGAGGGTAAATAGGGTGGTGCTGCACTTGTCAGTGTTTATGCTGACACACCATCTATTTGCCCATGCAGCAAATGTATCTACAGCTCTTTGTAGCAATCTGGTGGCCACTGATGCATATTCATTTGTGCTCCATAGAACCAGGTCATCGGCGTACATTGCCGCTTTAATTCCATGCGGTAGGTGAGCAACAAGATCATTGATGAAGATTAGAAAAAGTGTGGGGGACAAGACTCCGCCCTGGGGGACACCGTGACGCAGTAGTACTTTCTTGCTCTTGAGTCCGTCTATCTGTACTCGGGCTCTTCTGTTGTGCAAGTATGCTTTTACCCATTTGTACATTCTTCCATTGACTTTGCAGTTTCTCAGTTTCTTCATCATACCTTCTTTCCAGACTTTGTCAAAGGCTTTCTTCAGATCTATCCATGCCGCAAGCACCAGCTTCTTCTCTTGGAATGCATCCTCAATTTCTTGAGAGAGGTAGGTTGTCTGATCTTCCTTAGAGTAGCACTGCCTAAAGCCAGCCTGCTGTGGCACAAGGATGTTTTTACTTTCAATGTACCACTGCAGTCTGTGATTGATAATGCGCTCCAGTGTTTTGCAGAGACAGCTGGTGAGGCTAATTGGTCTGTAGCTAGAGGCAATGGAACCATCTTTCCCTGATTTTAGGAGGGGTATCATGATTGCTTCTCTCCAGGCTTGTGGAACACTGCCTAAGGTCCAGCTGTTATTGAAGATCTGCAACAGCTTTGTTTTGGCCTCTGTTCCTAGGTTCCTGATCATTTCATTGGAGATACCATCAGCTCCTGGTGACTTTCTCATTTTCAGTTTTGATATGGCTAGCTCCAGTTCGCTGATTGTGATGGGTGCCTCCAGAACCTCATGTACTATTTCCTTCTGTTCTGTATGTTGTCGTTTCTCTCGAATCTCTTGTTGTTTCTCTGGACTAATTTTGATATTGCTATCTTGTGCGAACGAGTCCGCAAAATGGTCAGCTGCTTGCTTTCTTGTTAAGATTTTTCCATCTTTATGTAGTGCAATTTTTGAGTTTCTCCCTGTGCCCTCGTCATTAAGTTGTTTTATTAGCTTCCACAATTTCCTTGTGTCTCTTTCAAAGTTCAGAGACTCCGTTTTCTCCTGCCAGCTTTTCCGTCTAGCCTGCAGCTTGGCTCTTTGAAATTTGGCTTTTGCATGCTGGAATTTATTGTGGTGCTCTTGGCTGGGTGTGGCCTCTGCTTGCTTTCTACACACTTCAACATCATTATGCAACTGTTCCAGTTCACTACTCCAGTAGGGTTTATATTGTTTACGGGCTCCTCTTGGTACTGTTTCTCGCGCTGCCTGTAGTATGCATTTCCCAAACTCTTCAACTGCTTTATTTATGTCTTTCTCAGTGTTCAGGTTTCTAACCAGTATGCTGGTGCGATGCTTGTACATTGCCCAGTCTGCTTTCTTGTAGTTCCACCTCGAGAGGGTGCTGCTTTCACTTACAAGCTCATTTTCTACGGTTAGAAAGACTGGCCGATGGTCACTGCCACCAAGTTGTTTCCCAACAGTTCGTGTAATGTTCCACTCCAGGTCTGGTGAATGAAAAGCCAGGTCAGGTGTAGTTGTAGAGTGCCATGATCTCGAGTAGAAAGTATGTGGGTCGGACGGCTTGTTAATCAACATGAATCTATAATCCTACCACCTCACGTTCACTGCCAACAGCTCACAGTTTAGCCAAACCAAACAAATATTTGTAATAGGCTATTCACTCGTGGCCGGTCCGGCCAGGCTAGAATGGCCAAACCATTGTCCATTACGTATGACGTTTGACCCAGGGCCATACTCTCGTGACCAACATTCACCCATAAAACAGTGGATAACCCGCCAGGTCTCTAGTAGTGCGCGCTGGAATTTACATACACGTTTGTTTATCTCGGACAAGTATATTTTCAGGTGAGTTTACAGTTGACAATGTACGATGTTTGTCTGTGTATATTTGAATATATAGTTTCATACATAATAGTATTAATTAATAGTCAAGTATTACACAGCTGTTTCATGTTATCTATAAATACGGGATCTATAAATAAAGAGCACGTGTTAAAACTGGGACACCGCTATATTTAAACTTGTTAGCGGAAACCTTGAATTAAAATCAATGAACGGATAATTTTCTACGCTAAGACTAGCTGTTTATAACACTAGGGAACTTTTGGAAGTCGAAGGAAATTAAACCCTGTACCTGTACCAAACTTAGAATGTTTAACTCTAAAACGTAAAATCCGTACATATGTAACAGCACAGCGATAAAGTACAGCTGCGCAGATCAGAATTGAAGTATGTTAATTGAGATATTTCCATACGTGCTTCGCCTTCGCCTGCAACAACCAGCGACGAGTTTCAATACTAAAGGTACCAAAATTCAGTCTGATTCTTGTCTCCTGATCAGTCCCTGTCGATTTTTCGAAATACGTGTGTTGTATATTTCAGCTTGAAGGATTTCTCTAATTAATTTAGTTTATGTTGTGTGATTTCTACAGTATTCACATGACGAGATGCAGCGAAATATGCCAGACAATAAATTGTGCAATCCATTGTATGTGTCTCCGTTATTGAAATTTTTTTTTTTTGGGGGGGGGGGAGGGGCTGCGTCGTCTCGAGGTATGGTGTCCGCCTCTTATGGGACACACTCTTCTTACCCGTGTGCCGTGATGTTCGACTAAACTAAACTATTCAAATTTACTACGGGGAAAACTCTTGAATTTTTCGAAATGTTTGGATTAGAAACGTGGAGATCGACTAACTAAAACAAATAATATTAAAATAAACATATCCAGGATCCATTAATTGTTACTTGCGCAGAATCGAAGGATTACTACTAACTATATAAATTATCAACGTAAAGCTGATAAACAGAACTAAACAAATACCAGCCAATCAAAAAATGAAAAAGAAAAAGAGCCGCGATGGGTAGACACGCACATAGTCAGAAAATTTGATCATATTGTAACTCCCTTGTCCACAACCCACGGGGTCAACAAAATAGAGGGAGATTTAAAAACACGGATGGGCAAATTAGAGATAGAAATAAATAATAGGTGGGACGCAGAGGTGTTTCCAAGGCACCAGAGCCAGGTTTTATACTGGCCAAGAACTACTAACACTTCCTAATCGTGCGTCCTGGGCAACAGGTCCCTTCGGGGTCCTGGCTAACTTAGTAAGATCGCTGATTCTCCCGAAGTCGGAGAGTGTCTGCCTGCACGGCGAGGAACCACCAGTCTGCACACCAATAATGGCAATAAGCCAGACATGGGACAACGGATACTCACGCAAACCTCAGGTCCTGTATGACATCATACTGATGTTGGACAACAGGATGCCTTCATCCGACATACAGGACTTCACGCTGGAGTTCACAGCCAGCGAACGCAAGCAAGCAAGCAGTACTACACTAGGTAAAGACCACGGGAGAACTGAAAGAGATAGCAAAGTATAGGGCAGTTTAGCGCGGGTAGATTGGATTGAAGAATACATAGATGGTCAAGAAAGAAAGAAATAACACAATGTAATTGTAATATACGGGTAAATGGGAATATTCTTTAACAAGTGAATCGGTACAACTATCTCGGAACAGTCGTAGTCGTAACAATATATCCTTGACCTTGCCTTGAAAGTTAGAAAAAGAGATCTTGCATGTTACAAAGAACCAATCTTTACATACGCTTGCGAATCCTCGTCACTTAGTAAATAGAGAAAAAAATTCATTGGAAGCTTTGGAGATGCGGTATTTATAGAAAAATGCTGAAAATTAATTGGACAGCCAGAATGGGCAGTCTGGACATTCTGAGAGAAGCTAAGTCATAAATACAACTTATCACAAACATCAGAAAGAAACAGTCATATTGTTTTGCCCACATTTTGAGAAGACAAAAACCGGAACATGTTGTGGCAAACGGAAAGTTTTTGGAAAGAGAGAAAGAGGAAGACAGCATGAGAAAATTCTTGAGTCTTGTGTCATGGCACGGAAGGGGGTCAACACATGAATTGATCCATGCCGTCGGAGATGGCAGTTTGTGGAAAGGCATGGTCGTCCACGCCAGCCGGCAAGGCAATAGATGATGATGACTTCTACACGACGCGTGAATATGAATGACTTTAAACAAGGAATGGCACCATTTTGCTGTCAGGAAATGATTGCGTAATTTATTTTGTCGGCAGGCAGTGCTAGGGCTAAGGCCTCATCATGAAAGAAGTCCTGCTTGACTGTGCTCAGGTGTTGTGGGACTTTGCGAGGCTCAATCAGATACCTACACAGGTGAGTGTGTCGCATACCTTTAGCGGTGTCTGTCTGCCTTTCTTTCTTTCTTTCTTTCTTTCTGTCTGTCTGTCTGTCTGTCTGTCTGTCTGTCTGTCTGTCTGTCTTTCTGTCTGTCTGTCTGTCTGTCTGTCTGTCTGTCTGTCTGTCTTTCTGTCTGTCTGTCTTTCTTTCTTTCTTTCTTTCTCCCAAACACTCAAGTTATCATCAGTTATCACCAACTTCGCTGCCAGTGCTGACGCAGGAGTTCATGTCTCTCCACAGATCTCGATATTTGGTGTAAAAGTGGGAATGTGTGGGTGGGGATGTGTGTGTGGGTTGGTGGGGAGATGTGTGTGGGTGGGGGGATGTGTGCCTGGCTGGGTGGTTGGGGAGTAAAATACAGTAGTAATAATAGCAGCAACAGCGGCAGTAGTAGTAGTGGTGGTGGTAGATGAAGAAGAAGAAGAGTGCTCAAAACATTTATTATACCATGGAACAATTGGAAAGAGTTAAAGAAACATGTGTTGGGGACAATAACAATAACCCACCCACAGAATCCTACCACCTCAGTAGTTTAACTATAAGTAGGGGGGGGGGGCCTTCAAATAAAAACATTAAAAGTGTGATAGAAATTGCAATAACTATTGTCTTGTAACATGTCAGTATTGATGTTAAGGATCTCAAGAGTGTTTAGCAAGTGACATCACGGTGCAGACGAACACAATGATGTCATAAGGACTGTTTAAAGATGGCCGCCCCACTTTTGATATGTACCAAAGGGGAGCAGCGTTCTGTTATTCGTTTTTTAATCAGTGAATGGGTGAAACATATAGACATTTCAGCAAATGAAGGTCCAGTATGGTGACACATGCCTTTCAGTCCAGGAAGTTTGTGATTTGTGAGTGGAGTATTAAGTTTCAAAATGGCGTGAATTCTGTGACAGAGTGTTTACGACCGAGTCAGGCACACTGAGGAGTAACCCCAGGGCCGATTTTTCTACAGGAATCCAAGCACTTTATCGGCGCTGGAAGACTTGCATTGAACACAGTGGTGACTACATCGAAAAATGATACATTTGTTCTATACTTTTTAAGAATATATGCACATGCACGAACGCGCGCGCACAATTAAGGTATTCATTGGAAGCCCCCTTGTAATAACAGACTGGTGAATCACTGGGTGCTCATTGCTGCTGACATAAGTAAGGTCAAGGACCCCTTTACAAACTTTAAGGCACAAAGGGCATATGGTGTTAGACCCATATTTTATTAGACCAATCGTCATTGAGCGAGCGATGTGGTTGGTATCCCACTGTCAACGACTCAACTGACAGGCATCATCGGGTACTTCTCACACACCCATACAAGACAACTTGCAAGTCGTGTGGGAGGCAAAATGCATGGTCCATTTTATTGCCGTTGGCTCGCTTACAAGCGGTAAACAGTCGCTAATGCAATACACAATATACAGCCACAGAATTATCTAACACAAACTGCTAACCCTATGCTAGTTCTATCTATTAGTGAACACAAAACTCCTAACGCTATTCCAAACGATGTGAACGCCTCAAGTCCAGTCTCCCGTCTGCCTAACCTCTCTCCCGTGGTTACCCACCACGCGGGGTGACCTTCACCTTCGTGCGTGTTACCTCACATCGCACTCTGCTGGCAAACGTGGCCTGTTGAGTGTCTACTCAACTGTGCTATGGCTTCACGAGGTGTGGTACTATCGTGATTAGAGTGCTAACTCTCTGAACACCGCCTGCGTGTCTCATGAGGGAGTGGCTAACCCTCTCCTATTACCTCATCTCCCCTGCCCTTGCCTCGGGCACCGTATCTCCTCCTGGTCTCTTCAGGGTTGACCGCTCTCCCTGGCGGAGGGGATGCGGTCGAGTCTTTGACACCCACTGGTCGCCTTCACTTCCCAAGACATTTCCTGGTACCCAAGTTAGGCTGGGACGACCACAGATCATTAAAAAAAACTGTCTTGATGCGATCATGTGGGATAAAACCCGGTGCAATGAAGTAAATCGTCTGTCTTTAACTAATTCAGTGCCAAAGGATAATATATCACTAAATGTGATCTACCATTTGGACTGAAGGGCAATATATTGCCACACTAGGTCATTGTGTTATTTATTTTGTTTCGTGTATCTTCTGCAGTTTTAATATTCAACCATTGGAAATTTATATGTTAATACTTGTTCATTTGATTGTGTACCGTGTCTGAGCCAAATCTAGTTTTTTTTTGGCATTGAATCAGTTAAAACTTTACCTCTTGAGATCCTTACATGGTCTGAACTTGGTTTTGAATGTGCCAGAGACAGTAAAATCTGGACATCTTATCTTCTCTAGAGTCAGGTTATGATTGTCCTTGGGAATGATGACCCACGCTGTGCGGAGCATGCTGCAGAATTGTTCATGGAGGGTTGGGCAGATTTTGTCATCATCTCAGGCAAAGAGGGCACAGGAACTAAAGGTAGGTTTACAAGCTGGCAATGTGACAACTTTTTTATAATCTGCAGTGTTTTTGGTTGGGTGGTCAAAAAGTGAGATAGCTTTCTTTCTCTACTCTTCTTGCTTTCTTTCTACTAATTTCTCTGTCCTCCCCAGCTTCTCTCATCTCTTTACTCACTCCATTTTCCCCACTAATACTCCTCCCTTGCTGGCTCCGTGGTGAAGGGGTTACGGACGTAGCTTGTGATTCCGGATACAAACGCTCGAAACAGCTGCGCGCGATTTGGCAGCAGACCGCGCTGCTTTGGTTGTTTACAAAATGGTATGGGTGCCGGTCGTTCAAAAAGCATTGGCAAACTACTGAAAGTGAACTTGCCAAGAGATCACAACAGTAAAAAATGTTGGTGTTGACTGCAACGTCCTGTAAAAGGATATGCAACTAACTTTTTAACTCCTCCCTTACTCTGCTGTATATACTCTTGTCTCTCTCTCTCTCCTGTATTTCTCTCTACTCTCATACCTCTCCTCCTGTACTTCTCATCCCCTTGCTATCTACTCTCTGTTCCTATACTCCTCTCCTCTCTTTACTCTCTCCTCCCCTACTTCATCCTAGAGTAATATCTACCCTTGGACTCAACTCATCTACAGAGTATTTGTGTCAGCTGAGGAAAAGTACAGCAGGTTTATTTAATTAGTTTTAGGGATTGTAATCAGGTTTACTTTCTGACATACAAACAGACAAGTGTTTTTCAGAGAGACAAATAAACAGACAGACAGTTAAATGGATGGATAGGTATACAGGTTGATGGATGGATAGAGGCACAGATAGATAGACTGAAACCATAGACAGAAAGATAAAAGGATAGATGAACAATAGACAGTCAGGCAGGCAGAGAGATGAACAGACTATGAATAGATAGACAGTGGGATGGATGCAGGGACAGACAGACAGACAGGAATGTATGAACAGACAAATAGATAGAGATATGGGCAAACTGACAAACATATGGATGGATGTATGGATAGATGGTTGGACAGACAATCAATCAGAAAGACAAATTTAAACAGATAAATAAAATTAACTCACTGCCACATCTTGCTTCTCTCTAGGAAAACTGCCCATGAACAAAACAGAAGCAGACGTATTTTGCGAGATAATGGTATCAAAGGGTGTCCCACACAACAAAATCTTCCTGGAGAAAGAAGCAACCAACACCGGTGAGAACATCCGGTTCTCCCAGCGCATGCTTGAAGGAATGGGTTTGAAACCCAAGACAGTTATGATCGCCACCAAAAGTTTGATGGAGCTTCGGGCAGCACTGACCTTTCAAAAACAGTGGTTAGGGTCTGAAAAAGTGCATCTCTGTGTGTCCTCCCCTCCTCTGTCACTCCTAGAGTATCCCAGCTCCAATGTTGGAACGCTGGATGAGGTGGTGGTCTTTCTGATGGAGATATTTGAGAAGTTCACAGACTATGCCAGATGTGGGCACCAGGCACCTGTTGAAATCCCTACATATGTACAGAGAGCATACTCCATGCTGGCAGAACAAAGAAACAGGGTTGTTAAAACTGGCCGCTCCTAGATCAGAATATCTAGATTATGAATTAATCACGTCCAAATTCCAGACTGTACAGAGAGCATACTCCATGCAGGCAGAACAGAGAAACAGCATTGTTAAAAATGGCCACTCCTGGATCAGAATATCCAGATTGTGAATTCATAATGTTCAAATTCCAGACTGTACAGAGAGCATACTCCAAGGTGGCAGAACAGAAATAGATTGTTAAAACTGACTACTCCTAGATCAAGGTGTCCAGATTGTAAACTCATCATGTCCAGATTCCAGACTGTACAGAGAGCATACTCCTGCTGTAAACAGGCACAACGCAGTCACGTCTGAAAAAACTCTGGATGAACACAGAAGAAGAAGAAGAAGAAAACTATGACATCATCATGCAAGAGAACTGGTCATAATTAGACAGTGACTTCACCATGCAAGAGAACGGGTCATAATTAGACTGACTTCATCATGCAAGATTAAGTTAAAGTAAAAGTGCAGAGCCCTCTTCCATGCCTTGAGATGTCACAGGTATATGGTGTTAGCCTCATATTTGTACAGAAGGGTGGCTGGTTTGTAGTTTTGTGGAAGACTATAAGTTTTAACTCAGAATGATGTTGAAGCTCTGAAATGGCGTTCAAGCGCTCCAAGCTCTGAAATAGTGTTGAAGATCCCCAAGCTTTGAAATGGTGTTTAAGCTCTAAAATGGTCTTCAAGTGTTCCAAACTCTGAAATAGTGTTCAGCATGTTCAAGCTCTAAAATTCTCTTCAAGCTTTCCAAGCTCTGAAATGGTGTTCAAGATCTGAAATGCTGTTCAGATGTTCAAGCTCTGAAATAGTGTTCAGATGTTCAAGCTCTGATATGGTGTTCAGGATGTTCAAGCTCTGAAATGGTCTTCAAGCTCTGAAATGGTCTTCAAGCTTTATAAGCTCTGAAACTCGCCTGGATTTATCTATTGGAGAGAGGGACTTTTCACCTGAAATGGTACCAAACCATCTTCTCCATGCGGACTGTTTTGCAGAGATCTTCTTCTCCTTTCCAAGTCCAGAGCAGGTTGACAGGTTCGCTGGGTCTGCACTTCTGGGCGGCGGGGCATTGGTGCATGATAAAGAAGCCGTGATCGGGGGTTCTTAGGGATCATGTGCTTAGTGCAGGAGAACAGATAGATCATCACAGTCTGGAGAGAATGGTGCTGCAGGGATTGACCAGAGGATCTGACCGACATACAGAACTTTGAGGAATGGCCAGACGGACATATAATCAGACTGCTACTGGTACTATAAGTATTGGAACTCTTCACTGGCTGGTAAGGTTGACTAAGCACGTAAGGGAATGTCCTGAGTGATGCGATGTCAGTCCTTGACTCAACTCAACATCAAATTCAGAAACCTCAGGGGTGTACAAAACCAGTACTGCAACTTCACATCTGCAGAGAGGCATATTAGGATGCAACCAGGTCAAGATTCAGCACCGCACACACAGATCGACTGGGACTAAGGTGGTATAATTTCTTCCAGGGATTTAGGTGTTTCATTGCCAGCAGAACCCAACCCAATGGCTTCCAGTTGTATACTTATGCTTTTGTTTAAACACAGACCCAGTTTTCCAGAAGGTTGTTATGGGAGCGAGGTTCTGCAAAGGACATGCTACTGAATGAACGAATGAATGAATATTTCCCTGCATCTTGTCAGGTGCATACTACAGAGTTACATACTAAATGAACCAGACAAACAAATAATACTATGGCTTAAATGCTACGTACATAGTCGTTGATATTGTTTGAATGTAAGTGAATATATTGTTTTGCTTCAATTGTCTTGTAAGCTTATATTGTTCTGTTTCTATTCTTATTTATGACAGATTGCTGTATTGTTATTAAAGAAAGATTATTAAAAATTAACATTGGATCAGAATAAACTGCCAACATTCATTTACTGGTGGCTACGCAGAACAGAACTTTGTGGTATGATAGAAGAACTAATGTGGTATGACAGAAGAACTAATGTGGTATGACAGTAGAACTACTGTGGTATGACAGAAGAACTAATGTGGTATGAGAGTAGAACTAATGTGATATGACAAGAGAACTAATGTGGTATGACAGTAGAACTACTGTGGTATGACAGAAGAATTAATGTGGTATGACAAGAGAACTAATGTGGTATAACAGAAGAACTAATGTGGTATGACAGAATGACTAATGTGGTATGGCAGAAGGACCAGTGTGGCATGACAGTAGAACTAATGTGGTATGACAGAAAAACTAATGTGGTATGACAGAAGAACTAATGTGGTATGACAGTAGAACTACTGTGGTATGACAGTAGAACTACTGTGGTATGACAGAAGAACTAATGTGGTATGACAAGAGAACTAATGTGGTATAACAGAAGAACTAATGTGGTATGGCAGAAGGACCAGTGAGGCATGACAGTAGAACTAATGTGGTATGACAGAAAAACTAATGTGGTATGACAGTAGAACTAATGTGGTATGACAGAAGAACTAATGTGGTATGACAAAAGAACTAATGTGGTATGACAGTAGAACTAATGTGGTATGACAGAAGAACTAAGGTGGTATGACAGAAGAACTAATGCAGAGCTAAGGAAGAGAACTAGACAGATTCAGCAAAGCAAGAAGTTATGACAAGACTCGGGTACTGGACAGGACACACACTGAGAACACCTGAGAATAGTCTTTGTGTGTGTGTGTGTGTGTGGGGGGGGGGGGGGGGTTTACTTGCTCACTTTAAACTCAAGCATTGTCCATACATACAACTTCTAGTAGCACTGGACTAAATTTTGTGTGTGGATTAGCTTTCCCTACTAACAGTGTCTCTCACCATCCGACTTCAGAGGTACCTGTAATTAACGTCCCCAAGTCAAGGACGATAGGTCAACATTTTAGTCCAACTGTCCGGTGTAGGGGTTGAACTCATTACCTCTGCATCAGCACACCGGGTATTTAAGAATGCACATTCTTATCCATTCGGCCATGCTGACCTAACCTGAGAATAGTATAAGTAGAAATTCCTTTCACAGAAACCCACGGGCAGAAACAAAATAGAGAGAGGTCTAAAAACACACGGAGAAGAGAACTAGATACAGAGATGAATAATTTACATAGGATAGCCTGGCATGAGTTGGTGTTCCAATAAGGGATAAAGGGAACAGATGAATGAACAAACTCTATTTTCAAGTGGTTAAGAATTGGGCATGCAGGCCTGTCTGACATTCTGCCTTTCAAGTAGAAAAAAATAGAAGATTCAAACACTCTCTTTTAGCTAATTAAGTGTCATGGGATGATTAATCATCTTAAGTGACTTCCAGTATCTGTTTTGGGTTTATATACAGTAGTTGTCCCTATGCAACCCCCTTTAATTTGAAATATAATACAACATGTCTGCTACCATGTTAACAACTTTTAAGTCATATCTGTGACTCACCCCTACTTCTCATTTTCCGCCATCTTTATTTGTTTGGTCCAAAAATACTTTTTGTGTTTGGCACTGAATCTGTTAATACTCTCAGGTTTGGGAGCTGTGGTAGCGCAGTAGCATGCTAACTTGTTGGCCTGGTGGTCATATGTTTGAATTTCCATCGAGTCAGGGACTTTTAACAAATTTGCTCGAGCCCCCCCCCCCAGGTCTACCCTGACTAAAATGTCTACTGGGAAATGTTCAGGGAACTAAAAGCAGCCAGCAAGCGTGATATTGACTGCAGCCCCCATTTAGTGCTGATTGGTGTTTGAAAACATGGCTCTAGCACCATAAACTACATACGTCTCAAGGCAGGGAAAGTGAACATTACCTCTCAGGATTTGCCATATATTTTTTACTATTTACATTTTCCTAGAAAGTTTACATGCAAATAAACTAACCCATAATTGTGTTTTGTTTTCTTGGTCTGTTCCTGTTTTTGTATTAACTTGTAGTTGGTTGTTGGCTTTGAATGTTTTGTTGTGTTTCTTGTTTTTATTGATATCACCTCGATCAAGGTCCATAATAGTGGAGGAACTGTTATTGTAAGCTCATGTAATTTTCTGACAGGAAACTCATCATTATCAACATGTGCCATGCTGATAGGCATAGGCGGTCACGTTTCAATATCTCACACAATCATCAGAGTCATGGATCAGTTCTGTGTTCTTGTCTCGACCATGCCACATTCTCAAGCCATCCAGGTATTTACTTCTCTGCCCTTTCCTTGTACTTTTCCACTCAATTTTGCCAGTTGCCACCAAGTTCTCTAATGTTCTTCTTATAACGTGTCCAAAGATGCAAAAATGTTGACTGTCTACATCTAATTTCTTTAATCAGTTTACAGTTTTCATTTGTTTCTTGTAGGACTTCCTTATTGGTCTTTCTGTCTGTCCATGGTATTCTTTGCAATTTCCTCAGAAAAATAGGATTTAAAATTCAATTGTGGGAAAAAGATATGGTAATCTCAAAAAAAGAAATGTCATCATCGTGTAACAGGTTCTTCGCAGAACATGGCTGCCATCACAGTCTGCTGAAGAGTTTCTTAATCTCCTGCCATTTCGCCTGCACCCTCAAGGTCAAGGTGTCTGCAACATCCTGGGTCCATCTTTGTGCTGATCGATCCCTGTCTCTCCTTCCAGCAACCACACCTTCCATCACTACTCTCCAAACCGCTGTGATGTTTGATATGAGCAAAGATTTCAGTCTCCGAGACATGGCACTGTTTATGAGCTAGTTTTCTTTGATGTCAGATCTTGTAGAATGTCAGTATTCTCCCTTGTCTGAATACACACCACAATATTCTAAGAACTTATTAGTAACAATTCAGTCCAGAAGCCCACATTTTATTTCTTAGAATCATCCCCGGGAAGGTTAACCCGGTCAACAAATGCCCGCAGAAGTCGGATGTGTCGGCCTAACGGTGCAAGAACGCAGCTCTGCTGTAAACAGGCACAACGCAGTCACATCCGGAAAAAAAATCCGGATGAACGCAGAAGAAGAAGATTTCTTAGAAGATTGCGAAATAGTCCTTGACCCACATCCAAAGCTTGCTCCAGGAAAGATGCATGTTCTAACAAATTTTACTTGTTTGCCGGTGTTGTGCTATAGGATCCTAGTACTGTAGCCTCTGCCTTGCCATGGCCTGTGTGTGCCAGAGGATCCTAGTACTGTTTAAAACTACATTCACTACTCCTTAGCCATAGGCTACTTGGCTTAAATTAAACACACATAATTTAGACATCAGTGGCAAACTACTGAACATAAACTTGCCAAGAAATCACAAACAGCCAAAAATGCCAGGGTTGACTACAACATCCTGTACAGGAAATGCAACTAACTTTTATGCGCTGTTTTGTTGCAATATTCATTCTTAAACATAACAACAACATACCCACAGGAAGTAGACACGCTATAAACATTTCCAGCCTGCGAGATCATTTATTTATTTGTTCTGACACCTATTTATATTCTATTATTGTGGATGATGCTTACAGAACAAATTAATCTCTATACATTTTCAAACATTCAATTTTCATTCCATCAGAGTAAAGTAGCGCAAATAGTTACACAATTATTACTTTGGAATGAAATAGTCACATATAAAATTAAAGAATATTTGAACCAATGGAAGCCATGGTAGTGCGGTGACTTGCCTGCCAGCCCTGTAATCGTGAGTTCCTCCCGGATGAGGGTTTTCAGGGACATGAGCACTCAGGCCAACCCATCATTTCAAACTGGCACTTGGAAATTGCTGGGAAGTAAAGGCTTCCAGGTTGACTCACCTGAATATGGGTTCTAGAAATGTCTTAGAAAGTATCGAAGCCTGACATGACACTGAACACATGACCCATCGAGTGTTGACCGGTATAAAATATGGGACAAGCACTACGTACTTAATACACCACATGGCATATAATGGGGTTATTTATGTTACTTTACTTCACTTTACTATATTAACAAATAATGTAAATATTAATAAATAATTTAAATAGTAAAGAAGTCAATAAATAATGATATGCTAGTAAAGAAACAATGAAAGATATTTTAAATTCAATATGTCAATGTAAATAAAATAAATATCTTACAAAATGAAAACATAAAATATTTAGCAGACATGATTGTAAACAAATGTAGGTTGGCAATAAAAAATGATCTGACTATGTCAGAAATACACCATTGTTCGAAACCAGATAAATAAATCTTGTATCTCACAAGATACAAATATATAAAAAGTTTGCAGCAGACATGATTGTAAACAAAAATGGTCAACCAATAAAATTGATCTAACTGTCAGAAATATATCATTGTTCAAAACAAAATAAAAAAAATCTTGTATCTTACAAGATACAAATATATAAAAGTTGCAGCAGACTTGATTGTAAACAAATATAGATCATATATAGTAATCATCATTCAAAACTGAATGACTATGTCAAAAATGTATAATTGTACAATACTAACATGAAATAATAATGTATACTAATGTATATGATATGAAAAAGGACAAAATAGAGGCTTTTAAAATTGGAATGAGAAATTTTTTGAATAGCGAGAACAAACACTGGCATTCTATCAGATCTGGACATGGAAGAAAACTGGCTATGAACAGCGTCATGTCTGGGAAACTATAACACTTTGGCCACATAAAATGTCAGTTTTTGAGAAAGAATAGTCATTGAAAGCATAGTCTCTGGAAGATGTAGCAGCGACCCACCAATATGATGATATGGTCACCGGGCATTAAGGACACAGATGGTGGCAATATCTACATTTGCATAGCTGATAATGTCTGACCTCAACACAATCAATTATGTGCTGTCTCCACAATGAAGCAATGGATCTCCAACACTCTTGTCTTTTATTCTGGTTGCCTATCTCCTAATCTTATCTTCCCACTTGTATCATTGAATACCTCTTGCTCACCACTTTTCCGCTGTGCCTTTCTGCAGCTTTTATACCTTTCTTGTCTGCTTTATAAATGTTTTCCTTAGTCTACCTGTTGCATTTATTTTGACCAGCATTTTGCCTTCTGGCATTTTTGGAAGTGTTTTTTTCATAACTTTGAGTGTGGTCAGAGAAAAGAAACATCGGGGAATGTTTCATGATGGCATGAAAAGAAGCCAATACATGAATTAATAAATAACATTAGGTAACAAGAGTCATGGAGAGTTGTGATCACTTCAAGAAGCCATCTGGATTTCAGAAATCTTAAACAAGAACAAACCAGAACATTTTCTGAGTGAAGAATGGCACCATGTGAACATTTCTTGTGATTTGTGTGGTTTATGCTGTGATTCTAACAACCGTCCATTTTGTATGATCTGCACTATAATGACAGTACAAGCCTGCTCATGTCCATTCAGCAGTTGATAATATTTGCATGTGGTCACAGAAAGTAGGAATTCATAAATCAATGCAAAATTGCCACATACCATAAAATCAATCAGAACTGCACCAACATTTTAAAGCACAAGGCGTTTCCATTTTATGGTAAGACCAGAACAAATCAATATGCCACTCCTCAGAACAGGACACAATAGATTACACAACAACACATATACAAAATTCAGGATTGACAAATCGATCATATGCACATATAGACTGCAGCCGCAGACAACAGATCACATACTCCAAGACTGCCCCGAATATGACATACCCAAGCAAGCCTTCTGGCCAAGAGAAACAACATAGGAGATAAACTCTATGGGCCACTGAGTGAGCTAATAAAGGACAGTGGAGTATATATAAACAAGAGACAACATTGCAGATATAGGCAATATATTTCAAACAAACGAAAGAAGTTAAGTGATCAGGGCAGAAAATAAAATATTGAGAGATTTAATTCCAGACAAAATAATGTCATTACTATAATGCTAAAGTATACTACTAAATGTTTCAAAAACTATAATGTTACAGTATATTATTAGGTGTTTATAAAGGCACAAGATAATGATAACAACATGATAATTTTTATATAATGTGTATAAAAAACTTGATCATAAGTTTGTCTCCATCAATGTTTGCCCACCAGACCAAAGTGATAAATGGTGAAATCGTGGATGGAGACACAAGGAGCATTAAAACAACAAGCAAATCTAGAAAACAAGAAAGCACAACCCATGACAACTGCATTTTCACTGGCGGTTATTAATACATTTCAAATATTTAAAATTATGTTGCCCATTTATAGTCATTGCTGAGGAGACAAACTTCAACATTTTGCTGTCATTAGGTCCAGATGAACATTTGATTATATAAAATAACATACAACAATGAGTTGAGAGTTTTATGTCCTGCAAATAATATGCTACAAATATAAAAACAAGTAAGAATATAACATTGTATCAACAGCTTAAACCCAAGTATCATTTGAGTAGTAGAATATTCATATTTGAAACTTACATGACACAGAAAAGTACCATTTGTGAAAGTAAAATATTACAAACAAGGGAAAGTTAGATTATTCACACAAGTGAAAATACAAGTTACCTCCCCCTGGGTTGTTTGAAAAACATGCATTGAATTTTGTTGCATTTGGTTGAAAATGTATGTTCTGAGATATGTGTATTGTATAATCGGGTACGATAGCAATAATAATCTCTTTTATACTTAACAGAGACATTTATTTTACTGCCTTCGGGTGAGAAAATAGCCCAATGAAACAGATATAAAAAACGGACAAGGCTGTCTTCAAACAATAGAACTATTCATAAAGCTAGACAGTCTACATCAAATGTTAACTGTACTAGATGCACATTTCTTGTTGTTGATAGCAACTCTGCACTGTCTACTAGACATGTGCAGCCAGTTTTGTGAAACCTCATCTGGGGTACAAAGCCAGTAACAAGACATGTGCAGCCAGTTTTGTGAAACCTCATCTGGGGCACACAAACAGTAACAAGACATGTGCAGACAGTTTTGTGAAACCTCATCTGGGGTACAAAAACAGTAACAAGACATGTTGGTGATGCAGTATCTTCTGCTGTACCTTGCCTCTGTGATTACTTGTAAATACATCCATTAATGTCAGCAGACATTAGTCTTGGGCTGTTGCATGCTAGCAGTGACTGGACTAGCAGATGTGTCGCTAGTTCACACCCTTGAGATAGTACATCCACTGGGCGCTGGAGTTGCCTCCAGCAGAATGAGCGCATGAGACAAACAGCTTGCCCATAACTGCAGCCTTGGAGCGGACATCACTGCCATCGAAGCTGACCACGATGCGGTGCTCCTTGTGTGATCTAATGGACTCACTTTGTTTTGTCAGGTGAAATAATGGGTTGTCGACCTGTTGAAGTAGAACAGGAGATAAGACTGGGTTGTTGGTCTGGTTTGTAAACAGGGAATAGAGCTGTTGTTAACTTGCTCTGTCAAACAGGAGATAAGACTGGGCTGTTGGTCTAGTTTGTCAAGAGGGAATAAAGCTGTCAAACAGGAAAAAAAACTGGGCTATTGATCTAGTTTCTTCTTCTTCTTTGTTCATCCGGAGTTTTTTTTCCGGACGTGATTGCGTTGTGCCTGCTTACAGCAGAGCTGCATTCTTGCGCCGTTAGGCTGACACATCCGACTTCTGCGGGCATTTGTTGACCGGGTTAACCTTCCTGGGATTCATCTAGTTTGTAAACATGGAATAGGGCTGTCAACTTGCTCTGTGAAACAGGAGATAACACTGGGCTGTTGGTCTAGTTTGTAAACAGAGAACAGAGCTATAAAACAGGAAATAAGACTTGGCTGTTGATCTAGCTCGTAAACAGGGAACAGAGCTGTTAACTTGCTCTATCAAACAGGAGAACTGGATAATTTTTCATAATTTTCTGGCACTGAAAATAAAAGATGGCAATGAAAGGAACAGGTTACCCCACCTCAGTATCCCATGTCCCTGAATTTTGTGACGGCTTACCACTTCCTAACCCACTGGCAGTATTGACCAAAGGATGGTCTTCATAACAAATGTCACCTAGAAATGTTATTCTGTCAGTGCTGTATCACCTTATAGCTGAGTTCTTCTCTGTATAGGCTACATGCGCAAGTACACATGATGTTTTTACGCATTTATCAAAGACAAATGTTTGTTTTTACTACTTACTGGCACCTGGCCCTCTTGACAGACGATAGTTTGTTACATTGTGCTTCAAACAATGCATTATAACCACAGTCAGACCATGGATGGAACTATACCTCTCCATAGCCCAAAGGCTGGGCTGAATTGTAGAGACCATGTGTTGCCCATGCTGCACGATGCCTCTCTCACCTGCCTAGTTTACCCCAGATGAAAGGTAACACCAATACACCTGGAACAAGATAAGCTGCTGGATCAGCAAAGCAATGCTCTAACTGTCCGCCTGTCGGAGCTTCGATCCTAGACCAGTTGCCGACCAAGGCTTAGAGCTTGGTGTGCCCTGCCATGACATTTAGTCTTTAGGTTGCATTTCCTCGCACCAGGATAAGGCTTGTACACTTCTTCATCCAAAGCTGTTGGCACAATGTGGGTTGTTAGATTTGGTGAGCGCCGCCCATCATTCAGTACTAACAGAAAGCAGGTGGTTCCATTTAGAGATGTTTTAGAGATGTAACATTTAATCAAATCCTTCAAGCTGAAATATAAAACACACACATTCACGCAGTAATTTGAAAAATGTATACTGTGTGATTTTTGCAGTATATGCCTCAGATGCAGTGAAATATGCCAGGCAATAAATTGTGCCATCTATTGCTTGTGTCTTCGTTATTCAAATTCACTATGGGAAATCAATTGTTTAAATTTAATCTCATCATCTCATCTTGTTCCTTTTGTACCGTGCGGTGTCGAGGTGAAGTATAAACAGCGGAAGAGTGTCCAGTTATGAGCTTCATGTATCAAGATTTCCATTGACTCCGCTATTTCCTCTGTCCATCGTTTACATGGTAGGCTCTTCTCCTGCTTCCAGGTCGTCTGTACATCATTGCTTCTTGTGGTATACTGTTAGTTGGTAACCTAGTGACATGGCCAAATCATTTGACTTGCTGCCTTCTAATAAAATCTAGCACTGCTCTAACTCCCACTTTAGTCTTCATTTCTGATTTTCTCTCTTCTTGATATACTGAGTATTCTTCTCAAGAATCTTATTTAATCAAATGACAATTCTTAAAAAAAAAAAATTCACTGTTAGTACACCATAGGCCAATTCATATGATTTGAAAATGAATCTTCTTTGTTTGAAGATAAGTAAAAGAGCACTGAGTATTTTTCAAACAATATTTCAAAACTGGTACCAAAAACGTTTATGCTTACTTGTTGCAGAATTATTTATCTGTTGATGATTTGTTCACTTTCCATATAAAACTGACCTGACCTAGTGTGTTGTTCACATACCATGTAAGACTGACCTCCTGTTTTGTTCACTGTCTGTACAAGACTGATATGTTGATGGTTTGTTCACTGTCTGTTGATGTTTTGTTCACTTTTAACAAAAAACTGATCTGCTAATTTCTGGCTGATATTTTTCAATTTTCATTGAAGACTGGCCTACTGATGGTTTCACTTTTCATTAAGACTGACCGACCTACTGAAGTACTCACTTTTCATGGATGATTGACCTACTGATGTTTTCACATTTCGTTGAAGACTCACCTACTGGTGTTTTCACTTTTCATTGAAGACTGTTCTACTGATATTTTCACTTTTCATTGAAGAATGACCTACTGATGTTTTTCATGTTTCATTGAAGACTGTTCTACTGTTGATGTTTTCACTTGTTATAAAAGACAGTTCTAGTAATAATGATGCTTTCATTTTCATCACAAGATCAACTTGCTGATGTTTTATTCACTTACTGTAAAAAACTCACCTATTGTACAAGATCATTGTAAATCAAGACTTACTTATGTGATCATGGCCAGTTTCTTAACACTATTCCCACAAATGGTTTTTGACTGTGTGAACTAACAGTTACAAAACAATTGAATTTAATTTAGCAAAGGAAATTGTGAATCTGCTGCAGACAATATGGCCATACCTGAAATGTGAACTGTGTTGATGTGTTGAAGACATTCTTGAAAACGATAGAAATGCTAGTTCCAGCTTTGATAGTGAATGGACCCTGTGGTTTTGGTGGGTCGCAAGTCCCAAACAGTGGAACAGTATAGTCTCCGCCCATTGGTGAAGATATGAGCAGCATTGCTCGCTGCTCCCCCACAATAGAAGGTTCCCATGACACGTCTACAGCCACTTCCGTCCCTCCTGTGGATCCTGGCGCAGCTGCTACTGACTTTTCCACGTGGAAATCTGGGTTCTCAATCTGAAGGGAAGCACATTTTTGGATGTCAATGTCTTGTCACAGACACATTTTTAGATATCAATGTCTTGTCACAGACACACATTTCAAGATGTCCATGTCATGTCACAGATACATTTTTGGATGTCAGTGTCTTGCCACAGACACATATTTCTAGATGTCAATGTCATCTCACAGACACATTTTTGGATGTCGGTGTCTTGCCACAGACACACATTTCTAGATGTCAATGTCATGTCACAGACACATTTTTGGATGTCAGTGTCTTGCCACAGACACATATTTCTAGATGTCAATGTCTTGTCACAGATACATTTTTGGATGTCAGTGTCTTGCCACAGACATATTTTTGGATGTCAATGTCATGTCACAGACACATTTTTGGATGTCAGTGTCTTGCCACAGACACATATTTCTAGATGTCAATGTTTTGTCACAGATACATTTTTGGATGTCAGTGTCTTGCCACAGACACACATTTCTGGATGTCAATGTCATGCCACAGACACACATTTCTGGATGTCAATGTCATGTCATAGACACATTTTTGGATGTCAGTGTCATGTCACAGACATATTTTTGGATGTCAATGTCATGTCACAGACTCACATTTCTAGATGTCAATGTCATGTCACAGACACACATTTATGAATGTCAATTTCATGTCAAAGATTACAGCACAACTTACTCTGTTAAGATTAACACAAATCCTCAATAAGTGAAATAGTATTCAATGGATTCCTGAATTACATTGTATTCAGTAGATACATATAGCCAAGGAAATATAGATGCCACTTCACTGGTCACATACATAACAACATATATAACAGTTGGCCTTATGTACCAGAAGCATCTATGGGATATTAAAGCCAGCCCTTGGACTCAAATGTTGACTTCTTGTCTTTGAATTTGGGACTAAATTACAAGTACCTCATAAGTCGGAGTGGGTTCCCCTGATGGCAAGGCAAGGAATGCTAATCCACATGCAATCAGTTCAGTGCACTAGACATAATAGCACGTGTATGGACTACACTTTAGTTAAAAGCGAGCAAACGCCAACCCCCCCTCTCCCCCCCCCCCCCCCCCAAAAAAATAATATTAAAAATAAAACGAAGCTAAGAGTTCGTGCTCTGTGTGATGTTTCTTGCAGGCCTGTCTGCAGATAGAAGAATTACCCACATGGATCCTCTCACCTTTAACCCCATTAACCTTTACTGTTAAGTTACAGAAAGGACATTACATATGTGCGTCTATTCAAACAGCCTAAATAGAAAACAGCTATCAAAATTACTGTAAAATTCATACAAGAGACAACATTGCAGATATAGACATATTTCAAGTGAACAAAAGAAGAAGCTACCAAAATACATTACCTTGCAAATATAATCTGTTTTCTGCTTAGCGAAGTTAAGAAACCTGGCCACTTGTGAAACAGTTGAACCGAGATTTGTGCGGAAATATATTGCCTTTTCTGGTGCCCCAGGAGTTGCAACCAAGACCAGATCATAGATGTATAAACCAAGTTCAGTTGAGTTTAACTCCAAACGACCAGAGACAACTCCTACTTTCAGTGGTTGATATTCAAAACTAAACTGTCCCTGTTTAAGACCAAAAATACGTATGGTTAATTTCTGTTGTGCCATTATATAAACATTATATACATGTCTGAATTCTACTAGTTACATTTATGGACATCTGAATTCTAATCACTTACTTTTTCACATGTCTGAATTCTATAAGTTACTTTTGTAGATGTTTGCATTCTGTAAGATAATTTTGTAGATGTTTAAATTCTATAAGTTACTTTTCTTGATGTTTGAATTCTGTAAGATAATTTTGTAGATGTTTAAATTCTATAAGTTACTTTTCTTGATGTTTGAATTCTATAGATGTTTGAATTATATAAGTTTCTTTTCTTGATGTTTGAATTCTGTAGATGTTTGAATTCTGTAAGTTACTTTTGCAGATGTTTGACTTCTATTAGTTACTTTTGTAGATGTTTGAATTACTTGTGTGGATGTTTAAATCTGATCAGTCATTTGTGATATTGTAAGCACGGTCGGATGTGGGTTTGATTCTTGGGCTCATCACCTGTGAAAGTGAGGGAAAGATTGGCCACATATTTCTCTGTAGCACCATCACATATTGTAGGGCTGAATCTATCACATCACAGACCGATACCAGGAAACTTCTTCAGAACAATTTATTATTTATTATTATTACTTGATGATGTCAGATAAATATATTCTTGCCACCAATAATTATTCTCTCCCTTGTTTTGTGCAACGCCAATGTAATTTTGTGAACTTCTTGTTTATTTAAGTATTAAAGGGCTATTTTCAGAAAAAAATTGATTTCAGCTTTTCTATACATTTATAAGCAAGTTACTAATTTAACTGTTATTTTGTCTTAGACTTTTCAGTCATTGAACACACGCCTTCTGTTCCAGACAGTTGTTTTATGTCAAAGTTATTGCACAGTGGGCATTCCCATGCATGATCAGTCAGTCTTCTGATGCCGCAGCCATCCCAGAAGTTGGTTGTGTTCTCTTGACCTCAAAGCCGGTGTTGACGTGCTTGACCAGGCTTCACTTCCAGACAACATGATTAATCCCTTCTGATCCTGACATTTACTGTGGGACAGTTACAAATGACTGGGAAAGAAAGAATCTTAAAGATGTAACAAATGGATTAACTCTTTCCAAACATGGTACCAGCCCTGTCTGTTACTAGGGCCCATATTGAAAGCAAAGATTAGTAACAAATAGTACAAAGCTCAGAATATTTAACGCTAACATCCAATTAGTACTGCTGTATGGATCAACACATGGAGAATGACTAAAAGCAGTTACTAATAATCTACAAACATTCATCAGTCAGTCAGCCAGCCAGCCAGGCAGGCAGGCAGTCAGTCAGTCGACAGATCATCCTCACTGCATATCAAACCATTCTATAGGGAAACTCTGTGGCGAAGTGGTCAAGCCATCTGCCCTATCTGCTCTGAAGGTTGTGGGTTTGATTCCAAGCTACGTCTTTCGATTCGCGAGTGCAGTTTTCTCTGAGATCTTGGGGGTCATTGCTGAAGCTACGGAGTTTGTGCTTTGTGTGACACTTTTAGCAGGCCACCTCGCGGAAAGAGACAGAGCCATATGGGATAAAACCCAGTGCAATGAAGTCAATCCTCTCGACTTTTAAGACTTATTTTAAACATTCATTAATCATGCAGTATAGGACTAAAATAGTGTGACAGAATCACGAATGAGGAGCTTATGTAGAGAACTGCATACATTCCAGAGAATCAAGAAGTGATGACAAGATGCTGGTGTTAGATAGGACATGCACAGTGAGAAAACCTGCTAATGGTATAACTAGAACATCCTCTCTCTGAATCCCACAGGGCAAAAGTAAGACTAAAAATGCCGGGAAGGTTAACCCGGTCAACAAATGCCCGCAAAAGTCGGATGTGTCGGCCTAACGGCGCAAGAACGCAGCTCTGTTGTAAACAGGCACAATGCAATCACGTCCGGAAAAAAAAACTCTGGATGAATGAAGAAGAAAAAGACTAAAAATGCACGGATAAAAGAACTAGAGACAAATTAATAATGTGGGAACGAACAAACAAACAAACTTTATTTTCAAAGGGTTAAGAATTATGCAAGCAGACCCGTCTGACATTCTGTCCTTCTGATATCTTTCCTATTATACATTATTTCATTCAACATCACTTATGAAGCTAATCTTAGACAACAGAACAATATGCCTTAAAAAGCATGGAAAATAATCAATAATACATGACTCACTAAAGCAGTTTTTAACATGGCCATTATAAATACTTAAGGTAAGTGCAAGGTACCATACATATGGGAATGCGTATTGTACTAGTTGTCATTTGAATGGGTGGGGGCGCTGCAGGAAATGCCAAAAGATAGGACAGCTTGGCGTAAATTGGTTGAAGGTCAAAGCTACATTAGGAGATAAAAGATAGCAGTAGAAGAAGAAGAAGAAGAAGAAGGCAAGGCACCATGTTTGATCAGCTGTTGTTTATGTGTATCAAACAACATACAATGTATTATTTATATATACGTTTAGTGTGAACATACTAAAGAAATCTGGCCAGATATTTTATCATTCACCACAGTGTTTATGGCATACAAAGTGTATAAATCTTGTCTCTTTAAATAAAAGACATTCATGCATTTGTCATTGTAGTTGCCTCCCTTTGTTATTTGCTGCAAAACCTACTGGAACACTCAAGGGTTAAAAACATCAACGTACTGTATGGACTGTTTGTTACAGAATGAGCTATAAGAAATCATAAAATATTCCATAAATGGCTTAATAAAATTGTTCATAAATCATTTCATAAAATGTATTACAGATTTCATAATGATTCCATGAAATGAATTACATATTTATTTATGATTTCATAAAATCTTTAATAAATGATTTAATAAAATCATTCATAAATGGTTTCCTAAAATGTATTCATGATTTCATCTAATCTTTCATAAATGATGTCATAAAAACTTTCAAACATGATTTCATAAAATGTATAACCGATTTCATAAATGATTTATGTAGTGGGATTCATGAATTGTTAATTTATTCAAAAACATTGATGTTAATTACTTCAAACATTATCTTGCACATTTGAGGAAATATCTGTACAGTTTTAAATGTAAAGTAACATCTGACTAACCTGTGACTGAGGAGGGACGGAAAACTGGCTGGGAACTAGAACCTCCGCAACCGAACAACTGATCTGAAAGTTGACCTGGTTTAATAGAGGGTTCTCAACACTGACCACGTGATGGACTGTCTGTCGGACAGGTGTGGACAGTTCAATCTTGGCCATTGTGCCTGGTCGAGTGGCTCTAAACGTGACTTCGTAAAACTGATACTCTCCTGTCTGCTCGTTTGTGAAAGTGACCTGGTCAGGAGGTATCAGAAACATGATATAAAACATAACATCAAACATGACATCAAACATGACATCGAACTTGATTTCAAACATGACATCAAGCATAATATCAAGCATGACATCAAACATGGATCAAACAGGATAAACATGATATCAAACACAACATCAAACATAATATCAAAAATGATATCAAACAGTGTGGAATATCAATTCACAGGTATTGATTGGCAGCTGATGAGAGGAATGAAGAAGAAGATGAGGAAGAAGTCTCTGACTCAGTTTCTTCTCTCTTCATCATAATCATAATTGTGTTCTTCAGCATAATCATATTCTTATCATAATCATATTCTTATCATAATTATATTCTTATCATAATTATATTCTTCATCACAATCATATTTTCATCATTAGCAAATGCTTATCATAATCATTTTCTTCATCACAATTATAATTGTGTTCTTCATCATAATCATAAACATATGTGTATTCTTAATACTAATCATATTCTCAACCATAATCACATTCTTATCAAAATGATATTCTTATCATAAACATATTCTTCATCATAATCATCTTCTTGTCATAAACATATTCTTTATCAGAATCATATTCTTTATCAGAATCATATTCTTCTCACAATCATACACTTCATCATAATTATACTCTTCCTCATAATAATACCTTCAACATAATTATATCTTCATCATAATCACATTCTTAATCATAATCATATTCTTATCATAAGTTTAGTTTAGTTTAGTTTAGTCGTTGGATCAACATCACTGCACACGGTTTAACCCATAAGAGCTCCGTTTTCATCCTAACTCAAACCTGAGTCTGGAGAAACTCAGCTCAATGCACGAACTCCGTTGCATCGGCGAGGATCCTGAAATACTATTCTTATCATAATCATATTCTTATCATAATCATAACTGAAATCATAACAACCGGAATACAAACAAAGCTGAAGTAATAACAAAGAAAAAATTGATTAATGAACAGCTGGGACAGAAGTATCACAACATACATCAATACATGATAAACATATGAAATCTGTGAAAAACATACATCCACATACACACAACCACATTACATACCTTGACTGGAGTACTGCCTTCCCTGTATGCATAGAATGCCAGTTTGTAATCTTTCTTGCCATTACCTGGCACATCGATGTACTCAACTCCTTTCACTGTCACGCCAGGATCAAACTTCTCTTTCAAGGGTTCTGTTTTAACGTGGAACCTGAAACCAAAATGAAAGTCAACAAAATAAAATCTGACAAGAAACGGACATATCTGTGCAGAAGTTTGCACAGTTAATAAACAAATACTAGAGATAGTAAAAATATTTAGAGACTGCAGCAGAATGCCACCATCAAGTAGCGTAGGCATTCATGTCTCTCTGCAAACAACTTTATGCACAGACCAGAACAAATCATTATCCCACACCTCAAAATAGGACAATCCATTATGCAACCACATGTATACAAAATTCAAGATTAACGAATCAGCCATATGCACATGTGGATTGGCGCCACATACAGCAGATCACATACTCCAAGAATGTCCAACATACAACATATCTAGGCATACTTTCTGGCCTAGAGAAAGAACAGTGAAAGATAAACTCTATGGACCCTAAGATAGTGAAATTCATACAAGAAACAATATTGCAGATATAGACAAATTTCAAGTGAATAAAAGAAGAAAAAGAAATGTCTCTCCACAGATCTCGGTCCTCGTGTTCTAGATCAGTTGATTATATCCCTTCCTGTCGCTGTCTTAGACCACCCAGCGTCATGTCTCTTGATCTACTTCTACGTCTGCTGCTCCTTCCAGTTGTCGTGTTGTTTTCTAATTACATTCTTCTCTTTATATGACGAAATAACATTATTTGCCTTTTTCTGAAAGTGGTGTATAATGTTCTACTTCACTAGCCTCTTCTAGGCAATCGTGTTTAGTTTCTCTGGTCATCCAAAGTATTCACAATATTCACCTGAGAAACATCTCCTCTGGGGGGGGGGGGGGGGGGGGGTCTTTGCAGCCATATGGTTAAGCCACTTGCTTCACACTCCTAAGGTTGTGGGTTTGATTCCTTCCAGACTTCATTATTCGGCTCACGAACGCAATTGTTTCTGAGATTCTTGGGAGTCATCGCTGGAGCCACGGAGTTCATGCTTTGTGAGACACTTGTGGAAAGAGACCGAGCCATATGGGATAAAACCCAGTGCAAGAAAGTTGATCGTCTTGCCTTTAAACCCTGTAAACATCTCCGCTGCCTTGAAGCTCTTCCAAGTTTGTTCCTTCGCATTCCAAGATTCACAGCCGAACAGGTTCAATATAACGCTTCAGTGCTCTCTTTCTGACATTCAATGAAAGTAATTTATTTCAGCAGGAGGTTGCAATACAGTAAATTAAAATAATTCAAAGCAATGAATTCCCTAAGTGAATTTAAACACAGAAGCTACAAAACAATATGTTGCACAATTTATTGCCTGGCATATTTCTCTGTATCTCGCCAGGTGCATACTGCAGAGTGATATATCATGTGAAGTAAATTAATGGAAAATACTTCAGCTGAAACAATTAAAATACATAGTCACGGGTATTTTTCGAATGTGGAACATCTGTTATTCCCACAGCAGCTGGTTCCAGCTGTTTTTGTGCAAACTAAAAGAGTTTGTGTTAAATTTGAAATCTTAAAACTTGATCCAGACTTCAGGTTGACCTGGCCGAAAATGAGCAACAGAAAATGCCTTGGGAAGTAAAGGTGTGTGATAATATCACCCCTCGAGTGCTGATCTTTAAGAATATGGGGCTAGCACCTCAAGGTGTGTAACAAAGGATCCTTTAATTACATAGCTTGTCATGGCTAACTGGCAGAGACAAGCCTATCTGACTCTCAGTTTCTTCTGTCTTCACCATAATCATAATTGTGTTCTTCATAATAATCATATTCTTCATCATAATCATAGTTTTAATCATAATCATATTCTTCGTTATAATAATATTCTTATAATACTCATATTCTTCATCAAAACAATATTCTTATCATAATCATATTCTTCATCATAATCATATTCTTATCACTATCATATCTTCCTCATAATTATATTACTCATAATTATATTACTCATAATTATATCTTCGCCATAATTTAAGACTGACAAAGCACTTTTAAACTTCCAGTGTGCTGATGCACACTCCTACTCAGGTCAGTTGGACTAAAATGCTGACTTCTTGTCCTTGACTTAGGGACGTAAATTACAAGTACCCCTGAATTTGGAGTGGGTTCACCTGATGGCAAGGGACACTGGAAATAGGAAAAGCTAATCCACATGCAAAAATTAGTCCAGTGCACCAGAAGTAGTACCATGTGTATGGACTACGCTTGAGTTCAAAGGGAGCAAATGAAAAAAAATAAATTGGCAAATCAGCCACGTTCACCCCAGACAGCAGATCACATACACCAAGACTGCCCTGAATACAACAAATCAGCCATGTGCACCCCAGACAGCAGATCACATACACCAAGACTGCCCTGAATACAACAAATCAACCATGTGCACCCCAGACAGCAGATCACATACACCAAGACTGAACTGAATACAACAAATCTGCCATGTGCACCCTAGACAGCAGATCACATACACCAAGACTGAACTGAATACAACAAATCTGCCATGTGCACCCCAGACAGCAGATCACATACACCAAGACTGCCCTGAATACAACAAATCAGCCACGTGCACCCCAGACAGCAGATCACATACACCAAGACTGAACTGAATACAACAAATCTGGGATGTGCACCCCAGACAGCAGATCACATACATCAAGACTGAACTGAATAAAACAAATCTGCCATGTGCACCCCAGACAGCAGATCACATACACCAAGACTGAACTAAATACAACAAATCTGCCATGTGCACCCCAGACAGCAGATCACATACACCAAGACTGCCCTGAATACAACAAATCAGCCACGTGCACCCCAGACAGCAGATCACATACACCAAGACTGCCCTGAATACAACAAATCAGCCATGTGCACCCCAGACAGCAGATCACATACACCAAGACTGCCCTGAATACAACAAATCAGCCATGTGCACCCCAGACAGCAGATCACATACACCAAGACTGCCCTGAATACAACAAATCAGCCATGTGCACCCCAGACAGCAGATCACATACACCAAGACTGAACTGAATACAACAAATCTGCCATGTGCACCCCAGACAGTAGATCACATACACCAAGACTGCCCTGAATACAACAAATCAGCCATGTGCACCCCAGACAGCAGATCACATACACCAAGACTGCCCTGAATACAACAAATCAGCCATGTGCACCCCAGACAGCAGATCACATACACCAAGACTGAACTGAATACAACAAATCTGCCATGTGCACCCCAGACAGCAGATCACATACACCAAGACTGAACTGAATACAACAAATCTGCCATGTGCACCCCAGACAGTAGATCACATACACCAAGACTGCCCTGAATACAACAAATCAGCCATGTGCACCCCAGACAGCAGATCACATACACCAAGACTGAACTGAATACAACAAATCAGCCATGTGCACCCCAGACAGCAGATCACATACACCAAGACTGAACTGAATACAACAAATCTGCCATGTGCACCCCAGACAGCAGATCACATACACCAAGACTGAACTGAATACAACAAATCAGCCATGTGCACCCCAGACAGCAGATCACATACACCAAGACTGCCCTGAATACAACAAATCAACCATGTGCACCCCAGACAGCAGATCACATACACCAAGACTGCCCTGAATACAACATATCAAGGCAAATCTTTTGGCAACGAGGAACACCAGCGGAAGCCAAATTGTACAGACCACTGAGTGAACTAAACAAAGTAGTGAAATGTATATAAGAGACTACATTGCAGATCATCATCAAGTGTCCTCCCATCTGGCGTATACCTTCATCTCTTTCCACAGATTTCAGTCCTTGGTGTTCTGAATCAGTTCTGCTGAAGATATTTCTCCATGCCATAGTCTTGACCCATCCAACATTTTTTCTCTCAGTCTGCCTCATCTTCCGCTGATCTTTCCAGCTGTCATGATGTTTTCTATTGTCTCTCTTCTCCTTATATGGCCAAAGAATTCTGTCTGTCTCCTTACTTACAGTTGTATATTTTCTTTTAGTAACTTCTTTCAATCTTTATTAGATATTCTGGCAGTCCAAGGTATTTGCTACATTCGTCTCAGGAACAAACATTGCAGAAACCAAGCATAGACCTTGAGTTAGACCTTGAGTTAGATATGATACATAATGAAGTTTCAGAAATCCTTCTTATTCACGTTTCATTTTTGAAATCCAATACTTCCTGGGTCATCATCATGTGCCATGCCAATAAGCATGAGAAGTCATGTTTCGCCGTCTTACATGATCATCAAAGTCATGGATCACTCTGTGTTCTTGTCTCGACTATGCCATGTGGACATACAGGACATAAGTCAACCCCAGAATTTTTGGCTGTTTATGATTTCTGGGCAAGTTTACATTCAGTAGTTTGCCATTGCTTTCCGAACAACCGGCACTCATACTATTGTATGAAAACCAATGCAAGGTGGTCTGCTTCCACATCACCCTCTAACGTGGGTCTCTATAAAGGGAGAATATGTAGCCAATGTATACCTCTGTGGTATCCTGAGCCAGTTTGTGACAGGAAGTAGCTCGGTGTAGCTGGTCTTACACGGCACTTCTCGAGAGATCCTGTCCACAGCTCTCGGAGGATCTGCAGTCCCTGACAAGTTGAACAGGAGCCCTGAACCATCAGGGAGAGGGAAGAAAATGGAGCCCTGGGAGAAATAACAGGTCACAGTTTGTCACACAATCTTTCGTTATTTGTGTCACTGTTATTTTCAAAAAGGAGCTGTGGAAAATCTGCAAATACTTCATGAGTGGATCAAATAAACTGGAATTAAAAAGTGTGAGATGATATAGGTGATAACATTCATGTTAAAAAAATACAAATAATATTTACCTGATTATATTTAAAATTGTTTTTATAATGAACATATTATTTGTTGTTGATATCTTTCCATCTCTCTCCCCCTGTCTGTCTGTCTCATATATACGAGAGAGAGAACAGAGAGAGAGAGAGAGAGAGAGGAGAGAGAACAGCGAGAGAAAAGAGAGAAGAGAGATAGATACAAGAGAGACAAAAGAAAGAAAAGATAGAGGGGAGAGAGAGAAGAGAAAAAAAAAGAGAGAAATAGGCAAGAGAGAAGAGAGAGAAAAGAGAGGGCAATGAGAGAGAGAAATAGAGAAGAGATAAAGAAAAGAGAGAAGAGAAAAAAAGAGGGAGAAAGAGAGAGAAAAGAGGCAGAGAGAGTGAAAGAGAGAGCACTGCACATTGTGTCTAGAATAATAGCTTGCCTGACAGGAGATCAATATATGACACAACTACCAGACAATGCTCGAGTTATGGCATCTAACCTTGACATGATCACATCACACATCAAACTCTGATTGGTCAAAATTCTATGGGCCTAGTACATCAAGTGCCTGGAGCTGTGGTAGTACAGTGGCTGGCATGTGTGCCTGCTAGTCATGAGTTCAAATCCCCATCAAGGTGAGAATTTAACACAAAAGGTACCTGGGCTCCCAGTTGGACCAAGCTTAAAACAGGAACCAGGAAATGTTCTGGGTAGTCTGGGTAGTAAAGGCACCTGCCGTGATACTCATCTTAATATCCATCAAGTGCCAATTAGTCTATTCAAATATGTGGCTAAAACTTCTTCTTTCGTTCACTGTGGCTAAAACTGAATACCCAACATGCCTCAAGGTGTGGAAGAAGGTTTTGATTTTATATCAAGTGCCGTCCGGTCTAATCTGGACCTAGAACATCAAAATAATTGGGACCTAGACCATCAAGTGCTGCCTGGTCAAAATAATACGTGCCTTGTAAATCAAGTGCTGTCTTGTCAAAATAACACATGTCTAGAAAATCAATTGCAATCTGGTCAAAATAATAGGAACTTAAAACATCAAATGCTGCTGGTCAGAATAATAAAGGCCTTGATCATTACATGCCGATTTTTCAAAACAATATAAGCCTAGCCCCATATGCCTTGATAGCTTTGTAGCATTGTACTTCCGCTACATAATATATTTATAGATTATGTGTTTCAAATGTAGTCATTTCCATCAGAAAGTAATTGAATAAAATGTTGCACTAGACATTTTTGATGACACATTCCTGTCCTGAAACATTCATCAGGTATAGAAATAATTTTGTGGATTCATGGTCTTTAGTTAAATCACATTTATTGTTACAATAAAAGACACCTTTGACGCCACAATATCATTCTGTCTGTGACCCCTAAACCTTACCACATGCTTTTTATTTTCTGAGGTCATGGTCAGCGGCTTGTAGGTCAGCTCATAAGCTCGTGTCTGCTGCGGCTCCACAGTAAATGTTACTGGACCAGTCCAGTGCTCCCCATCAATGATTGGTTTCAGGTTCCAAAGCTGGTTGCTCTTGTTGGGAATCATGATCGGCTTGGTGTCCGACTGCCGAACAACCGCTTGGAATGTTTGCACCTCTTTAACTGGAGGGATTCCTGTACATGACCCTGTTAAGGTCAAAGTTAATGGCTTGTGTGGTCCATCATCGAGGAAACATTTCAGTTTCTGAAACAAAATGCTAGACATTTTCATAACTCACAAATATTCACAGTTCTGCAGTGAATGTCAGACATTCTCATAACTCACAAATATTCACAGTTCTGCAGTGAATGTCAGACATTCTCATAACTCACAAATATTCACAGTTCTGCAGTGAATGTCAGACATTCTCATAACTCACAAATATTCACAGTTCTGCAGTGAATGTCAGACATTCTCATAACTCACAAATATTCACAGTTCTGCAGTGAATGTCAGACATTCTCATAACACACAAATATTCACAGTTCTGCAGTGAATGTCAGACATTCTCATAACTCACACATATTCACAGTTCTGCAGTGAATGTCAGACATTCTCATAACTCACAAATATTCACAGTTCTGCAGTGAATGTCTGACATTCTCATAACTCACAAATATTCACAATTCTGCAGTGAATGTCAGACATGCTGATACCTCACAAATATTCATAGTCCTGCAGTAAATGTCAAACATTCTCATAGCACAAAGATTTCAAAGAGCAAGCTGTAAAGACTAACAAACGTGAAATATTTAACTCTGACATTAAATCAGTACTATTGTATTGATCAGAAATATGCAGAATGATTAAAACAATCTCTAATAAATAATAAACTTTTATTAACTGTTACCTGGGCAGAATAGCAGGATTAAAACGGTGTGCCAGAATCACAAATGTAGATCATAGAGACAGAACTAGACAGTTTCCAGTGAATCAAGAGGATAGGAAAAGGGCTGATGATAGGACACACATAAAGAACATCTGATAATAGGATACATTTCAATGAAACAAACAGGGCAAAGAAAATAGAGGAACACTTAAAAATACAAAGAGAATTAGAGACAAATGAATAATATGGGGAGGACACCTGGAAAGTTTAACTCAGTCAACAAATGCCTGAAGAAGTCGGATGTTTCAGCCAAAAGGTGCAAATACTGCAGCTCTGCTGTAAACAGGCACAATATAATTACATCTAAAACATTCCGAATGAAGGCAGAAGAAGAAGATATGAGGACAGGGAGGGAGCTGCAAGAGATAGAATAGCTTGCTGTGAGTTTGTTGAGTGCTTATGTTTCAGGGATAAAGGTTAGAAAGAGAGGAAGCCGAACAGACTTCTGCCCAGGTTCATAAAAAATGAGAAAACATCCACAAAAATAATATTTAGACTATGTGTGATTCTGGTTTATACATCTTAGGATCCTCATCACTGCTGCAGAATTTGTACTCCGAGTTAAGATTCTCTTTGTGTCATCGATCCATGGGAGGAGCACTGATGGAATGAGTGCACAATCATAACAACAGATATGAGATGTCTTAGAAGAGCTGCAGGAGTAACCATGAGAGACAGAATTAGGAATGATGAAATTAGAAGATGATTAGGTCTGAAACCAGTCATGTACTTCATTAAAGAACAACACATTAAATGGTTTGGCCACCTCACAAGAATGTCCTGGTACCATCTGTCACAAAGAGCCACACACTGAAGAAATATAATGGTTATAGTGCAAGAGGAAGACCAAGTAAAAGATGGAGTGATGGTACCAAGATCAACCTCACAGAAATGAATATCAACTTACAAAGAGCATTAGAAACAGTGAATGAAAGATCCTTACATCTTCCCCCAACACTTCACTGAGGTAAATGGAGGAAGAGAAGAAGAAGAAGAATGAAGGTGTTCCTTAACAAAACCAACCAATGAAACAAAGAACACAGAGAAAACTCTGATTTTAAATACTTTCATTATATGACTGAGGACAATAAGGATAGTAATGGTGACCTACAGGCTGTATTTCTAGAAATTATCAATAATTTTGTTTGGCCATGAAACATTTGGCATAAGAAATAAGCAACAACTTAAAGACAGAAACATACACCACATAAATATGAAAGACATAAACATGAAAGACATAAGCATAAACCACAGCACATCTGGCAGCAGATACAGAAATAATCCATGTCATGCAGTGGATAAAATGAATAGCTCTGCTTTGTAGTGGACATAAAAATGAGCCATAATTTATGGCAAATATAATAATGAGCAATATTTTGTGGCAGATATAACGAGTCAACAGCTGGGGTTGCAATTAAATTGTAAGAAGACACAGGTTATGGTTGTCACTAGGAAGAACGAAGTACCACAATGTAATATACAAGTAAACAGGAATATTCTTCAACAAGTGAATCGGTACAATTATCTCGGAACAGTCATAACATCTGATGGGTGATGCCTTGAAGAGATTAGAACAAGAATCGCCATGGCGAAAGTAGCCTTTAACAAGATGAAAAACATTCTGACCAATAAAAAGATGTCAATTTAAATGATAAAAAGAGTGTTGAGGGGATACATAGAGCCTGTTCTTTTGTATGGATGTGAAACTTGGACAATGAGCAGTCAAGCTGAAAAACATCTGATGGCTGTAGAAATGTGGTTTCTGAGGAAAATGCAAAGAATACCATTGACAGACAGAAAAACCAATGACCAAGTACTACAGGAGACAAATGAAAATCGTAAATTGATTAGAGAAATTAGGTGTAGACAGTCAAAACTTTTTGAACATGTTATGAGAAGAAATGGATTGGAGAACTTAGTGTCAACTGGCAAGATTGAAGGGAACGGACCAAGAGGAAGACCGAGAGGAAAATATCTGGATGGCTTGGCCATATGGCATGGGCGAGACAGGAACACTGAGCTGATCCACGACGCTGGTGATCGAGTGAAATGGCGAGTCATGACCGCCCACGCTTTCTGGCATGGCACATGATTGATTGATTGATAATGAGTCATGTTGTGGGACAGATATAATAATGAGCCATGTTTTATAGTTAATTTAATATTAAGCCATGTTTTCTAGTGAATAATATCAATGAGCTTTATAATTAACTGACATAACAATGAGCCACAGTTTGCAGCAGATATAAAAAGAAGCCAAATTTTGCAGTGGACATGAATCTGAAAAATGCTGGCAGCAAACATAAAACGGAACCATACCTCATAGCGGACATCAGCACTAATTGTCTGTGGGTGGAAGTCAACTTGGAATGTCACATCCATGCCAGGTGTGATGTATCCTTCAACTGGGCTTATGGAAAAATCTGGCTTGAAACGCTTTATGTCCCAGTGAAATCTGGCAGATAAAAAACACATGAGAGTTTACAAAAGCCAACTTGGTTGACAAAAACACATCATACACACATCACAGTCTACGTTAGGAGAAGTTGTTGTTATCCAGCATCTGCCGTTCAGACAAATGTCATGCAGTGATGCTTGCAACTATTCATTAGTTGTGCTGATCCACATAAAGTAAGGTTAGAGGAGCTTTCTGAAGTTACAATGCCATGTAGTGATGCCATATTGTGTTACAATGACATGTAGTGAGTGATACTTGCAGGAATTCATCAGCTCTGCTGTGGTTCCATGTACAGCTAGGTTAGAAAAGTTGTATAACGTTACAATACCATGTAGTGATGCCATATTGTGTTACAATGCCATGTTGTGATGCCATGTTGTGTTACAATGCCATGTAGTGATGCCATGTTGTGTTACAATGCCATGTAGTGATGCCATGTTGTGTTACAATGCCATGTTGTGATGCCATGTTGTGTTACAATGCCATGTAGTGATGCCATGTTGTGTTACAATGTAGTGTAGTTATACCATATTGTGTTACAATGCTTGTAGTGATGCCCTGTTGTGTTACAATGCCATGTAGTGATGCCATGTTGTGTTACAATGCCATGTAGTTATACCATATTGTGTTACAATGCCATGTAGTGTTACAATGCCATTAGTGATGCCATATTGTGTTACAATGCCATTAGTGATGCCATGTTGTGTTACAATGCCATGTAGTGATGCCATATTGTGTTACAATGTCATGTCAGGGAAAGATGTACCTGACAGGTGTCAATGTTCAGCCTAGGCTAATTGCTTGCCTATGGCTGGGCTTTAAAAAACACAACAAACCACGGGTTCCTAATATCTTACCCCTGGACTTATTCGGTCTTTGTGTGATCCAATATTTAGCCTTCTCGGATAATGGCAAAAAGCAAAAGGTCAAGTTTGCAAGTTGCAGTTCCTAGCAGTAAAGAACAGTGTGTTCATGCCTTGTGGCATATTAGGACTGTGATGCTAGCCCATATTTTTATAGACGAATCAGCACTCAGGGGGTGACAGGGTCAAGGTTCTATATACACAAATGAATGGATAAGAGCACTTGCTCTTAAACCTCCTGTTTGCTGATGCAATGGTAGTGGGTTCACTCCCTAAACTGGTCAGCTGGACTAAAAATGTTAACTTCTTGTACTTGACGTGGGAACATCAATTACAAGTACCTCAGAAGATGGAGTGGGTTTGCCTGATGGCGAGGGACACTGGTAATAGGGTAAGCTAATCCACACACAAAAATCAGTCCAATTCACTAGAAGTAGTAGCATGTGTATGAACTATGTTTGAGTTTAAAGCGAACGAATGCATGCAACAACAGTTTCTCCCCCCCCCCCCAAAAAAAAACAAAAAAACACACACACACACACACACCCATACAACTAATGCTTTAATGCATTAAAAATAGCAGCATGTGAATTGATAAATATTGCTCGAGAATGGGAGTTGTGAAAAAGTACGATTGCCTAAAGCAGGTGGCAAGGAAGGAGGAGGAGGAAGAGAAGCAACAACAAAGACAGGTAGTGGAGGAGAGCAATGGGAAAATCAGTCGAGAGTGGACCAAGCTCGTGTTCAAAGTGAGCGAACGGAAAACAGAACAGAATGACATACAAACGTCCGGGAAGGTTAACCCGGTCAACAAATGCCCGCAGAAGTCGGATGTGTCGGCCTAACGGCGCAAGAACGCAGCTCTGCTGTAAACAGGCACAACGCAATCACGTCCGAAAAAAAACTCCGGATGAACGCAGAAGAAGAAGACATACAAACGCAGGACTCACTTTGTGTTCATGTCCCCAGTGTTGGACATGAGGAGCTTGCGTGAACTACTACTGTGCAGGAACACGGTGCCAAATGAGATCGCATCGGAGTCCAGCGACACCTCCAGGCCCAAGCAGGATCCCTTGATTACAAACAGCGGCAGGGACATTCCAGAACATTCTAGGAACACCTGGGGATTGACCATGTCCACATGTGTCACCATATACACACACTAAACAAGCAGTCAGTCGGTCATGTGCCATCTCCACAATGAAGGTTGGCTAAAATTGATTTTTAATACATTGTCTCTTGCCTTGATTGTACACTGAAAGAATGCTGTTCATCCATCTCTTGATGTTTTCTTCTAACTTGTATTGTTTTCTATTTTTTACTTACGTGTGTCCATTTTTTTCCCAGTTAAAATAAGTTAGTTGCAAGTCCTTTTTAGGACATAAAAATCAGCCTCTGCATTTACTGACCGTGATTTTCTAGGCAATTTTCATACAGTAATTTGTTATTGCTTGCTGAACAGACACCATTGTGAAAATCAATGTAAAGCAATCTTCTCCCAAACTGCCTGTGGCTGCATTCAAACCTGGTATGTGAAACTGCATTTATTACACACACACACACACACACACACACCCCCCCCCCCCAAAAAAAAAAATGCAGACACGTATAGGTTTTAATTTGCAAATCATAATCATAATCAGGTTCCTACATTCGCATGAGATGATTGAGGAAACACATGGAGGGAACTACAAGAGATTGGAAAGGATAGGAGAGCTTTGTATGAGATGGGTGAGGAAACACACGGAGGGAACTACAAGAGAAAGTAAAGGATAGGAGGCCTTCCAGTTTGTATCTGTATATAGCCACAGAATATAGATAGTGCACAAAGTATAAACAGTGCACAGAGTATAGAGAGTGCACAGTGTATAGAAGAGTGCACAGAGTATAAACAGTGCACAACATTTAGAGAGTGCACAGCGTATAGAGAGTCCACAAAGTAGAGAGAGTGCATGGCATATAAAAGAGTGTAAAAGTATAAACAGTGCACAGAGTATAGAGAGTGCACAGAGTATAGAGAGTGCACAGGGTATAGATAGTGCACATAGTACAGAGAGTGTATAAGAATACAGATAGTGCAAAGAATATAGATAGTCCACAGAGTAAGGTTAGTGCATAGAGTATAGAGATTGCACAAAGTAAAGATAGTACACATAGTATAGATAGTGCACAGTGTATAGATAGTGCACATAGTATAGAGTGCACATAGTATAGAGTGTGCACAGAGTATAGATAGTGCACAGAGTATAGAGAGTACACACAGTACAGAATGTGCACAGAGTATAGAGTGTGCATAGTGTATAGATAGTGCACAGAGTATAGAGAGTGCACAGAGTATAGAGAGTGCACACAGAACAGAATGTGCACAGAGTATAGAATGTGCACAGAGTATAGAGTGTGCCTAGAGTATAGATGTTGCATCAGTAAAAGATGACTACCTAGCAGAAGTCAGAATTGGTGTTACAGATCACATGTACAAATTAAACAAACAATATTTACATATGAAGCGGTTATTTCCTATATTTGCATATCTAAATGGTTGATATTCATAAATGACATATTCTTCCCGCAGATACGACCCACATGTGTTGAACTGAGTTGAGTTGAGTCAAAAGCCGACATCACAACACACGGGACATTCCCAACCATGCTCTGTTCCCATCGTCAACAACCATCGAGGAGTCTTGAGTACTAATGGTACCTGCTGCAGTCTGATTATGTGTCCATCTGGCCTTTCTTTAGAGCATGAAACATATATGTCAGCAATGACAGTCTACATAATTAATACACACTCACCTCTTCCGTGAACTGTGGGATGCGGGCCTTGGGTCTGAACCAGACCTCGACCTTTGCGCTCCCTCCTCGGGCAGCAAGAGTGATTGCCTCTTTGGGGGCAATGCTAAGGACATCCTTGACCTGGAGTGCTGGCTCTGATGGCATGAAGGCCAGTGTGAAGGTCACCGGAACATGGCTGTTGTTGATAATTGGGATAAACTTCCGGACATTGTCACCAACCATTCTGGCTCCAAGGTTGAGGCTCTTGTGTTTTGGGTCTACCACTTCAATCTTCCATCAAACACAATCATATAATCAATCACATTGTTACTGATAGATGCCAGAAGTCTATGCCTACAAAAACCTCAATAATCTTTTCAGATCTCCTAGTTGATGAAGTTGCCAATTTGTCTAAGGATGAAGAAATGAGGAGGAGAAGAACGCGATGAAGAAGAAGGAGTGGTAGGTGGAGAAGAAGTGACGGATGTAGCTGTAGATGATTAAGAAGAAGAGGAAAAGGGAAAAAAAGAAGAAGAACAATAAGTAATGAGAAGAAGATGATGAAGAGGAATCATCAGAGGAAGGTGGAGTAGTAGTGCTAGTGAAAGTAGAAGAAGAAGAGGAAGACGAACAATAAGTAATGAGAGGAAGATGATGAAGAGGAATCAGAAAGAGGTGGGTGGAGTAGAAGTGGTTGTGAAAGCAGAAGAAGAAGAAAAGGAAGAGAAAGAAGAAGAAGTAATGAGGAGAAGGAGAAGATTAGGAAGGAGAAGAAGAAGGAGGAGGAGGAGGAGGAGGAGAAGAAGCAGCAGCAGCAGCAGATAATATGTGTTGATGAAAATAGGCTTTATGTAAAGTTAGCTGCAGTTCCCTGCCCTATCATTAGCAGACAGAAAACAATCAAGACATACAATATCTGTTGGAGATCATCCACATACAATTATAATAATAAAAGCTAAAGGCAGTCCTGTAGCAGATACTACCCTTGGAGTGTGAAGTGTTAGGCCATCAGATATTCTAGGTCATGATATATGAGGTGGGTGACCATTTCCTTTCCTCATCTCCTTTTCTTCCCAGACGATTAACAGAAAATTTTGAAAATTTTCTGGTATCCATTTTTACCAGGGTAGGTAACTCTGGAGTCTTACTGGCCAGAAATAAATAACCCTGCCTCCGCTGGGGATTGAACCTGGCTTACCGTCTTGGCAGGTAAACACACCACTAACCACTGTGTACTTATTATAAAGGTTTTCACATTTAAACTTTAAAAGCGATGTAGAAATTGCAGTAACCATGCCATTGTCTTGTAACCTGTCAATATTGTTGTTAAGGATGTTAGAACATGACATCACAGTGCAGATTAACACGGTGACATCATCAGGACAGTTTAAAGATGGCCACCCCACTTTTTACACACCAAAAAGGAGCAGCATTCTGATATCCGTTTTTGATCGGTGAAGGGGTGAAATTCATTGGCCAATGAAGGTTCAGTATTGTAATGCATGCCTGTCAGTCCAGCAAGTGTATGAGTGGAGTAAGAAGTTTCAAAATGGCGTGACTTCTGTGACAGGCTCTTCACGACCCGGTCAGGCATACCAAGTAGTGAGTCCAGATAATTTTTTTCTACAGGAATCCAAGCACTTTATTGACACAGAAGGACTTGCATTGAACGCAGTGGTGACAACATAGAAAATGATAATACAATCTTTACTTTTTCAGAATATATTAACCAAAAAAAAAACATGTAAGGTTTTTTCACATGAAGCCCCTTGTATAATAATTATGCGACTTCCTAAAACAACTGAAAATAATTGCACTTGCCTTCATCTCACTGCCCATGCCGAAAAATTCAACTTTCTGTTTGGAGAGTCCATTAATCTCGAATGTGACGACCTCGTGGTATTTGATGGCTTGTCGTGGGCAGAATGTGAAGGGTATCTTAATCTCTTTGTTGGGAGCCAAAACACAAGTCTCAAAACGGTGTATCAGGTGACTAGTTGGCTCGTACAAACAACTCACACTGAAATTAAATACAGGAAATCCCATTGCATGATAGAAAGATAATCTCATTCATAAATTACACGATAATCCTCCTGATGTGTCTCTACCTTCAACAGGTAGAGGCTTGCGTATTCCAGTGACCCCACGAGCTATGCTGATGCTAGCGCAGCTACTAGTAGGGTCTTCTGTATTGGACAGGTCATGGGATAGGAACTAGATGAAGAGAGATGCAAACTGCTGTCTTGTAGGTAGACTGGAGACAGTCAAAGGCTAAGGGAAGACAATCCTGAAATAATGCTTGTCGAAGTCGGATGTACTGAGATGCAGGTTTGAGGAGCAGCGCAACATAATTCACTGAATGATGATACACTAGGATGTATTGAGATGCAGGCTTGAGGAAACAGCGCAACATAATTCACTGAATGATGATACACAAAATAAACTCTCCATCTGCTGAGAGCACCACAATAGTGTGAACTCCTCCCCCGATGTGTCTCCACCTTGACGTGGTGGGGGAGCTTGCGTGTCCCATAGACCCCATTTGCTTGCCGATGGGTGAAAAATTACATATCGGACAGTTTATGGGATAGGGACCAGACTAAGAGAGACACAACCTGCTGCTCTGCAGGCATAGACTGAGGATAGCAGTCAAAATTTAAATGAGGTGCACAAAGGCAGAATTTCTTGGTCCGGACAAAACTCTCAAGGCTCCCTGTCGAGGGCTGTGGCTGAACGCCTCTAAGCCACAAACCCTCGGATCTTAGAGCCAGGCTGATACCCGTCTACCGGAAAATAGAAACATGATACTGAGCAAGCTACATGCCCAGGTCTGATACATATTCGAAGGCTCCCAGCTGCGGGATATGAGAGTTTCCCGGATGAAGGGGCCTGGCCGTTTCCCGTTCACTGCTGCACGAAGGTAAGGTGCTGAGCCGGCAGCACATGTAGCCTACCTCGTGAGCGAATAAAAAAAAGTCAGAAAAGTGCCCCAGTCGAAGGGTTACGGAAACTGTCTGTATTAACTCATAGAGAGTGTAGACAAAAGTGGAATAATGTCTCATCAACGCAAAATGGAACGCACGGCGAGCGAACCTATTGCGTGGCCTGAAGTCACAAGCAAAAGCTTACCGAGTGGATGTCACTCGCAGTCTGACCGCTCCTGGTGTGTGACTGAGCGATCAGTGGCAAGTGGGATGCCCAACACATGGAAGTGAGGAACTAAAGCAGCCATGAGCAGGACGTGGAAACTCCTTGGGTGAGCCCAGTCTCAGAGCAATATGTGCCGGCTCTGCAATTATGGAAGCCTCCTTGGATAGCGAGATAATGCCCATGGTCTGCCCCTGCCTTCCCTTGAGGGCAGACCACGATATCGTTGATCGTTCTATCTTGACCAGCTGAGATGTGGGTGACATTACAACAGTCTAACGTGTCTCGAAACCAGAGGAAGGCTAACCTCACTAAAAAATGCCCGCCGGAAGTCGGAAGTGTCGTCCTACGGGTGGCAAACTAAAAATTGACACTACGCATTTACGTCCGAGTGAAATGTCTCGTCCGAATGTCTCCCGTGCTAGGAACAGCTCTGACTACCTAGTTTCCGAATGCCGCTCTTGTTCAGAACAGCTCTGACTGGGTAGTTTTCCGAATGTCTGTTGAGCCTGGAAAAGCTCTGATGGGCGCAACGACAAGCACATGTCCGAAAACTCGCTGAGTGGATGCCGTCTGCAAACCTGTCTGGTTTGTGCGGGAATGACCCGGGGAAACAAAATGACCAATATATTGAAGTGAGGATTTAAAGCAGCCATGAGCAGGACGTGACGATCTCCCTCGGTGAGCCCAGATCCAGGGCGTTATGTGTCGGCCCTGCAACTATGGAAGCAACCTTGGATGGCGGAAAATGCTATGGACTGTCCCTGCCTTCCTTTGAGGGATGACCGTTGTCTTCGACCGTTCCACCTTGGCCAGCATGGTTGCAGATGGCACCACAAAAGTGAGAGTCTCCCAGGATTGCTAACCTGGTCAAAAATGCACGCTAAAAGTCGGATGTGTTGGCCTGAGAGTTTCGACCCGAGGGTGCCTAACCAGACACACCGCAATCACATCTGAAAAAATCACTCCGGATGAACGCAAAGAAGAAGAAGTGTGAACTCTATAGCACCAGCAATGACCTAACATGGGTCTCTGGAGAAATTGCTCTCATGATCTAAGCAATGCACAGTTGAAATGTTGTGTAGTAATTGCTATTTATGTTGAAATGTTGTGTAGTAATTGCTATTTATGTTGAAATGTTGCATAGTAATTGTTGAAATCTTGTAAAACTATTACCCTTATTTAATTATAAGTATGGAGACACTGTACTGAGAGTCATATAGACTTTGTGCATATGATATATCCTGGTTTAAACTAAAGTAAAGCTACGTGACAAAGATACAAGCATTTAGTTAGTTAGTCCTGAGATTATCCTAACTGCATATCAAACCATTCAGTCCATAAGTGTTCGGATCCCCTCTTTAGTATCTTCATCAGCATGTTGCGGTCAACGACACCAGTTTTGTGTTGATTGAATACTCTTCCTTTGCCCCATTGCATAGCACGCTTGTTTAGCTTCACTGTTTTTGATTTGATGTTCTTGCGGTCTGGTCACAATCATCACTTGAATCGTTTAACTGCCCTACCTCTCTGACGGCTTTCACTATATCAGCCCGGTCTAATGCTTATCTTCTTTCCACAGAAGCGTGGCTTGCAAGCCTATCAGCTTGTTCATTTCCTATTACACGCAAGCATGTAGATGATATTCTTTTCTTTTTTTGTGCATGCTCGCTTTGAACTCAAGAATAGTCCATACACATTATTTATAGTGGTAATGGACTGAATTTTGTGTGGATTAGCTTTCCCTTTTAACAGGTCCCTCGCCATCAAGTGAACCCACTCCGACTTCAGAGGTACTTGTAATTTACGTCCCCCAAGTCAAGGACGACAGGTCAACATTTTAGTCCAGCTGTCCGGTGTAGGGGTTGAACCGCTTACCTCGGCATCAGCACAACAAATGCTTAAGAACACGCATTCTTACCCATTTGGCCATGCGAACCTGCATGTAGATGATATAAAAAGTTCTAGCCTAAAATGAAATATACCATGTATGGAACAGACAGAGTAAACACATGGATAGTGTCCACGGCTGAGTATACACAAAGAGGAGAATACAGAAACAAGGATAAGAAGAAAACACACTGCATACAGGTAAGTATCTGCCTTGACAGGAAGTACAGAATAATGTAACAAGAGGGTAGATCTGAAGGTTAACTGCTAGCCGCCATTTGTTTATTGCTTACTCCTGATCTGCTATGTTGACTGAAATCTGGCATCCAGACCTGACACAAAAGCATGTCAAGGTCAGTCACACTGACGTCTGAGGTGCATAACTAGGTGACACACTCCACTCACAACAGGACATGAGGAAAAACAAGAAAAGGAAGAAGAGGCGGTGTCAGAGTGTTCAGGAAATAGGGACAGGACATAGAGGACAAGGGACAGAATAGAGTCAAGGACTACAGAGATAACGATAGACAGGAGATGGGTAAGGGCACAGAGATGTCATAAGACAGGACATCTGCAGGACGGTAGAGAGATTAGAGACAGGACAATGGTGGGGACACAGAGATGTCATAGACAGGACACTGACAGGACAAGACCTAGTGATATGAGGGGACATAAGTTCATTGGACGCTGTCATGAACTGACCAGACGGCATTACACCGAACGACCCAACACAACACGGGCAGACTAACGCACTACGTGATTGTTGAGACAGCCCGAGTTGTCACGAGAGACACGTGGTCCGGTACCACGAGACGGACTGACCAGTTTGAAAACCTCAGACGGGACTCAGACAGTTTAGAGGAAGGATAGTTGTGTGTTCTGGAGCGAATGTATAGCTTTTGCTGGAGTGCTAGTTGAAGATAGCGAGTAATTGTGTGTAGGGCTTGTGTAATTGGCTGAGTGCTATAAGTGTTTGTAAGGCGGCATGTTGTATATAATGATTTCACCGTCTTGTGTGTACATTGTGACAATGATCAGGTTCTCCTGAATAAAAACGTGTATACCATATGCACAACTGATGTCTTCGTGAGTGCGTATGAAGGATTTGAATACCTGTGTGCATGTAAGACGTTGACAGGCAGGAGCAGAAGGAGCAGCAGCAGCAGCAGGAGAAGAAAATGATATGAACTAAAAATTCTGTCCTTTGTTTTTTGCACACGCTCGCTTTGAACTCAACTGTAGTCTACACACACTACTTCTGGTAGTGCTGGACTGAATTTTGCACGTGTTTTACCTATTAACAGTGTCCCTCACCATCAGGTAATTAACATCCCCAAGGCAAGGACAATAGGTCACAATTTTAGTCCAACTGTCTGGTGTAGGGGTTGAACCCCTTATCTCGGCATCAGCACACCGGATGTTTAAAAACACGTGTTCTTATCCATTCGACCTTGCTGACCTACATTCTATCCTTGAAACACTAACTCTTTACAATGTTGTACAGTTTTTTAAATATTGTTTGTAACAATGATGTGGCCACTCAGCCAATCAAGGCATTGCTTGCAGCTGACTAAATTATTAGACACCAATCTTAAGCAAACGCAGAATCTATGTGGCTAAATGTAACCTGTAGATACTGAAAGACATGAACCAAATCAGCACTGACCTAATTTCCTTCTTGTCCTTGTTTCTTATATGGAGAACAACTTGTTTTGGGGGAAGATCTACTCCCATCTTGTGAATGAAGCAGTTGCCAAAGTTGTGTGATAGAAAGGAAAACTGTAGGCCAGGACGGATTCCCAATGCTGCCAAAAACAGCTGATATGTCCTCCCATTTACAACCTGTGTAAAATTCATATTAGCAGAATTGAATAATACAATCTCTTTCACAATGCAAATTGGCAATTCTAAACAAAAGTTATTATCATCACTTTACTATCTTGAAATTAAATAAACAATAACAAATTAAACTGCTACAAATAAAACAAATATGGTCATCTATCAATCATAATCATCATGTGCCATGCCGGTAAGTGTTGGCTGTCATGTTTCGCCATCACCGTGGATCAGCTCTGTGTTCTTATCCCTACCATGCCATGTGGTCAAGCCATTCAGATATTTACTTCTTTGCCTTCCTCTTGTTCTTTTCCCCTCAATCTTGCCAGTTGTCACCAAGTTCTCTAGTTTATTTCTTCTCATGATGTGCCCCCCAAAATTGGACTGTCTACATCTAATTTCTCTAATCAGTTTGCGGCTTTCATTTGCCTCTTGTAGGGCAATGCTCATTATGTAGTTTGATAGAATACAGTTGTCAATTGGGAAGGCAATATTATAACTAAAAAAGGGTTTTCTTCTTCTCTGGTTTGCTTGAAAATTGTCTATTACTGCAATATTGTCTATTGTATGAATTTAACTGTCTGTTTTAGTTCACTCAGTGGTGTATAGAGTTTATTAAAAACAGAGAGTTTAAAAGGCAAGGTGACCGAGTTCATTGCACAGGGTTTCATCCTATATGACTCTGTCTCTTTCCTCAGGGCACCGACTTTATTGCACTGGGTTTCATCCTATATGACTCTGTCTCTTTCCTCAGGGCATCCTGTCGAAAGCGTTGCACAAAGCACCAACTCTGTAGCTCCAGCAATGACCCCCAGGCGTCTCTGAACAAATTACACTTGTAAACTGAACAACATAGGCCAGAATCAAACCCACAACCTTCAGTTCGTGAGGCACACAGCTTAACCACTTCATCATGGAGGCTCCCGCATGACATGATAACTAAACTGATCAAAGCAACATTGCACAATCACAAGTTGATTCTGGTGATGAAAGTTCACAAGAATCGGGTGGAGAGTCCAGCGAACCAGAAGAGCATCCATATCTGGAAAGACTGGCTCAGATGGGAGTGAATGGAGGGTCTGGAGTTACTCAAAACGTAGAGGAAAACCCAGCCAGAGTTTCAATCACATTGCTACTGAAATTAATCAGCCTCGGAACTGTTCAATGGATTTGGAGAGGGGACTGAGCATGTGTGAGAGGGGACTGAGCATGTGTGAGAGGGGGTTGAACATGTGTGGGAGGGGACTGACCATGTGTGAAAGGAGAGAGGGCTGAAAATGTGTGGGAGGGGGCTGAACATGTGTGGGAGGGGGCTGAACATGTGTGGGAGGGGAGTGAACATGTGTGGGAGGGGAGTGAACATGTGTGGGAGGGGGCTGAACATGTGTGAGAGGGAGACTGACCAATTGTGAGAGGAGACAAAACATGTGTAAGAGGGGACTCAGCATGTGTAAGAGGGGACTCAGCATGTGTGAGAGGGGACTGAACATGTGTGGGAGGGGACTGAACATGTGTGGGAGGGGACTGAGCATGTGTGGGAGGGGACTGAGCATGTGTGGGAGGGGGCTGAACATGTGTGGGAGGGGACTGAACATGTGTGGGAGGGGACTGAACATGTGTGGGAGGGGACTGAGCATGTGTGGGAGGGGACTGAGCATGTGTGGGAGGGGACTGAGCATGTGTGGGAGGGGACTGAACATGTGTGAGAGGGGACTGAGCATGTGTGAGAGGGGACTGAACATGTGTGGGAGGGGACTGAGCATGTGTGGGAGGGGACTGAATATGTGTCGGAGGGGACTGAACATGTGTGAGAGGGGACTGAACATGTGTGGGAGGGGACTGAACATGTGTGAGAGGGGACTGAACATGTGTGAGAGGGGGACAACATGTGTGAGAGAGGGCTGAACATGTGTGGGAGGAGAACTGAGCTGAACATGTGTGGGAGGGGACTGAACATGTGTGGGAGGGGACTGAACATGTGTGGGAGGATAACTGAGCTGAACATGTGTGGGAGGGGACTGAACATGTGTGGGAGGGGACTGAACATGTGTGGGAGGAGAACTGAGCTGAACATGTGTGGGAGGGAACTGAGCATGTGTGGGAGGGGACTGAACATGTGTGGGAGGGGACTGAACATGTGTGAGAGGGGACTGAACATGTGTGGGAGGGGACTGAACATGTGTGGGAAGGGGCTGAACATGTGTGGGAGGGGACTGAACATGTGTGAGAGGGGACTGAACATGTGTGGGGAGGGGGACAACATGTGTGAGAGAGGGATGAACATGTGTGGGAGGAGAACTGAGCTGAACATGTGTGGGAGGGGACTGAACATGTGTGGGAGGGGACTGAACATGTGTGAGAGGGGACTGAACATGTGTGGGAGGGGACCGAGTGGTGTGATGTTAGTTCTTAAATGATATATTATTAACGGATTCAATGCCATGGGAAGATTAATTGTCTTCAGTGACTTCCCGTATCTGACGTGGGCTTACATTTCACCAAAATGTTGTCATTGCGTTATAATACAATATGTCTTATATCAAATTATCAACAATTAAGTCATAACTGTAACACACCCCTACTTCCCAATTTCCGCCATCCATTTTGTTTAGCCCAAACCTACTTTTTGTTTGCACAGAATTTGTGAAGACCATTTGGTCTAGGGAAGAAATATCTCTACGCAGTTTTGTCAAACATAACAGAAACAGAATCAAACATAAAGATCATGTGCAGGACGTGACGATTCCTTGGGTGAGCCCAGTCCAGAGCGCTGTGTGTCGGCTCTGCAATTATGGAAGCCTCCTTAGATGGCGGGGAATACCCATGGTCTGCCCCTGCCTTCCTTTGAGGGCTGACGGGGATGTCTTCAGCTGTTCTAAATGGGCCAGCTGGGATGGAGATAACACCACACATGTGAGAGTCAAACGTCCGATGAAACATCTGGGAAGGTTAACACAGTTAAAAAATGCCGGAAGAAGTTGAACGTGTCGGCCGAAAGGTGCAAATATTGCAGTTCTGCTGTAAACAGGCACAACGCAATTACGTCTAACACAACATTCCGGACAAACGCAGAAGAAGTAAAAACATAAAGGCAACAACATGAGTACTAACTTTGAGCTGAAGCATGCAGTCTTTCAAGGTCATTCTTTTGTGTGGACAGAAGAGTAATGAGCATTGCTGGGTCTCCCCACATGCCACACTTCCTTTGGATGGGGTGATGCTGACGTCACTTGCTTCCACATCAACTTCACTCAGCTCCCAAATGTAGTCGAAGTTGAACTTGCCAGAGTTCAGAATGAACAGCTGTCTGATTATACTCTCATTGACCTCCACCTTGAAACATAAAACCATTGTCATTATTCTCTCTCTCTCTCTCTCTCTCTCTCTCTCTCTCTCTCTCTCTCTCTCTCTCTCTCTCTCTCTCTCCTCTCTCTCTTTGACCTTCACCTTGAAACACAAAACCATCTTCATTATAATCTCTCTCTCTTTGTCTCACTGACCTTCACCCTGAAACACAAAACCATCTTCATTGTACTCTCTCTCTCTCACATTGACCTCCACCTTGAAACACAAAACCATCTCCATTGTACGCTCTCTCTTTTTCTCTTATTAACCTCCACCTTGAAATATGAAACCATCTTCATTATAATCTCCCTCTCTCATTGACCTCCACCTTGAAACATAAAACCACCTTCATTGTACTCTCTCTTTCTCTCTCATTGACCTCCACCTTGAAACACAAAACCATCTTCATTATAATCCCACACACACAAAAAAACACATACATAGATGTGTCAGCATAGGCTGAGAGGTTGAACATCTTCATGCTTATACTTCCTGTGGGCTGAGAAAACTGGTTCATTCCACACACTGGTCAATTGGACTTAAATGTGGAACTCTCGTTCATAAATAAATGACAAACTTTATTAGTTGTTGCATATCCTTTACAGGACATAGAAGTCAACCCCAGCATTTTTAGCTGTTTGTGATTCCTGGGCAAGTTTACATTCAGTAGTTTGCCTTTGCTTTCTGAACCACCGGTACCTATACCATTTCATAAAAAACCAATGTAAGGCAGTCTGCTGCCAAATCACCCACAGCTGTGTTTCGAACATGGGGTATGCGGGGATTGCAAACTATGTCCGTAACCCCTTTACCACAGAGCCGGCAATGACAAACTACTGAACATAACATTACCTAATAAATGACAAATAGCAGACGGGGCTGGGGTTGACTGTAACATCCTGTCAAGGACAAGCAAATGTAGGGAAACAAATCCTTATATATATCAATGTGTTTTTCTTTTAAACAATATCACGGGAACTGATTGGTACTCATACAAGCAACGGATAAAAGTAGAAATGAGAGAACACACCAAACAATATAAAAATGAAATCTAGTTACATGCCAGGATTCAAACTGTCACCTAGAAATGACAGAACCTCACTGCAGGAAGAAAGTGTACCTAGATGCTTGGCCAACTTGACACGATATGTATTTCCCGCCATTCATGATGACCATTTGATACATAAAGAGCGCCCAGAAGATGGCAGATCATCGACTGTCATACTAATAAATGATTGGGTAATTTTCACACTATCAGCCCCAGAACACACACAGATCTTCATACAGAGCTACCATATAGCAGTGGAGAAAACCACTTGGTAATTTGGTCAATCATATCCATGCCATTTGACTTCTGCTGGGAAGAATTGAATGCTTATGAGCTTGTTCCAAAGGCAGTGACCTTGATTCTTCATCACAAGTCATATTGAGGGCAGGTAAGCCTCGGGTTAAGACCATAGCAATCATGTTGTTGTTTTTTTTGGTGTGTTTTCGCATATCCTATTTACCGAACATCGCTGTCAACACCAGTATTTTACCGCTGTTGTTGATTTCTTGGCAAGATTACGCTCAGTAGTTTACCATTGCTTTCTGAGCGACTGGCTCAATACCCCGTAAGTAACGAGCGCAACGCCATCCGCTACCGAATCTCGCATAGCTGCATGACCTTACGTGGATATACAGGATTACAGAGAAAGACATTAACTCCTTAGCCAGGGAGACCGGCGCAATTAGGTTAAAAGGGTTTAAAAACACGAGGATCAACTTAATTGTACTGGGTTCTTTTCCATATGGCTCTGTCTTCTTTCTGCAGTGCAGTCCGCTGAAAGCCTAGCACTGAACACAACCTGAGACTAAAGCAATGATCCCTCAAGGTCTCCAGGAAAACAATGATCAAATCAATCAGAAAGCCACCAACACAAGCTCAAGATGATTCTGTTTACTCCAAACTCTTTCTAATTTGTTAATTCATAATCACCTATACAATCGCTTCTTAATACTTGTGCAATTTTCACAAGGGTGGATAAACAGAAACTACCTTGGGCTGGTAGAGTAACTAACACTGATTGCCTGGAAACGGCTAATGAAAGTAAATCATTATATACAAATTTAAAAGGTGGCAAACTACTGAACGTAACACAAGCCTAGTACATCAACAGCAACTGAAAAATGCTGGTGTTGACTGCAACGTCCCGTAAGGGATACGCAAAAAAAAAAAAAGGTATATGCAACATAAAAAAACAGCATTCTCTGGGCTTATAAGGAGAAAATAGGCATTAGAAAACATCATAAAGACGAATTATCAGCTATGGAAGAGCCATAGGCAGATGAGAGAAATGATTCTAGGTGGACTGGGAAGATGTCATGGAGGAATATCATCAGTAGAATTTATCTAGAACACAAGGCACCCAGAAATGTGAGATATAAATGCCCACGTTTGTTATCAGGACACATGATGATGATGATGATGGATAACAAAATGTGAACAAGAAATATCCTCACCTCTCCAAAGTTGATCACATGAAGCTCACTGTCATTGAGTTCAGTACGAACACCAGTGGCATCCTCATAGAACAAAACACTGTTCATTGAGTAACCCTCAGCCTTGACATTCAAGGTAAGTGGCGCCACCTTGCGGGCAACCACACAGCGTAGGTTAAAGTTGATTTCTTTTTCAGAAGATGGTGTAAAGTAAAGGTCAATGGGCATGCTGTAAGGGAGACAAGTGAAAAGATGGCATGTTGACAATGATAACAATGAATCATTGAAACACAGAAGCCACAAACAATATGTTGCACGATTTATTGGATTTATTTTGCTTCATCGCCTCAGGTGCTGACTGAAGAGTTATATATCATATGAAGGGAATAAATGAATAATACTTTAGCTGAGATAATTAAAACACATAGTCATAGGTATTGTGTGAATGTGGAGCATCTGTTATCCCCATGGTAATTTCAAATGTAACACAAACTCTTTCTGTTTGCATAAAACCAGCCGGAACCATCTAATCGCTATATTTGAGCAATCGTTTATTGTTTTGAATTGTTTTTTAATGCAACATTGATTTTACTCCATGGTGAAGTGGTCAAGCCATCTGACTCAGGTTCCTAAGGCCGTGGGTTTGATTCCGGGCCGCGTCCTCCGGTTCACGAGTGAATTTTTTCGGAGACTCCTGGGGGTCATCGCTGGAGCTACGGAGTTCGTGCTTTGTGCGACGCTTTCCGTGCTACGGAAATAGACTGAGTCATATGGAATAAAAACCCAGTGCAATGAAGTCGACCCTGTTTACTTTCAAGTGATTTGATATATGAGGGGGCTTCACATGAAAACCTTAAAAGTGTGATGGAAATTACAATAACCATGCTATTGTCTTGTAACCTGTCAATATTGTTGTTAATTATATCAAGAGTGTTAGGCATGTGACATCACAGTACAGATGAACACGGTGATGTCATAAAGACAGTTTAAAGATGGCCATCCCACTTTTGACATACACCAAAGAGGAGCAGCATTCTGTTATCCGTTTTTTGATAAGTGAAGCGGTGAAACCTATAGAAATTCATCAGCAAATGAAGGTCCAGTATGGTGACGCATGCCTGTCAGTTCTTCCAAGCATTCATACAGTATATCCAAGCACTTTGCTGGCCCTGGAGGACTTGCACTGAATGCAGTAGTGACTACATTGAAAAATGATACATTTATTCTTGGAAACCGGTCATGTAATTGATAGAGACAGTACTTTTTGCGTGTTGTTTTTTCACACAAAATAGTCACTTGTTAAAGTTTGCAGAAGCCATCATGATTAATCTACACAGGCCAGTTTTGAGCAAACAGAAAGACATGATAGTAATTTTAAAATTACCGTGGTAGACAATCGACATTACTGTGCGAACATGTGTATACTTCAGCTTGAAGGATTTATCTAGTTATTTTACTTTATGTTGTGTGAATTCTGCAGTATGTACCTGATGAGATGCAGCAAAATATGCCAGGTAATAAATCATACAATCTATGGTTTGTGTCTTCATTATTCAAATTTTTTCTTTACTTTTTCAGAATATACTAACCCAAAAAACATGTAAGGTTTTCATTTTAAGCCCCCTCATATCTCCTTCTGCTCCCTCTTCTTTAAATAAAAATAAATTTCTTATGCCTTTCATCTTCTAAAAGAATATTGTATGGCTCTGGAATTACCTCAAGTCTAATTAAAAATGGACGCCAGACAATTTTCAGAATATTCTGGGAATAAAAATTGATGAGCAAGGATACTGGCCTTCCCACCCTATTATGTCATAGCCTAGAATATGTGAAAGCCTAGAATATGTGAAAGCCTAATACTTCACACCCAAGGGCTATGGGAAACCTACAACAGAATAATTATAACATGAGTGATTTTTGGTATAAACCCATTTGGATCCGCAGATCTGGATTTTAAAAAGTGACCTTGACTCCTAGGACAAGCCAGCATAAAATGGTATCAAGGAATGTCTTGGGAAGTAAAGGTGATCGGTACGACACTGTCCACATCAGCCATGGAGTCGCAGTTGGTCTACAAAAACCTCTCTAGCACCATATGCTCAATGCTCCTTTAGGCGTGCACGTAGGTAAATCAATAAGTAAGTCACAAATGGCTGTAGAAAAATAACTACACATGATAACAACTTGAAACCAGTTTATTTTTATACATACATTGTCCCTTTATTTCTCAACATAATTTCCACCAACATTGATGCACTTATCCCATCGTTTTATCAGTCCTCCCAAACCGGCTGCATAGAACTGCGTGCTCTGTTTTCTAACCCACATTTTCACTTCACATTCAATTTCGGCGTCATTCACGAAATGTCTCCCGCCAAGGAGGGTTGTCAGTGTTTTTTCTGACAAATGTTTGTCCCATAAAGCGGTGCATAGCTGGGTAGAAAACGTTACGAGGGCGAGTCAAGTAAGTCATTCTGTTCTGTGGGATGGCCGATAAATGAAAACAAAGCACGCAGTTCTATGCAGCTGGTTTGGGAGTACTGATAAAACGATGGGATAAGTGCATAAATGTAGGTGGAAATTATGTTGAGAAATAAAGGGACAATGTATGTATAAAAATAAACTGGTTTCAAGTTGTTATCATGTGTAGTTATTTTTATACAGCCATTTGTGACTTACTTATTAACTTACCCTCGTAAAAGTTCCTTGATTTAAATTTGGATCTTGCTACGTACATAGTTCAAGCAAATAATTGGAAAACATTAAGTACAGGTTAGCTTTACAAAATTACAAATGACAAACAACTGAGGATGTTAAGTAAAAAGACTTTTCATCACAAAAGCTCAATTTAATGAATAATAAAATGGACTATTTCCCCTCCCTCAAACTAACCTAGACTTGGCTGAAATCTGGCCATTCATTGGCACAACTTTCAAATGAGAAGCATATCCCTCAGAATGGCACGAATTCTCATCAAATGCGAAGCTGAACCATGTGTCCTCATTGTTGGTCAAGTAAACAGTTTCTTTGGCCTCGTGACCTGCAAGAAGAATTTGTCAAAATCTGTAATATAATTTATTTCAACTTGGCTTTCATTGTCAACATTTTTAACATCACATGAAGAATTTACTGAGATAACATATTTTAATATTAATTATGTAAATTTACAAACAAAACTTGTAATTTCTTAAATAGATATGTACCAAGGATATACAGATAGAAAAGAAAGCAATGGCAAACTACTGAATGTAAACTTGCCCAGTAAATCATCCCCCAAAAATGCTGGTGTTGATTATGATGTCCTGTAAAAGATATGGAACTAACTTTTATGTTTTTAATTCTCAGGTATCCCTCAAGATATTGCTAGATGTCCTAGTTAGCTTATATTTATTATCAATTAAAAAAACAATTTAAAAAAAAAACAAAGAGAATCCGAAGAGAATGGTTGCTGTCTCTGGAGCAGTCTCGGCTGGCAAAGATTAGTTTCATCTTCGTGCCAGGACATGCAGGAGTACAAGGAAATGAGCGGGCTGACAAGCTCGCAGGTGAAGCTATGGTGGAGGGTGGATGCGCCATGGACCAGGCTGACATTCTGAAAGCTCTACGAGAAGTAAGACTTTTGCGTGAACCAAGTGATGACTGTGAATCTACAACCATGGCCAGACTGCGAGAACAGCAAATTAAAAGAGGGGTGGCCAAACAAGAACACTATGCAGGAAGTCAAAGAAGTTTGATAAACCAACACAGAACTGGTGTCGTTAGCCACTACACACTGCAGGATTTTCTGAGGAGGGGATCCGAGCACTTATGGACTGAATGTTTCGATGTGCAATGAGGATCATCTGTCGACTAACTAACTAACTTATTATCAATTTCCCTCAAGATATCACAACAGATCTGATTCTTATCACCCTTATCAAGTCTCCCACAAATGCTCATTGCCAGATTTCCTAGTTACCTTTTGTTTATTATCAATTTAACTCAAGATATCACTACAGAACTGATACTTATCACCCTTATCAAGTCTCTCACAAATGCTCATTGCCAGATTTACTAGTTATCTTATGTTTATTATCAATTTAACTCAAGATATCACTACAGAACTGATACTTATCACCCTTATCAAGTCTCCCACAAATGCTCATTGCCAGATTTCCTAGTTACCTTTTGTTTATTATTAATTTAACTCAAGATATCACTACAATTCTTATACTTATCACCCTTATGAGTTAGTTAGTTAGTAAGTTAGTTAGTCGCGGTTCCAACTTCATGGCAAAGGGTCGCCCCATAATGCTCTGTTCCTGTGTCAGTGAATATCATTAAAATGCTCCTCACTGTCCCATATCAAAAGTGAAACAGACAGGAATCTCGACAAACCAACAGCCTGCACAGGTATACTATGCATAATGCTGCTGCCAGAATGCCACACATCTACAAAAAATACAGCAAAAGGCACTACTGACCCACAAGGAGAGACTTGAAATTTAAATGTGACCGATCCAGACAAATATTCGGCTCCTGGGTGTTGCCGACCAGCAGGAAAGGCAAGCTGATGGATTCCGATGGGATGACAAATCTCCAGAAGGATTCAACTATGCCCAGCTCATGTGATGTAAACTCAAAGCCGACCTTCACACAATAAAACACAGAACAATATATGCGGTGAATCAAGGTTACAAACAAGACAATATATGCAGTAAATCAAGATTACAAACAACACAGTAAATGCAGTGAATCAAGGTACAAACATGACAATATATGCAGTGAATTAAAATTACAATCATGACAATATATGCAGTGAATCAAGATTACAAACAAGACAATATATGCAAAATTTTAAAGTTTTTCTGTGTGTGAGATAGGTTTGTAGCAGCCACAATCATAACTGTGGTTTGGCCAGTATGCCAGTTTGTCCGAGTTGTGCAAGATCTGTGCAAGAGCTGTGCAAGAGAATTATTATATTTTGTTTGTGAATGGAAGATTTATTCAAGAGAGTCAGTCAATATAAGATTGTCATTGCGTGATAGAAATACAGTTATAAGTTAAGATCAACTTATTGTGTTATGCTTCGTGTGGAAGGATCTGTCCATCATTGTGTTGTTATCTGCTACATCATAAATAATACATGAATATTACAATGTGGATATCCATCCCCATCAATGTGCCAGGGAGAATACACTGGAGGACTTAAACACTGGAGGACATACACACTGGAGGACATACACACTGGACATGACAGACTATGATGTCAGAGAGTTTCCCATCATGCATTTCAAATATTACAAACCAATCAGGCAGAGAGTAAGTAGACTCTGCTAATTTGTCCAGTGATGCTGTACCTAAATATTCCAATGAAAAATCATCAAGAACCCTGACACTAACATTTGGGCAAACTTAAACATTGTATTCCTGTTTGAATATGTTTTTAAATGTTTTTGCGTATCCTTTTACAGGACTTAGCTGTCAACAGCAGCATCTTTCAGCTGTCTGTTGATCTCTTGGCAAGATTACGCTCAGTAGTTTGCCATTGCTTTCTGAGCGGCCGGCTCAGTATCCGCAAGTCACGAGCGGGGGTCGAACCACCTCAGTTCTCGCTCCGCTGCGAGACTCTGCGTGATAAACGGGATTACAGAGAGAAAGTGATGTAACCCCACAGCCAGAGAGACCGGCTGTTTGAATATACCTAATGATTATTCGTCGCCAAAAAATAAAAAGAGTACGGCAGGGATGTGTACTGTCCCCAAGCCTCTTCAACCTATACACAGAAAGAATTTTTAAACAAGTTGAAATGCCTGGACTCAACATCAATGGAAGAATCATAAACAATCTTAGATATGCTGACAATACCGTGTTACTAGCAGAAAGTGAGCAAGAGTTGCAAGACCTAGTGGAAGAAGTAAACAGGCACAGTGCAGAATGTGGCTTAGATATTAACATCCAAAAAACAAAAAAACTATGATAATTAGCAGTGAAAAGGAAAGGTCGTCAATGAACATCACAGTAAACGGGCAGATACTAGAACAAGTAACAAGTTTCTGTTATCTTGGACATATAATAACAGATGATGGCAGAAGTGAAATGGAAATCAAAAAGAGAATAGGAATGGCCAAAAATGCTTTCAACGGCATGAAATCAGTATTAACATCTAGAGAGATTAATGCATTAAAAATGAGAACTGTCAAATGCTACGTATATTCAACGCTACTGTATGGCGCGGAATCCTGGACATTGAACAAGCAACTAGAAAGTTGCATAGAAGCCCTGGAGATGTGGATACACAGACGAATAGGTCGTATTTCATAAAAACAAAGACAATCAAATGCAGAGGTCCTAGAAAAACAGGGAATTAAGAGAGAGAGTTGATGAAAGAAATAAAGAGGAGACAAGTGAAATATTTTGGCCACGTTAAAAGACATGATACTCTTATAAAAACCATACTGGTAGGCAAGGTTGAGGGCAAGCGAGCAAGAGGTAGACAATGATACAAGTGGGAGGATAACATCAAGAGATGGACGAACATAAGCCTGACAGAATGTAGAGTCAAGGCGAGAGATAGACAGTGTTGGAGATCCATTGCAGCCAACCTTCATTGCGGAGACGGCACCTGATTGATTGATTGATTGAATGCTTAAACATGTTACAATTGTTGCAGAACACTGAGACATGGTTCCAGAAAATTACTAACAACAAAAAACTAACCGTGAACTTTCTACCACATCTGACCTCTCCCTCTTTGTGAATGCAGCTGAAATGTGAAGGTCGCTTGGTGTCGTTTTCATCTTCACAAATCCACTGGAACAAATAGGGTTGGTTTGTTGGATTGACAATACCAAACTCCCTGCAAAAAACAAACATCACCAGTTAAATCTGGAAAAAAAAGGTAAATAAAGAACAACAATCTTAAAAAGCCCATGAGAGGAACCTGGTCACTGATTTCATTGGTCGCAGAGTGATCATCATCATCATGTGCCATGCTGATAGGCATGGGCGGACATGTTTCCCCATCTCGCGGATCGTGGATCAGCTCTGTGTTCTTGTCTCAACCGTGCCATGTGGCCAAGCCATCCAAGTATTTACTTCTCTGCCGTCCCCTTGTTCTTTTACTCAATCTTGCCAATTGTCACCAGGTTCTCTAATTTATGTCTTCTTACAATGTGTTCCAAAAATTGTGACTGTCTACGTCTAATTTCTCTAATCAGTTTACGGTTCTCATTTGTTTCTTGTAGGACTTGCACATTGGTTTTTCTGTTTGTCCATGGTATTCTTTGTATTGTCATCATAAACCACATATCCACTGCCATTAGATGTTTTTCAGCTTGTCTGCTCATTGTCGTCCACCTTTCACATCCATACAGGGTGATAGGAGAGTTATAGGTTGAGGGTTGGTTATAAAACTGAATCAGCAGCCATGAATCAAAACCGACGACTTACTGAGAGTGGCTGTGAGATAGTTGTGAGAGCAAGCATCTATATACAGAGAAAGGTATTTTCACAACAGATTTGATATACACACAACAAATTATAAGTCCCACGGCAGAAACTGTTAGAGCCATCACATTTATTTGGTCTGAGTACACGGAGAGCTGGCCAGTCCTTCCCTCCCATAGCGAATGAAGAGCTGGCATTAAACCCTTGGCTGCCCACACTCATAGCATTGTTAGTGTAATGTCATAACTGTTACATCATTGATGCTTAGGTATTGTATTGTATTGTATCTTCACATCATTAACATCATCTTTGAATCCTGCCGATGACAAAATTATCGGAGTCTCTGTGACAAAGTGGTCAAGTCGTTTGACTCGGGCTCCGAAGGTTGTGGGTTTGATTCCGGGTCGTGTGCTTCGGTTCATGAGTGAAATTTTTTGGAGACTCCTGTAGGTCGTCGCTAGAGCTACGGAGTTTGTGCTTTGTGCGACGGTTTCCGCTCTGCGGAAAGAGGCCGAGCCATATGGGATAAAAACCCAGTGCACTGAAGTCAACCTGTCGACTTTTAAGAGGCTTTTATTTTTAATATCATCATCATCAGATGACTCAGGCCTTCCCAGATGACTCAGGCAATCATGTTTCTCCAACAGAATGTAGCAATGTCGACATTTTTCCATACCATGATGAAAAGGCAATCAAGAATCTTCTGTCTTCCTCTATTATTTTCTGATGTATCTTTCCAGTTGTTACAATATGTCCCAGTGTTTCTCTGAGGAGCGGTTGGACGAGTGGCTAGAATGCCAGACTCTCCTTCAGGAGACCCGGGTTCGATCCCTTGGTAAGGTGTGTGGATTTTTTTCTGTCGGAGGCAAAAAGAAAATTCTAACCTGCACGGTTCGCGGCGACTGCACTAGCCAGGCGGCCTTTATTCCTCAGGCTCAAAGACCCCTCTGCCATACACCGCAAGGTACTATATTGGCAGTTTTTTTTTCATTATGCTACATAAAATGTTGGCTGGCTCTTTGTGATATTAATGATATGTTGTCTTTGTTTCTAAGTCTCTTTCTGATGTTTATGATAAGTTGTATTTGTTTTGTAGCCTCTTTCAAAACATTTAGATTATTAATTTTGTCTATTCAAGATATTTTCACATTTATTCCAGTATGAGGCAAGGTGATCCACTCTTTTCATCACTTACTTTGTATGGTAGTCACTTTAAGGGTCTTAGTTGACCTCAGAACTGTAAGTAGTCAATACAAAATCTTTTCTCAAATGAGAATTGAACTCTGTAGGTAAATCAGTACACTATTCCAACTTTCTCTATGTAACCCATCTCAACAAAAGGTATAAAATAGTTCAAATAAGAGGATCAACATCATTGCACTGAGTTACAGCCCACCTGGCTCTGTCTCTATCGGCCAAATGGGAAGCAGCCTGCCAAGAGCTTCATACAAATCATGAACTCTGCAGTTCCAGCGATGACGCCCAGCGGTCTCTGAAAATTTTTCACTCATGATCTGAAAGACCAAGTTTGAAAATGCACCCTTGACCTCCAGATTGCAAGGCAAATAGTCTAGACCCCTTCACTACTGAACATGTGCGCGCGTCTGCCCACCCACCCGCACGCACGTACACACACACACAACACACCCCTAATCTCAACAACTCTGCAATATAACTATTCCCTGATGAACCTGACTGCATTTCCTGTCTCCCAACTGTCGCATGCATAAAACTGTTTACTTAAATGCCGCTAACTGAAAAACAGCCTGTACAGAGCAACCTCAAAACTCATGTATTGAGTTTTTATAGAGAAATATAAAATATTCAAGTGAACTTACTTCAAACATTTCACGCCAAGGCCACAGACTGTGAACTCAACAACTCGAGTGTTTGGGTCAAGGGCAGATCCTGGTGGGGCACCACCTGGCCCACGCAGTTCAGGGTTTCTGCGGGCACTACTGATATAATCAGAATCCTCCAGTTCAAAGTGGCAGAATGGCACAAGACTGCGGCCTTTGAGTTCAATCACAATAGGCGAGTCCAGTAAATTTATGTGTGGGATGCTGGTCAAGATTAGAAGTGAAAAATACTCAGTGAATACAAACTGGAACTCGTGCAAGAAATCACATCAATTCATTCAAGCTGTCCAAGTGTTATTTTAGCGCTCGATCACTTTTAAACTCAAGCGTGGTCCATACACACTATTTCTAGTAGTGCTGGACTGAATTTTGAGTATGGATTAGCTTTCCCTATTAACAGTGTCCTCGCCACCAGAGGTACTTGTAATTTACGTTCCCAAGTCAAGGATGAAAGGTCAACATTTCAGTCCAGCTGTCCGGTGTAGAGGTTGAACCCCTTACATTGGCATCATCACACCGGTTGTTTAAGAACATGTCAATATTCTGAGGCTACGTTATGAGAAGAGAAAAAGTGGAGCATATTGTAATAATTGGAAAGATTTTTTACAAAGAGAACGAACGAACAAACGAATGAACTTTAATTTCAAAGGGTCACAAATTTGGCAAGCAGCCCCACCTTACATTCAGCCCTTCCAAACACTTATCTTTTATGCATCAATTATCTGTGGTGCAACAAATCAGAAGAATCTACAGGAAATTATATATAGGTTGTAGAAAGTGAAACAATGGGCCTCTGTTTGAATAATAGAAAGACAGAAGTCATAGTGATGGTGAAGTGGAGAAATTTAGATATCTAGGTACATGGATAACATCAGATGGAAGTTACATCATTGAGATAAAGCTCAGAATAGGACAAGAAAAAACTTCATTCTATCAAATGAAGAACATTTTGTGCAATAAGTCACTGTTCTTGAAAGTTACAAAAGAGTTCTTGCATGTTACATAGAACAAGTTTTAACATACAGCTGTGAATCGTGGGCAATTAGTAAATAGGCGAAAAAATCCCTGGAAGCCTTGGAGATGTGGTTTTATAGAAGATTGCTGAAAATTAATTGGACAGCCAAAATGGGCAATCTGGACATTTTAAAGGAAGCTGAGTCGCACAGACAACTTATCACAAACATCAGAAAGAGACAGTTATCGTTTTTGGCCACATTATGAGAAGAAAAAAACTGGAACATGTTGTGACAATGGAAAGATTTGTGGAAAGAAAGATAGAGGAAGACAGCGTGAGAAGATTATTGACAGTCTTGTGCCATGGTATGGAAGGGAGTCAACACACGAACTGATCCATGCCATCGGAGATCGCAATTTGTGGAGAGACATGATCGATCACACCAACTGGCAAGGCACAAGATGATGATGATGATGATCTATTGTGCATGTTACATTCACATGGAAAAAAACATTGTCAAATGAATGCTGGGAACATAAACACTGCATATTACCATTTTATGAGGCAGACAGGCAGGCGGAGGAAGACAACTGTTGTTGTTGTTGTTGTTGTTGTTGTTGTTTGTCCATCAAGAATGATGATGACCATTCATTTCATCCAGTGGGGTTGAAAGTATGGAGCCGTGAGTTCTAAGATGGCTGATAAGGCCTATTTTGACTCGAAATGTTCTTTGACAATGTGGTCAAAGAATGCTTGACGTTTCTGGAGGAGGAGTTTCTGCAGTGGTTTTTCTGTTCTGTCTTTTCTTCACAGCTCTTGCAGTCCTGGTTGCCTCACAAGTGACTTGCGTGACCTTGCGTAATGATGTACGCCACGAATTTCGGTCTCTGGCTGTAGTCTCCCAGGTGTCATGATTAATTGACATGACGTTGGATGAAGAATGACTTGCGTGATGACTTGGATTAAAGTGAGGAAGAGTTGCGCAATTCGTCGACCTCACTCTCTCGCCTGAGTCCATCTGAATCCAGTGGCAGGACAAGTCGAGACGACTGGAGACAAATACAGGTGCAGTGGATGACCAGGGCGCTCTACGTGCCTTGCTGTGCTCATTACGTTCCACAATGCTTTGCAGGTAAACGCCGTCTTGCCCGTTGAATCAGGAATCATTTCTTTCGCGCAGTCTGCCGGATCCTGTCTTCACATGCTGGGTAGGCATACCCTACATTACCGCTTGGTTTGACACCAAATTGGCTACCCGCACCTGGTTTAGCCAGCCTCTCACAGCTGTTGCCCGGGGGGTGGAAGACAACTAAAGAAGTTCTAAACAGCTTTTTAGTGTGGCATGCAAAATTATCAGAACATAAACTGATACATTTGAATGAAGGTCACAAGATGCAGAGAAGCACAATTACCCATTTCAGTTAGCAAGACACTTGATGATGATGGCGAAGTTATCTATACTATTAAATATGTAGAAAAATTAAAAGTTAGATTCAAATGTTAGCATGAAAGTTACATCTACAAAACAAAGCACGACAATATTAAAGTCAGATTAATTTGAACATTACCTGCAGATTAACTTTCCTTCATAATCTTTGGCGTCTAGGGGAGAAAACTTCACAATACATTCTGCAGACTTGCCAGCTGGGATTGTCCCAAACTCTGGAACCACAATAAATGGTGAGCTGAATTGGTCTACATTTTCTATTTGCGCTGTAGGCCATACACTGTCAGACATGCTGGAATGTGGTCTGGTCAGAATGAAGCTCTGCACATGAAGTTCCCAGCTGTATTCAAGTGCTACTTGGCCCACATTTTCAAGAGTAACACTGTAAACAAAATAATCACAACTATTTCATAACATACCAAGTAGATGTTATATGTTACAGACCTAATAATATCCACCCAGTGAATGTTAAATGTTACAGAACTAATAACATCTCTTTCAACAAAAGCACACAAGCGGTTACACTGCCAACACTCACCTATAAACTCTGGTCTGAAACATAAGAGTGTCCTTGAAATGAATGTCAGTGACCTCACATGAGCACTTGGCAAAGTCTGAAACAGCAGAAACCAGCAACTCCACACTTCTGGTGACATCACCAACTTCTGTGTACTCTGGTTCTTTTTCTACCTCAACAATTTTGTGTTTGGTTGGCTGGTGGGTAGTTGTTGATTTGCTTCCACTGTCGATAAAACAACCATATTACATATGAGGAGTATATCACAACTGTCTTGTGGTTTTCTTTCAGTGACAATTCATTTATTTAGTTCATTTATTCATATTCACTTATGTGCCTTAGTTATAGTTATGTGATGTCTGCAGAATGTATCTGACGAGCTAGTTAAAGTAAGTTGCATATCCTTTACAGGACACAGCAGTCAATTCCAGCATGTTTGGCTTTTGTGATTCCTGGGCAAGTTTACGTTCAGTAGTTTACCAATGCTTTCTGAATGACTGGCACTCACGCCATTTTTTAGAAACCAACGCAAAGCAGTCTTCTTCCAAATCGCCGGAAGCTGTGTTTCGAATGCAGTATTTGGGATTACGAATTGCGTCCGTTTACCCCTCTGCCACAGAATCAACTGTCTGACGAGATTCAGTGAAATTTCCATGCACTAAATCATGCAATCTATTGCTTGTATCTTTGTTATTCAAATTCAAAATTCAAATTCATTCATATGTTAAATCTGAGGATAATTTTCTAGAAGTAACACTTTGAATGTATTGCATATGTAATATTTGTTAGAATATAATAGTTTGACAATTCTAGCTTAACATAAAATAAAGCCACGAGGCTATTTGGTATATGGCGCTAGCCTCATATTTTAGACCAATCAGCATTCAATTGGTAATGTGGCCTACATTACATGTAATAACAGATGATGGCAGAAGTGAAAGAGAAATCAAAAAGAGAATAGAAATGGCCAAAAATGCTTTCAACAGCATGAAATCCGTATTACACATCTAGAGAGATAAACAACACATTCAAAATGAGAACTGTCAAATGTTACGTACATTCAACACTATTGTATAGCGCAGAAGCCTGGACATTGAACAAGCAACTAGAAAGCCAAATAAATGCCCTGGAGATGTGGATATACAAAAGAAAATGTCGTATTTCATGGAAACAGAAACAATCAAATACAGATTAGTTAGTTAGTTAGTTAGTCGACAGATCATCCTCGCTGCACATCGAACCATTCAGTCCATAAGTGCTCGGATCCCCTCCTCAGCAAATCCCGCAGCGTGTAGCGGCTAACGACGCCAGTTCTGTGTTGGTTTATCAATCTTCTTTGGCTTCCTGCGTAGTGTTCTTGTTTGGCCACACCTCTTTTAATTTGATGCTCTAGCAGTCTGGCCATTGTTGTAGATTCACAGTCATCACTTGGTTCTCGCAAAAGTCTCACATCACGTAGAGCATTCAGAATGTCAGCCTGGTCCATGGCGCGTCCGCCCTCCACAGTAGCCTCACCTGCGAGCTTGTCAGCCCGCTCATTTCCTTGTACTCCCGCATGCCCTGGCACGAAGATGAAACTAATCTTTGCCAGCCGAGACCGCTTCAGAGGCAGCAACCATTCTCTTCGGATCGACCCCTCCTCTATCCTCTTGATCATGTTCATTGAGTCGCTAAGGAAACAAGCCCTGGTGAATGTCTGTGTCTCGAGCCATGTTATTGCTTTACTTACTGCCATGACTTCCATGGTCAGGCTACTTGTGGTTTCAGTGAAAGCACCAGAGTCCTCCTTCACAATTCTCCCTCCGGCCCGAGCTGTAAAGGCCCATGAGCTTCTCACATGTCGGACGACCGACCCATCTGTGTAGATGACCGCGTCACCGTCTAGCGAATTCTCGAAAATCAACGCTTGTACTTCAGCCTCAACAGCAGCCGGATTTTCTTGTCTGCATTTTCTATCTAATTGGATGCAAACTGAAAAGGATGTGCAGAAGTCTGTTGGCACTTGCACCCACTCCTCGCCAGGTTCTAAGTCCTCAAGTGAACACACCTGTTGAAGAATGTCTTCGGCTTGACCCATCCACGACCGTCCTCTTTTTAACCTGCTGCCCTTCACCTTCCTAATTTCACTATGCAGTGGATGTTGTGTGTTTGCGTTAATTCTGAGGTAGGCGCGTGCCCTGCAAACTTGTATTCTCTCTTCAATGGTTGGAAAATCAAGAAGGTAGCGCATCGCCCTGCATGCTGTATCTCTTGTACATCCAAGAATAATGCGCATAGCTTCATTCTGTATCCTTTCCATCCTTTCTATCTGCTTATGGCTGAGAGTCAAGATTGCCATTGCATACTCCAAAACAGACATGACCAGCCCCTCGTACAGAAGACATAGATGGCGCTGCTCACAGTTTGCTGCCGCCATCACCCGCATCGCTGCCAAACCCCGCTTGGCCTTTGTTATCACCTGGTCTATGTGCACATTATAAGCAAGGCTTCGATCAAACCGTATCCCCAGGTAATTCATTGCCTGCGTTCTTTCCACCGTCTCTGAACACAGCATTACAGTTGGTGTTGGATTGTTGACAATATGATTATTCAACGAGAACCAAGTCACTGTTGCCTTTGTTGGGTTAACCATTGCCCCAGCTTCATCACACCAAGTACTTATGCGATTGAGTTCGGTTTGTAGTTCCCCAGCAACCTCCTCTCTATCCTTACCCTGACGATACACTAAAACATCATCGGCATATGACAATGTCCTGCCAGGTCCAGTGATCTGCTCACTGGTGATTCTCACTGTGTAGGCGTTGAACAGTACCGGAGATAATGGTGATCCCTGTGGTAGGCCAGGATATATTGTTGTTGGTTCCGAAGTCCAACTGCCACATCTAAAAACTACTTTCCGTTGGAAGAGGGCTGCAGCGATCCAACTAAGGAGGAATGGACTTACGTTTAGTTCAAGAAGCTGAAACATTAAAAAATCCAGTGGTACTCTGTTGTATGCGTCCTCAAGATCAATCGCTGCAGCAACGGTTTCAGTGCCTGAGTGGAAACCTTCATAGACATCCTGGGCAAAGACTGCTGCATTGGTCCAGGTTTCTCTTTTTGGACGGTACCCACCCAGGGTAGGTGGGAAAACACCTTGCCTCTCTAGTTGGCTTGATATTTTCCTGGCAATTACCTTCTCCAGCAGCTTGCCTATTGTATTCTGCATGGTTATAATTCGATATCCCTGAATTTTTTTGTGGTCTTTGTCAGGCTTCGGCAAGGGAATCAGATAGCTGTGTAACCATTCCTCCTTGATGCTAGCACTCCCTATACTGTTGTTGTACATGTCTGCTAGTTTCTCTAGCTCATTGTCGGTACACCTATTTATGTCGTCGTATCTTATGCCATCAGGACCTGGAGCACTGTTTTTTGATCGTCGAAGCACAGCCTTGATTTCTTTCACTGTCACTGTGTCTTCATCCGGAGTGTTCTGGGCCTTGCATCTGTCTGAGGTGACCTCCTTGGCCAGATTTCGACCTCCCATGTCTGTCTGGTTGCCCTGCTCAAGGTAGCGTTCAAAGAGGGCTTTGCCCTTGTCTTCGTCAGTCCTCTGCCAGATGAGGTCAGCACCTTGGAAGTCAGAAATGCTCTTATTCTTGACTACACCACTCATGCTTTTATGTAGTCGCCAGAACAATTTCAGTGACTTGTCTGTGCTTACCCTTTGACACACCTCTGCCCATTTTTCCCTTTTAACCACCGTGACCAGTTTTTTGAAATAGCTTACTTTTGTGTGCATCTCTCTTTCTAAGTGCAAGCAGGGACTAGGATGACCAGCTCTGTTCTTCTTGGCATTTTGCCATCTCCTTACAGCACTACGCTCTACCCAATCAAATACAGAGGTTCTAGAAAAACTGCAAATGAAAAGAAAGTGATGAAAGAAATAAAAAAGCAAGTGAAATATTTCGGCCACGTTAATAGACATAACACTCTTATAAAAACCATACTGGAGGGCAAGGTTGAGGGCAAGTGAGCAAGAGGTAGACAACATTACAAGTGGGAAGATAACATCAAGAGATGGACAAACATAAGCCTGACAGAATGTACAGCCAGGGCAAGAGACAGACAGTGTTGGAGATCCACTGTAGCCAACCTTCATTGTGGAGATGGCACCTGATTGATTGATTGTGGCCTATATTAATCAGACAATCTTTACATCACAAGAAATTTCCTGGTACCCTTCTGAGGCTTGGTTGACCTAGAAACCCATGTCAATTAAAAACATATCAGCCTCGAAGGGGATATGAACATATGACCATAGGGCTTGCAAACATGCATACCATTGTGCTACCACATTGCTTTTAACATTAAAACGTCTGAAAAATGGAAACTAAAATGACGATATTGCATTATTTTTGTACTGACAGCGTTGATAGCCGTAAACATATTTTTTACAAGATTTTTGGAAAGAGACAGAGGAAGACAGTGTGAAAAAATCCTTGACAGTCTTGTGTCATGGCATGTAAGGGAGTCAACTCATGAACAGGATCAATGTCCTTGGAGATCACAATTTTGGAGAATTATGATTGTCCATGCTAGCCGACACTTGATGATGATGATGATGATGATGAGTGCATGGTGGAATAGATGGTCAGTCATTCCCTTGTCCGACAATGCTCATAGCGCTGTCAGCATAATATCCTAACCATTACACCAATGTGCCCACTAGCTACTGGCATCATTCTGCCATTTTTATCTTGCTTTCGTTTGTTAGTAAATTGATAATTAATTAAAACAAGAAGTTACTGAAGATGTGCAACATGAAACAGAATAAAATGCAAACAAATCAACAATGGTAAAAATCAAATCAAGCACAAGAAATTAAATGTCAAAAAATTGTAAGACAGAAACAATGAAAACAACAGTAAAAGCTGTTCTAACAAGAACAAGATTTCCATGATTGTTTCCAGTGATTCCTTTTTCAGATCTGGAGCTAGCACTGGAGCTGGAGTTGGAGTTGGGGCTGGAGCTGGAGAAGAGTGTATCTCCCGGGCATCTCTTCAAATAATCCATGGAACAGAGAACAAGCAAAGACAGAGTCAACAAATAAATACTATATGGCACCTTGCCGTCTTGAGAGACAACAGTTTGTTACATTGTGCTTCAAAACAGGCATAATAACTACAACCCATGGCGGTAGAAGACCAGGAATGGAGTTATACCTCTCCATAGCACAAAGTCTAGGCTGAATTGTAGAAACCATGTGTTGCCCATGCAGCATGATTCCTCTCTCGGCCTGCCTAGTTTACTCCATAGGGAAGGCAACACCTATACATCTGGAACAAGACAAACTCCAGAAGTTGACAGATCAGCAAAGCAATGCTCTAACTGTCCACCCATCGGAGCTTCGATCCTAGACCAGTTGCCAACCAAGGGCCTTTTCTGCCCTGCCAGGAATTTAGTCTTTAGGCTGCATTTCCTCGCACTAGGATAAAGCTTGTACTCTCCAAATTGTGCTCCTCCGCCTGAAGCCGTCGCACTATGTAGGGTGTCAGGTTTGGTAAGTGCTGTCCAACGTTCAGCGCTAACAAGAAAGCAGGTAGTATCATCTACTGTCATATGGTAGCTCAGTCACATCTTACTAAGACCTGACACTCACAAATAAATACACTATATACACTATGAGGTTAACCAAACATCACAACTAAGAACTTCTGTATGGTTAGTTTAACCGAGTAGTTACTAACTCATCATGATCATTATTTACACCCTTGAGTTGAGTTGAGTTGAGTTGAGTTAAGAACCAACATCACTGCACTCAGGACATTCCCATACGTACTCCATCCCCGCATTCAATAGCCAGCAAAGAGTCACACTACTAATCGTTCCCACCGCTATCTTATTAAAAGTTCTCCTGGTCTTCCCTCTCAGTTTTGAGATTCTTCCAGAACTCCTGCCGATCCCCCGCAATCTCATTCTTTCCACATATGGGTTCTCAATCTGTTCCTCTGCCTTCTCCACCTGGTCCCACAAGCGCATGACCACATCCCCCCTGTCCATATGCAAAATTCCACCAAGAGGTGCCTTCCCTGCTAGCCTATCAGCCTGTTCATTCCCTCATACACCCGCATGGCCAGGGCAAAATATCCATACAATTCTCACGCTCTGTGACCTCTGAAGCGATGAGAGCCATTCCACACGAAACATTCCTTACTCCACCTTACTAAGCATACTCTTTGAATCCGTAATGAATACAATGTGTGTTGCAGTAGTCTCCTCTAGCCATCGGAATGCCGCTGTTACTGCCTCCACCTCCATTCTCATGCTGGAGGCCGTAGTCTCATATGCCAGACTCTCCTTTTTCAAGACTCGCCCATTAGCCTTTGCAATAAAGCCCCAGCCACTACGTCTGTTTCTCACCACTGACCCATCAGTATTGATGACTATGTCACCTTAATGTGTGTTGCTCTGGATCAGCTGTTGCACTTCAAACTCAGTGCGCCCCGCTGCCCATTCTCTGCACTTATTTTATTTAATTTACACCCTTTCGCTAGTTGATATGAATAATCAGTTCTCTTTGTGAACTATCTTCTGACAAGATATCTTCATTGTTCTTTCCGCAGTGTTCTCATCATTCTTTTATGAAACCACATTTCTGCAGCTTCCACACAATTTCTCAGTTGTCTTCTAATTATTTGATAGATTAATCCATTAAAATCCGCTTTATAGCACTCAGGACTCAGCAGAGTAAGGCAACAGAGTGTAGAGATGCTGAATGCCCTGATAGTGCACTGATGGTCAATTTATCAATGTTAATCAGTATTGCCGCAGTAGAATGATACCAAAAGTAGTACTGTCACAAGTGATGTTGAATGCCAGCAAAAGTCCAAGTTCTGTGTATTCAGCAAATTCTGTTCCGCCTGGAGCAACCTGTCAAATGTGACATGCATTATTTTGTTGTTGTCTAGCTTTAGTGTAATCATCACTCTTGAAGCAATAATATAAACTTTTTCATGGTTGGTGTTCTTGAAGCCATAACATAAACTCTCTCATGATTGGTGTTCTTGAAGCCATAACATAAACTCTCTCATGATTGGTGTTCTTGAAGCCATAACATAAACTCTCTCATGATTGGTGTTCTTGAAGCCATCATATAAACTCTCTCATGATTGGTGTTCTTGAAGCCATCATATAAACTCTCTCATGATTGGTGTTCTTGAAGCCATCATATAAACTCTCTCATGATTGGTGTTCTTGAAGCCATAACATAAACTCTCTCATGATTGGTGTTCTTGAAGCCATCATATAAACTCTCTCATGATTGGTGTTCTTGAAGCCATCATATAAACTCTCTCATGATTGGTGTTCTTGAAGCCATAACATAAACTCTCTCATGATTGGTGTTCTTGAAGCCATCATATAAACTCTCTCATGATTGGTGTTCTTGAAGCCATCATATAAACTCTCTCATGATTGGTGTTCTTGAAGCCATCATATAAACTCTCTCATGATTGGTGTTCTTGAAGCCATAACATAAACTCTCTCATGATTGGTGTTCTTGAAGCCATCATATAAACTCTCTCATGATTGGTGTTCTTGAAGCCATAACATAAACTCTCTCATGATTGGTGTTCTTGAAGCCATAACATAAACTCTCTCATGATTGGTGTTCTTGAAGCCATAACATAAACTCTCTCATGATTGGTGTTCTTGAAGCCATAACATAAACTCTCTCATGATTGGTGTTCTTGAAGCCATAACATAAACTCTCTTATGATTGGTGTTCTTGAAGCCATAACATAAACTCTCTTATGATTGGTGCTCTTGAAGTCATCATATAAACTCTCTTATGATTGGTGCTCTTGAAGTCATCATATAAACTCTCTTATGATTGGTGCTCTTGAAGTCATCATATAAACTCTCTTATGATTGGTGCTCTTGAAGACATCATATAAACTCTCTTATGATTGGTGCTCTTGAAGTCATCATATAAACTCTCTTATGATTGGTGCTCTTGAAGACATCATATAAACTCTCTTATGATTGGTGCTCTTGAAGTCATCATATAAACTCTCTTATGATTGGTGCTCTTGAAGACATCATATAAACTCTCTTATGATTGGTGCTCTTGAAGACATCATATAAACTCTCTTATGATTGGTGCTCTTGAAGACATCATATAAACTCTCTTATGATTGGTGCTCTTGAAGACATCATATAAACTCTCTTATGATTGGTGCTCTTGAAGACATCATATAAACTCTCTTATGATTGGTGCTCTTGAAGACATCATATAAACTCTCTTATGATTGGTGCTCTTGAAGACATCATATAAACTCTCTTATGATTGGTGCTCTTGAAGCCATCATATAAACTCTCTTATGATTGGTGCTCTTGAAGTCATCATATAAACTCTCTCATGATTGGTGTTCTTGAAGCCATAACATAAACTCTCTTATGATTGGTGCTCTTGAAGATATAATATAAATTCTCTCATGATTGGTGCTCTTGAAGATATAATATAAACTCCCTCATGATTGGTGTCTTGAAGCCATAACATCCCTCTGACTGATGCAACACTGTGCTGTATGCAGTAAAATAAAAATGTCACACAGGTCAACACACACACACTCACACACACATCATGTCTCACCTGGCAGCGGAGTGTCTTGCGACTGATGGATTATCAACCCACTTGACAACCTGCAGCTTGTCATCCCAGTCACAGATCTGTCAGAGAATGAGGTCATGATCTATCACAAGGAAATGGCATCAACAACAGATTTTTTTATCTGCTGATTGTTTGGAGTTCAGATTGAATTTTGGCTATGCATAGCCAGGACCCAAAGGGGAAATAAAGAATATTAACACTGTAACAGACCACGCATGCTATGAGGGGACTTCAAGTGAAAACCTTAAATGTTTTATTTTTGTTTGGTGAATATATTCTGAAAAAGTAAAGAGCAAATGTATAATTTTTCGATGTAGTCACCAATGCATTCAATACAAGTCCTCCAGCGTCGATATAGTGCTTGGATTTCTGTAGAAAAATCAACTCTGGGGGTCACTACTCGGTCATGAACAGTCTGTCACAGAAGTCACGCCGTTTTAAAACTTCATACTCTACTCATACACTTGCTGGACTGACAGACATGCATCACCATACTGGACCTTCATTTGCTAATACATTTCTATAGGTTTCACCCTTTCACTAATCAAAAATAGAGCGCTGCCCCTCTTTGGTGCATGTCAAAAGGGGGGCAGCGATCTTTAAACTGTCCATATGACATCACCATGTTCTTCTGCACAATGATGTCACGTGCTGGTGTGATAGTGATAATTATGACAATGATGATGATAGGGGTGGTGATGGCAATGATGATCCTGATGATGACCCCAATGATGACAATTATCATGTTAATAATGTTGGTAGTCATGACAACGATAATGAATATAACTTGCCTGGTCAATAGGTTTATCAAAAGTGATCTTGGTCAGCTGGCACTGAATTGGGCACTTGATAAAAGTTTCCGCAGTGCTGGAGTTGAATGTAATGGCCACGTCTTTTGTACAATTAGTATGTAGGTGTCCAACCTAGAACAAACAGTGGAGACTGCCATGATGCAGTACCATCTGGGGGTCATCAGATTATTGCAGGTGGTAAAGTACATCAAGAACAAGGTGTATTTTTAATGACTGTGGGGTTTTTGAAAATATTGCCGGTCCAAGTTTTGTATTTACCTTTTATGTTGCATGAACTCCACAGAGGGTGAAAATTCCAAAACTTGGAATGGCAATATTTTCAAAGATTCCACAGTCATTTAAAATACACCCTATAGAAGACCCTTTCACAAGCTTCAATGTGCATTCAACATATGGTGCTAGACTCATTTTTCTATAGACCATCGGAACTTGGCAGGTCATGTGGTCAGTATCATGCCGCCTGCCTTTACTTCCCAATAAATATTTTGGTACAATTTTCACCGGGTCGACCTGGGAGCTCTCAAGCCAATGTTAACTTCAAATCCTGATGTGGATCAAACCCATGACAAGCAAGCTGGCAGGTGAGGGTCGTGTCACTATACGCTGCAATGGTTTCCATTGTAATTAAAATCTTTACAGATAGAATACCAACAGTCTGGCAGGTGAGTGTCTAGTCACTGTATGCTGCCACAATTCCCATTGTAATTAAAATCTTTACAGATAGAATACCAATTGTCTGGCAGGTGAGAGTCTATTCACTATATGCTGCCACAATTCCCATTGTAATTAAAATCTTTACAGATAGAATACCAATTGTCTGGCAGGTGAGTGTCTAGTCACTGTATGCTCCCACAGTTCCCATTGTAATTAAAATCTTTACAGATAGAATACCAATTGTCTGGCAGGTGAGTGTCTATTCACTATATGCTGCCACAGTTCCCATTGTAATTAAAATCTTTACAGATAGAATACCAACAGTCTGGCAGGTGAGTGTCTAGTCACTGTATGCTGCCACAATTCCCATTGTAATTAAAATCTTTACAGATAGAATACCAATTGTCTGGCAGGTGAGAGTCTATTCACTATATGCTGCCACAATTCCCATTGTAATTAAAATCTTTATAGATAGAATACCAATTGTCTGGCAGGTGAGTGTCTAGTCACTGTATGCTGCCACAATTCCCATTGTAATTAAAATCTTTACAGATAGAATACCAATTGTCTGGCAGGTGAGTGTCTATTCACTATATGCTGCCACAGTTCCCATTGTAATTAAAATCTTTACAGATAGAATACCAATTGTCTGGCAGGTGAGAGCCTATTCACTATATGCTGCCACAGTTCCCATTGTAATTAAAATCTTTATAGATAGAATACCAACAGCCTGGCAGGTGAGTGTCTATTCACTATATGCTGCGTCAGTTCCCATTGTAATTAACATCTTTACAGATAGAATACCAAAAGTAAAAATACTAAAAGCATGCACATTTCCCATGGCAATATACGGGTGTGAACATTTGATATTTCACAAATTAACTAAAACGCGTACATGTGCCATTACATATAAATGTTGAGGCCAGCATGGCGGAATGGATAAGAGCACTTACTCTTTAAACTTCTAGTGTGTTGATGCGATGTTATCATGAATTCATTCTGTATTTTGTTTTAGTCAAATGTGCACCAAAAAGATGTAATTTTACTTGATGGTTTGCTTGATTCTAGCAAACAGAAATCTCTACAAACATTTGGGTAAATGTCCCAAAGAAAATATAAGAATCTTCTTATCCTTTCTCATGTACTCCATTTCATCTAGATCTTGCTTTTTCTACCCATTCATTATTTACTTCTCTGGCTCCTGCTCTTCCTCTTGTTTCTCCTATTCATACTCCTACTTCTACCAGTCCTCCTCGACCTGCCTCACTGCTAATTTATCTTCTTTCTTTCTTCTTGCTCCTGATGTTCCTCCTTTTATTTATCCTCTTCTTCCTACTCTTACTCCTACTTCTCTTCCTGGCACTATTCTTCTTCCCTCATTGCTTTCCTCTTCCCTCATTGCTTTCCTCTTCCCTCATTGCTTTCCTCTTCCCTCATTGCTTTCCTCTTCCCTCATTGCTTTCCTCTTCCCTCATTGCTTTCCTCCACCACATGTTGTTGCTGCTGCTTTTCTTCCTCTCCCTTCTTCAAGTTCTTCCTTGCCACCTGATGTGGGAAACCATCATACTTCTCCACAATTCCAATTCTTCAGTAATATTTATCAATTCTGGCAAAAGAAAAACTGTCATTACTGCCCATCGTACCTTGCGGTGTAGGACAGGGGAGTCTTGAGCCTTAGGAATTAAGGCTGCCTGGTTAGTGTAGTCATGATCTGTGCAGGTTAGGGTTTTCTTTTTGCCCCTGACAGAAAAAAAATCCACACCTTACCGAGGATTCAAACCTTAATCTCCTGAATGGAGCCCTGCATTCTAACCACTTGGGCTGACACTCCTTATCTATCAATTCACACGCTGATATTTTTTAATGCCTTGATGGAAGATTGTTGAATATCTTTATCTGTGTGACCAGGACTTTAGAGTCTGATAGTCAAATGGTCTAATTTTCCTTCAGCCAAATTCTTTTGGAAAGAACCATCATCATGATCACCATGTGCCCTGGCAACTGGCATAGGCCTTTAGATCTCAGTCCTTGGTATCATGGATCAACTCTGCTGATGATATTCCTCCATGCCACCATCTTATTTCACCCAGCATCATTTCACTTGGTCTGCCATTGCCTCATTTCCCACTGATCTTTCCAGTTTTCTACTGTTCTTTAATACCTTCCTTCTCAAATGACCAAATAATGTTGTTTGTCTATTTCTTTTAGTTGTATAAAATGTTCATTAGCCTCGTCTTGATCAATCTGGCAGTCCAAAGTATTTGCAACATTTGTCTCAGGAACCACATTTCCGTTGCTTCTAAGCTCTTCCTAACTGAGAGAGTGGAAAGAATAGTCAGTTTAACTAATGTGAAGAGTTTACCTTTGGTGAGAATGTGAAATTAGGATGATGTGGCCACTGAAATCTGACACAGTCTCTTTTAGAATGGTTTGTCATTGTCAGATTTAGTGTACGAGCTTCATTGATGTAGCAGTCGCCAAATTGCATCAGGTTGGACTTGACAGCTTCAAAAGGGAAAAAACATTCATATTTAGTTTGCAACAATTATTACCTGATCAATCGCGACCTAGAATATATGTACCAAAATCATGTGAGTCATTAATTCTTAGTTGGTAAATTGGTTTACCACTGCTTTAATGGAGAAAACAGTGATATTCCATTTTGGAATGTGGACATCAGAAGCATTGCATGTCAGTTCTGGCCTGCCTCTGGGATCTCAGTTATCACTGTTAGTGTCAATGCCTACACAGCAGAACTGGTCAAAATACATCTGCCTGGGCCAGGATGGACTTTGTGTTTTGGATTGGTTTGAACAGGCATGACAAGATCAGGGATATATAAGATACATTGAAGAAGATCACTGAGTTGAGGGAACTGGTACTGTTCAACATTTAAACAGCCAAACTTGTTGGGCCAAGATACATCTAAATCTGGACATTTGCTGACGCTGTCTTGCAAAACTGGACTAGACAAACAGGTGTGCCATGATCAGAGTGATCATGGTATATTGCACAAGATGGCAGAGTGGCGGGAACTAGTTTAGTGGTGAACCTTGGGAAGGCCAGCATATTTTGGTGATCTTTAAGTGTGTTAGCAACTGTGCTACAGTAGCTCTCTGCCTGTTGACATGCCCTATAAATTTCATTGTTGTTTTTTCATCATTAGGGTTGTGATGCAACTGTAAACACCCCCAGCATGTGCTTTCTTCTATGTACACATAATTTTACATTCAACAAAAAACAAAAACCGAAAATTATGACTTGGACAACAAGAAATATTGTTTAAGAAAAGTGACCACAATGCATCCAGTCACAGCAACAATAAAAAACTTAAATCCGCAAGAGGAATAAATGCAGGAAAAATATAAGCAAAGCAGAGTAAAGTACCCCTTTTCATGTCTGAAGGTGTATTGGATGTACGGAGCAAACCCCATCATTGTATAAACCAATCAGCTCTCGATGGGGTCAATATCATGTCGGTTGCCTCCACTACCCCAAACATTTCCTAGTACCAACGTTGGCTGGGTCGACCTGGAAATCCATGTCTATTTTTTAATAATGTCCACATCACAGGGAATTCAACCACTGCCTGCCAGGATACGCAGGCTAGCATGTCAGCCACCGTGCTACCACCTATCTCAGAAAAATATGAACTTTTCTCAAACAGAACTGTTGTACGTGAAACGTGCTCACGCCTGCAAATAATAATTTTAAGACGAATGAAGCAACTCAGCGTCTGTCATGAGAATACTGTTTTAAAAAACCAGAGATCCTTAACATAATAATAATAATAATAATAATAATAATAATAATAATAATAATAATAATAATAATAGCAACAATAACAATATTAATGATAATAATAAGAATACTAATAATAATAATACTAATATTTATAATAATAACAATAATAAAAATAACTTTGCAGCTGAATTTAACTGAATTCAAGAACTGAAATGCTTAAACAATATTTACTAAATTCATCTGGAAAGTAACAAGAAATGGTGTGCATAAAGCAACTGTGTGAAAACGACACTCACACAAAAAGGTAACAAATGTTCCAAAACATTAATAATAAACAGATACCCATGCTAAGTGGATCTCTGACTGATTTTACGGATGCGATAGAAGGTCCGCTTTTAGTTTCATCTTCTGCTACGTCCTCCACTTCCTCATCCACCTCTCTCAGAAGGTGTCCACAAACTGGCAGCCATAGTGTGAACATAACATATATTTATCATCCATGCTATTATATATTATCCATGCATTAGATCAACAAGGCACAGGAGTTCAGATGCTATAGATCATAAATGCTATAGACCATCCATGCTTTAGATCAACAAGTCACGTGAGCTCAGATATTTATCATCTATACTATAGACCATACAAGCTATAGGCCATCCATGCTACAGGCTATCCATGCCATAGACCATCCATGCTTTAGATCATCCATGCTATAGATCATTCATGCTATAGATCATTCATGCTATAGATCATCCATGCCATAGACCATCCATGCCATAGACCATCCATGCCATAGACCATCCATGCTATAGACCATCTATGCTATAGACCATCCATGCTATAGACCATCCATGCTTTAGATCATCCATGCTACAGAACATCCATGCTATAGACCATCCATGCTATAGACCATCCATGCTATAGAACATCCATGCTATAGACCATCCATGCTATAGACCATCCATGCTATAGATCATCCATGCTATAGACCATCCATGCCATAGACCATCCATGCCATAGACCATCCATGCTATAGACCATCCATGCTATAGACCATCCGTGCTATAGACCATCCATGCTATAGACCATCCATGTTATAGACCATCCATGCTATAGACCATCCATGCTTTAGATCATCCATGCTATAGAACATCCATGCTATAGACCATCCATGCTATAGACCATCCATGCTATAGACCATCCATGCTATAGACCATCCATGCTATAGACCATCCATGCTATAGATCATTCATGCTATAGATCATCCATGCTATAGACCATCCATGCCATAGACCATCCATGCTATAGACCATCCATGCTATAGACCATCCGTGCTATAGACCATCCATGCTTTATATCATCCATGCTATAGACCATCCATGCTATAGACCATCCATGCTTTAGATCATCCATGCTATATAACATCCATGCTACAGACCATCCATGCTATAGATCATCCATGCTATAGATCTTCCATGCTATAGACCATCCATGCTATAGATCATCCATGCTATAGATCATTCATGCTATAGATAACCCATGCTATAGACCATCCACTCTATAGACCATCCAGGCTATAGATCATCCATGCTATAGATCAACAAGACAAGTGAGTTTAGATATTTATCATCCATGCTATAGACCATCCATGCTATAGATCATCCATGCTATAGATCAACAAGACAAGTGAGTTTAGATATTTATCATCCATGCTATAGACCATCCATGCTATAGATCATCCATGCTATAGATCAACAAGACAAGTGAGTTTAGATATTTATCATCTATGCTATAGACCATCCATGCTATAGATCAACAAGACAAGTGAGTTTAGATATTTATCATCCATGCTATAGACCATCCATGCTATAGATCAACAAGACAAGTGAGTTTAGATATTTATCATCCAGCTATAGACCATCCATGCTATAGATCATTCATGCTATAGACCATTCATGCTATAGACCATCCATGCTATAGATCATCCATGCTATAGACCATCCATGCTATAGATCAACAAGACAAGTGAGTTTAGATATTTATCATCCAGCTATAGACCATCCATGCTATAGATCATCCACACTATATCAACCATGCTATAGCTCAACAAGAGAAGTGAGTTAAGATATTTATCATCCAAGCTATAGATCATCCATGCTATATCAACCATGCTATAGACCTTCCATGCTGTATCAACAAGACAACTACGTTCATATATTTATCACCCTTTCTCCTAACGCGCCTACAGAATATGGACTATCTTCTTCTGATGTGAGTAACCAGTTCTCTTTGGTTGTAACATTAATTTGTGGTGACCTCATGTCCACAGCAGCAGACATCTAACAAAGTGCAGTATTAGAAAAGCATTTACTAGCATTCCTTATGCCATTTCATTGTTTACAAAATAAATCCAAATTATCCATGTGTATTTGGACACCAAGAAGTGTACATGCAATTGGTCTGTCTCATATTTGTAAGTGACATTGTGCAGCCAAGTTAACATATTCTCTTTTTGGCCAACTTTTTACAGAAATTCCTACCTGGCATATCATCTCCTGTTATGTCAAGCTCCGGTTCTACATCTGGAATAGTTAACACAGATCCAATGTTGTCCAGGGTGATATCATCTTCAAATGCTTCGCCAACCATTTGGACAACAGAATCCTCATACTGGTTATCTACAACTGTTATCTTCAGGTTGGCTTGTGACCTCTGAGGCACTGAAGGTCGATAAATGACCTCGAATGTCGCTGTCTCCATGAGGTTCACAACAAGTGAAGCTAAGTGAGGCCTCTTTCTAACCTCTGTTTTTGAATAGAAATAAAAAAGAAATAAATATGGCGCTGAAACATTATACAGTGTTTGTAAAATGAAGGACACGATGTCATAAAAAAATTGCTCCACAGTCCATCGTGAAACAATATGCAGCGAATGGCTGTCGTCTTCTGGAGTAATTCTTTGCACTCCAAACAGAATGGTGTTATCAACAGAAGAAAGAATTTTTCAAATTTATTCTACATACAAAGTGTAGTGAGACTTTACAAACACCCGATATAATGACAGTTTCTTGAGATTATTTTCCTTTTTTTGTTTTTTATGATTTAGTGCTGAAGGATAATATATTGATAAATGTGACCTCCCATTTGGACAGAAGGACGATATATCGCCAATCTATGGTCAACATGTGATTTGTTTTGTTTTGTGCATCTTCAGCAATTTCAATGTTCAGTGAACAAAAAATTACATTATAATACTTGTTCCTTTGATTGTGTACCATGTGTGGTCCGAACTTACATTTTGATTGGTACTGAATCAGTTAATTAGAAGATTGATTCATATCTATTAGCTTACCATTGTGTCCAAACATGAAGACGTCTTACATTATGACAGAACGACAGAAGTTTGTGATTTCATTTTATTGTCATTGATTAATTATCTCATTGTGCTGGTCATGTATGTGATAAAGGTCTCTCAGGTTAATATCAAATAATATAATAATGTTACATAGAACCAGTTTTAATCCTGCAAATCCTGGACAATTAGTAAACAGGCAAAAACATCCCTGGAGTTCTTGGAGATGTGGTTTTATAGAAAAATGCTGAAAATTAATTGGACAGCCAAAATGAGCATTTAGGATGTTTTAAGGGAAGCTGAGCCACAAAGACAACTTATCACAAACATCAGAAAGAGGCTGTCATTGTTTTTTGGCCACGTTGTGAGAAGACAAAAATTGGAAAGAGAGACAGAGGAATATAGCGTGAGAAGATTCTTGACAGTCTTGTATCATGGCACGGAAGGGAGTCAACACACAAATTTATCCATGGTGTTGGAGATCGTAATTTGTGGAGAGGTATGATTGCCCAGTGCTGGCCGGTAAGGCACTGGATGATGAATATAATAAGCAAAAAAAATTGGGTGAACGAAGAAAAAGAAGAAGAATAAAAATATATAAACATATGTAGCTGACCATAACACAAGAAGCACAGATAGGCATGGAGTTAATGCCCTCTTCTTCTTTTTCTGCCTTTCATCTCTGGATACAGCAGAGGCCCTCAGCCAACCCACACCCAGCCCTTTGTACTCTTGTTCATGACTGGTTGGATTTTGCAGCCACTGAATGAGGTAGCCTCCTGAGTTGTCTCTGATGACATGCATGGTTACTGTTCTTTGCTTCTCTTACAGGCCCCAGCAGCATATGACCAAGACCATACAATGAACGAACGAACGAACAAATGAAAATCTTTATTTTCAAAGGGTTAAGAATTGGGCACGCAGGCCCGTCTGACATTCTGCCCTTCTTCTCTATTTCATCTCATACATTCTTTCATTCAACATCTCTTATGAAGCAATTATTTGACAACAAAAGAACAATAAGCATTAAAACGCATGAAAAATAATCAATAATACATGACTTGTTGAGGCAATGTTTAACATGGGCATCATAAATACTCAAGGTGGGTGTAACGTGCCATACATATGGGAATGTTTTTTTTTTTGTGTGTGGCTAGTTGTCGTTCGAGATAATTTACCATTATTATTGTCTTTGTTGCTGTTTTTTTTTAAAGGGGGCATGTAGTCTGTCCTGAGGTAGTATTCAAACAGGTTGCGACTGTATGTATAATGATTGGTGGTGTCTTTGATTTCTTGTGGAAGATTGTTCCACAACTGAGTGGTAGAGTATGCTAAGCTTGTTTTATATAAGTCTATCCTAGGTTTAGGGACATGAAGTATATTTAGTCATTTGCTATGTTTTGCGTTATATTTAAACAATGGCCAAAGGTAGTTGGGGCATTTTGAAATATGATTTTGTGAATTAGTTTAGCCTTATTAAAAAGTAGGCGTTTGTGGAGTGGCAGTAACTGAAGACGTTCATGTAGGTTAGAATTGTCTGTAAACTTATCACCATTGATTAGACGCACTGCCCTTTTCTGGAGTGAATAAAGGTGTTTTGTTATTGATTTGGAGCATCCATCCCAGATTGTGGAGCAATAATCAATATGTGTTTGTATGTGGGAAGTATAAAATATCTTTCTTGTGTTTTCGTCGAGGAAATTTTTAATTTTGGCAAGTTGGTATACTTTTTTGGCTATTTGTTTAACTAGAGCATGAACATGGGAATTAAAGGATAGATTTTGATCTATGATAAGACCCAGTACCTTGTGCTCGGTTACACTTTCTATAGGCGTGCTACCAGTGCAGCTGAAGAGTTCTCTGCGAGTTTAGCGTGTGAAGTCTTTGCCTGGGTGCTATTAACATAGATATTGTTTTAGAAATGTTAATTTGCATGTGGTTTGCATGACTCCAGTTAACTACACTATTTATTTCCTGTTGCAAGGATAATTCTAGCACATTACGATCAATAGCGTTTGTATATATTGTGCAGTCGTCTGCAAATAGATCGCAGGACGATGACAGATATAAGGGAAGATCATTTATATAAATGGCAACTAACAGAGGGCCAAGTATAGACCCCTGAGGTACTCCAGTATTAATGGTAATGGCTTGGGATAGAGATTTATTGTGTGATACTACTTGTTTTCTGTCTAATAAAAATGAGTTTATTAATGTCACTATATTAAAGCTTACTTTAACTGTTTCTAGTTTTTTAATTAGGATAGTATGATCTATCATATCGAATGCTTTTCTAAAGTCTATAAACATCGTTCCACATAGAGTATTGTTGTTAATATTTTGATGCCAGTTTTCTATCATGTTTGTTAGGGCCGTCTGACAGGAATATTTTGGCCGAAATCCTGACTGACTGTCAGCCATTAGTTTGTGGCGAACTAAGTGCTCTAGTGTTGTTTTGTGGATGTGCTTTTCTAGCGGTTTGGATAAAGAGGATAATATGGAAATTGGCCTATAATTACTCATGATACAATCGCCCAATGAACCAGCTTTTAAATGAGGATACACTTTAGCAATTTTAAAGGCTGATGGGAAGTGACCTTTGGTGAGACACTGATTGTATATAAAAGTTAGTGACTTGCAGATCGCCGGTGCAGCATAGCGAAGGATCCGATTACTGATTCCATCTAGTCCTGATGAGTTATTGTTTTTTAGGTTACTGAGATGAGTAAATACTTCAGTGGTCGTCATACAGTCATACGTAGCTGAGAGGACACCAGAAGCATAGACAGATTTAGTCACAGACAGCCAGTTAGGACACAAGGAGCATAGATGGACACATCTTACCGTTTTCATCGTTATCAGTCTCTCCCATGGCTAGCTTGGTCTCTTTAGTTGGTTTCAGCATAAAGCAGTTGTCAGGGTCAATAAGGTCTATGTCCACCTACGGAAAATACAGGTACATTATGGTGTCAGTTGCATATCCTTTACAGGATGTCGCAGTCAACACCAGCATTATTTTGCTATTGTAATCTCTTGGCAAGTTTGTTTTCAGTAGTTTGCCATTTCTTTCTGAACGACGGGTGCTCATACCATTGCATGAAAACCAACGCAAGGCGGTCTATGTTACGATGACAATATAAAAAAAATAGGTTTAAAAGAGAAGAGGGCCGAGTTCATTGTACAAGGTTTTATCCCAATGGCCCGGCCTCTTTCTGCAGGGTGACCTGCCAAAAGCATCGCACACAGCAAAAACTCTGCAGTTCCAGCGATGACCCCCAGCCGCCTCAGAGAAAATTGCACTTGTGAACTGAATGTTGTAGTCCAGGACTGAACCTTTGAAGTGTGAGGCAGGTGGTGTAAGCACTTCGCCACGGAGACTCCCCTGACAATGTTAGCATTCATGCTGCTTCAGTGCATTTTGTAGGTGAATAAATAGTGAGAGTGGCTGTATCACAGAGCAGTAGGAGACACTGTGGGTATTGGGAATATCCATGGTTCAATTACTGTTTATAACACTGGCTTACACCTAAATCATGAAGTTGTGTCTTGTTTGGATATGTATGTGTATGTGCATGTAATAGTGCTTGCATGCTTGTGTGTGTGTGAGTGTGTGAGAGAGAGAGAGAGAGAGAGAGAGAGAGAGAGAGAGAGAGAGAGAGAGAGAGAGAGAGAGAGAGAGAGAGAGAGAGAGAGAGAGAGAGAGAGAGAGAGAGAGAGAGAGAGAGAAACTGTATACTTATTTATGTAAACTATACAAGTTTGATAAGCTGGGCCAGTCACATACAACCAAAAGAAAAGAATAATTAAATCAATCAGAAAGCCACTATTACCAGTACAAGACGATTACTACTTTATGGGCAGACCAGAACAAATCAGATAATTATTCTGTGCCTTACAACATGACACCATCGATTACACAACCACATGTATAGAAAACTTCTTGACAAACACAGCCAATGCAGATTGATGCCCCAGACAGCAGATCATAAATTTCAAGACTGCCACATATAAGACATATGTAGGGAAACCTTCTTGAGACAATAATGCAGATATCAATCAATTTCAAGTGAATGAAAAAAGAAGAAGACGATAAGCCAGTGTCTACACATTGGTTATCGTGGCTCATAACTAGCATACCCTTCATGAAAAAATGTCATTAAGTAAAATACAGAATAGAGTTGAATAGAATAAAATATAGTGAATAATAAAATACAGTATGCAGTAAAATACAATAAGTAAAGTAATGCAGAATAGAGTACAACAGAATAAATTATAGTAAGAAGTTAAGTACAATAAAAATTCAATAAAATATAGTAAACAGTAAAATACAGTCAATCAATCATGTGCCATGCTGGAAAGTGTGGGCGGTCATGACTTGCCATTTCACTTGATCACCAGAGTCGTGGATCAGCTCAGTGTTCCTGTCTTGTCCATGCCATGTGGCCAAGCCATCCAGGTATTTACTTCTCGGTCGTCCCCTTGGTATGTTCCCTTCGATCTTGCCAGTTGTCACCAAGTTCTCCAATTCATTTCTTCTCACAACATGCCCAAAAAAGTTTGACTGTCTGCGTCTAATTTCTCTAATCAATTTATGATTTTCATTTGTTTCTTGTAGCACTTGGTCATTGGTTTTTCTGTCTGTCCATGGTATTCTTTGCATTCTCCTCAGAAACCACATTTCCGCAGCCATCAGATGTTTTTCAGCTTGACTGCACATTGTCCAAGTTTCACATCCATACAAAAGAACAGACTCTATGTATCCCCTCAACATTTTTTTTCTCGTTTCAACTGACATCTTGGTAAAATATATAAGTAAAATGTAGTAAACAGTAAAATATAGTACATTGTAAAATATAGTAAGAAGTAAAATACTGTATACAGTATAATAAATAATCATTAAAATATAGTGAAGCGTAAAATACTGAATGCTGTACAATGTAGATTTAAATATAGTGAGCAGAACAATATGCAGCAAATGATTAAATCAAATACAGTATACAGCAAAATACAGTAATATGCTATCAAACCTTGAAGACAAATTCAATTAAAAAATCCAGGGAAGACTAACCTGGTGAACAATTGTCGAGAAGTCTAACCCAGTTAACAAATGTTTGGAAGAAGTTGGATGTGTAAGGTACAAATATCACAGCTCAAGCAGACATAAGGCAAGTATATAAAAAATCTCCCAAAAATATATTGGACAACAGGAAACAGAGGAGAAGAAGATGGTGTACTATCTAAAGGTCACAGTGATAACTACATTTTGAGGCCTTACTTTGCTTGGAAGTGTGCCCTCGTTCACCAGCTCCAGTGGAAGGGATTCTGAACGGCCAGTCAGAATGCGCTTGAACAACAAAACAGGCTGTCCTCTTTTGTTTCTCACAGCAGGTTTAGCGACAGTTATGCGAGGGAGGTTACCATCTCCAGAAACCTCAAATGTGAGTGACTTCCCTCTAGTTTGATTCTGTGATAAGCCTTCAACATATGCTTCGAAGAAGGCACTGTAGTGCTGAGATTTGAAGAAAATAACATGATTAAATTATTTACTCACAAGTGTAGGGTGAAAATTTGTGTATTAGACAGATACTTTTTAATAATAATAAACACATCCACAATACTCAATACATAATTTAAGAATCAACATCACTGCATTCAGGACATTCCCACCCCTGCACCGTCTCCCTCTCCAAATGCCACAGAAGAGTTCTCATGTGGCAAGTTAATTAAACGTCTGCCTGATTATATTATTTTAACGCTTTCTAATGTACATATGTTAATTAATTAGTTAGTTAGTTAGCTAGCTAGCTAGATAGTCAAAAGATCAACCTCATTTCACATCAAACTATTAGTCGATAAGTACTCAGATCCCTTCCTCAGTTTCCCCGCTCAGAATATAACGACTGACAACACCAGTCCTGTCTTGATTAACTGCCCTTCTCTTGCCAATCTTCACCCTTTCTAACTTAATATGTTTCTTGCCTTGCCACAGTTGCAGAGCCTCATCCATCACTTGAGTCATTTATTCAATCTGCCCCCCTGAGGACATTCAAGATGTCAGCTAGATTCATTACTCATCTGTTCCCCCACAGCAGTCAAACCTCCTGGCCTATATGCTTGTTATTTTCTCCTACACCTGCATGCCCAGGCACAAAAAGGACACAGATATTATAGTCTAGACCTTCCCAAGGATTCCTTCAGGCCTAGCCAGGTAATTATGTATTTCTTGAATATAACCACTGTTTGGTTAATAGAGTTAAGTAAGGTGTACGGTTTATGTAGTCAGCAAGGAAAGTATTGTGAATTTCTTGATATAGAATGTGTTACTTAAGAAAAAAAGGCAAATATGTGATCTACGAATAAACAAGTTCAAAATTAGAAACAGACCGAATGTAAATGTGAACAGTAATCAAACAAATCTGACATTCAGAAATGTTGAATAAACAATGTTAACATTTAGAAAGAAAAAGTGAATAAACAAGTATAATATTTAGAAAAAGATTGAATAAACAAGTCTGATATTTAGAAAAAGATTGAATAAACAAGTCTAATATTTGAAAAAAGATTTAATAAACAAGTCTAATATTTAGAAAAAGATTTAATAAACAAGTCTGATATTTAGAAAAAGATTTAATAAACAAGTCTAATATTTGAAAAAAGATTTAATAAACAAGTCTAATATTTGGAAACAGATTTAATAAACAAGTTTAATATTTGGAAACAGATTTAATAAACAAGTCTGATATTTAGAAAAAGATTGAATAAACAAGTCTAATATTTGAAAAAAGATTTAATAAACAAGTCTAATATTTAGAAAAAGATTTAATAAACAAGTCTAATATTTAGAAAAAGATTTAATAAACAAGTATAATATTTAGAAAAAGATTGAATAAACAAGTCTGATATTTAGAAAAAGATTTAATAAACAAGTCTAATATTTGAAAAAAGATTTAATAAACAAGTCTAATATTTGGAAACAGATTTAATAAACAAGTTTAATATTTGGAAACAGATTTAATAAACAAGTCTGATATTTAGAAAAAGATTTAATAAAAACATGTGAGCCATAAACAAATAAGTCTGACATTTAGATACAGAGTTAATAAATATGTGAGCCATGAACAAATAAGTGTGACATTTAGAAACAGAGGTAATAAACATGTGAACTATGAACAAACAATTGACATTTAGAAACAGCATTAACAAACACATCAGTTATCAATAAACAAGTGTGACATCTCAGCATTTTCACAGTTGTTTACCAGCATTGCCTGTGGTGTGAATGTCACAGTGACATACATATGGCTATTGTTGGCAATCTGCATACGTGGAGGATCCAAGTCAAAAACATCAGAGGATTTTAGAGTTCCTTTCTGTGGCAATGACTTCAAAGCGAATACAACATCACAAGGCACCTGGCAAAACACGTCAAGAAAATCACGTCAACAAAAATACATTTCAACACAAAAATGTGGCATAATAATAAACAATTATGCTTACCACATTACCAAAATATGGCAACTTAATTATTTTAGAAAAAAAGAAAGAAAAATTGTAAAGGCAGATAGCAGATAGTTCCACTGGGGTGTTATGTGTGAGACCTTCACATATTCTAGACTATGACATATAAAGTAAGGTGGCTAGTTCTCTCTCTTGTAGACTTGCCTTCCCAGACAATTTCCAAATATTCTGAACATTGTCTCGTTCGTTCATTTATTTGTTTGAGAATAAAATATTAAAAATGTCACCTCATTCAACCTACCTAAGCAGTGTTGATTATAATTGAGGTAATGGTTTTGCGGTCCTATATTCTTTCCTTTTGCGTTGTTTAAATTCTGTTTTTGTGTGTGGTAGATTTCATGCTTGTCTGGTACCAATGTTTATGATGGACAAGAGAGACAGAGGACAACAGAGACAACTTAAAGAGCTGGGTAAAACATAACAATATTGGCAATACTGATGTCATGACAATGTCAAATGACTGAGAGTTATTTAGATTGTCTGTTGGGGTATCATCCTTGCACTACTGACAGGTCCATAGATGCTCATATTCTCTCCCCAACATATGCATCAGCGCCCAGCAGCTAAATGTGCCAGTTCTGTGTTGGTTGACGTGGACCCTCATTCTCCCGATGTGCCTCGCGTGTCTGGCCTTGTCCATTCTTACTCCCAAGTCTCTATTTCTGGACAACGATGTGGATTCACTGACATCAAAGTCCTCCGCTCGCAACATCTCTCTACGGACATTAATAATATCAGCATGATCCATGGACTGGCCATCTACAGGAGATGCAGAGCCAGTAAGTTTATCAGCTCGTTCATTTCCCTCAACTCCTGCATGACTGAGAGTCATAACTGCCGATGTGCGCACCAGACCAGGAACAAGAAGATGGATATCTTCTTCTCTTCTTCGTTCATCCAGAGTTTTTTTTTTCCGGATGTGATTGCGTTGTGCCTGTTTACAGCAAAGCTGCGTTCTTGCGCCATTAGGCCGACACATCCGACTTCTGCGGGCATTTGTTGACGGGTTAACCATCCCGGGGAGAAGATGAATATAATTAGGGTAATATACCAAGTGGCTGGGAAAGTAGTTTGGAGAAAAGCAGTTGAAAGTTAGTTGCATATCCTTTACAGGACATCACAGTCAACCCCAGCATTTTAGCTGTGTTATTTTTTGGCAAATTTATGTTCAGTATTTTGCCATTGCTTTCTGAAATACTACCAATCATACCATTGTGTGAAAATCAATGCAAGGTGGTCTGCTGCCAAATTGCTCGCAGCTGTGTTTCGGCCACGGTATGCGGGATTACAAAATGCTCCCTAATCTCTTTGCCACAGAGTATAAAAGCAGTAATGAGTAACAAGAGAATGAAAAGTACGTTATACTGTATTATGTTATATTATGTCAGATAACATCACCGTACACTGGGCATTCCCAGCATGGTATGTGACTTGGTACAGAGTAAGTTAAATTAGTTCTAGCTATTTATATCATCTAAATAAATGATAGTATCTGAAAAAGAGCCAAACAGGCACATCACCTTGTATGGGTTTGAGATCTTAAAGCGTGCCTTGGCTGGACGACCAACAATAACGTTGTTAAAAATAAACTTCTTCTCTTCCTCTCCATAAATGCCGCCAACTTCTGATTGACAACGGTTCACGTGTTGCCATACTGACAAGTTCTTGCACACCCGGTGCTCTTCAAATATACTTCCAATATCGTCAATATTGATGCCAGGGATGCAAGCTTCAGCTGTGAGCTGGTAAGGCACTCCTCCCTTGTGTGTGGTTGGGTCACGGTCAGTAATTTCGATAAAAATATCCTGAAATGAAATGAAGTGACAGGAAAGTGTCAATATACAATTTCAAATCATAGGATAAACTTGAAGCATTTGTGTATCTTTTATATTACTTTGATGACATCATTAGTTTTAGTGCATATTGAAATTAATCCTGTCATTGAAAATAATTGTGTCGCGATGTCTTACCATCCTTTTTAATTATGTATAAACCATAACATAAATTTGTTATCCTCATTTCTGTATTTATAAACTGTAAATTTGTAGGTCAGCATGGCTGAATGGATAAGAACACATGTTCTTAAACATCCAGTGTGCTGATGCCGAGGTGAGGGGTTCAACCCCTACATCGGATAGCTGGACTAAAATGTTGACCTATTGTCCTTGACTTGGGGATGTAAATTACAAGTACCTATGAAGTCAGCGTGGGTTCACCTCATGGCGAGGGACACTCTTAATAGTGAAAGCTAATCAACACGCAAAATTCAGTCAAGCACCCCTGGAAGTAGTGTAAATGGACTACGTTTGTGTTCAAAGCAAGCGAGCACCAAAAAACAAAAAAACAAAACAACAAACAAACTGGGAATTGTCTGGAAAGGAGTGGCTGTGAGTAACAGAACTGGTCACCGTCATCTCATGATTAGTGAAGGTCTATCATTTTACATTCCAATAGCAGCAGCTGTAATTGGGTTACCTTTATCTTTTCACATTCGGTGTATTACATCCGGGTCAAACTGCACTGTCAACAATGACAAAGTGGTTCTGACAACAATATCCAGAGTATCAGTTGTCTTTCAATAATTTATCTTTTTTTGGTTTGATTATCCTTTTTAGTTTGATTCTAATGGATCCTTTGTTGATTTGATTCTCACTGATTTTTGTTGATGTGATTCTTATGTATCTCTTGTCGGTTTTATTTTCTTTTATCCTTTGTTGACTTGATTCTCATTTATCCTTTGTAAATTTGATTCTCTTTTATCCTTTGTAGGTTTGATTGTCTTTTATCCTTTGTTGGTTTTATTCTCTTGTATCCTTTGTTGATTTGTTCCTAATTTATCCATTGTTGATTTGATTCTCATGTATCCCTTGTTTGTTTGATTCTCTTTTATCCTGTGTAGGTTTTATTCTATTTTATCCTTTGTAGGTTTTATTCTTTTTATCCTTTATAGATTCGATTCTCTTTTATCCTTTGTAGGTTTGATTCTCTTTCATCCTTTATTGGGTTTATTCTTGTATCCTTTGTAGATTTAATTCTCTTTTATCTGTTGTAGATTTTATTATCTTTTATCCTTTGTAGATTTGATTCTCTTTAGTCTTTTTTAGGTTTGATTCTCTTTTATCTTTTCTTGGTTTTATTATCTTTTATCCTTTGTTGATTTGTTCCTCACTTATCTGTTGTTGATTTTATTCTCATGTATCAGTTGTTGGTTTTATTCTCTTTTATCCTCTGTTGGTTTGATTCTTATTTATCCTTTGTTGGTTTTATTCTCATTTTTCATTTGCTGATTTGTTCCTCATTTATCAATTGTTGATTTGATTCTCATTTTATCCGTTGTTGATTTGTTCCCCAATTATCCTTTGTTGACTTGATTTTCATTTATCCTTTGTTGGTTTGTTCCTCATTTATCCTTAGTTAGTTTGATTCTAATGTATCTTGTGTTGAGTGTATTATAATTATCCTCTGTTGGTTTGTGTTTAATTTATCCTTAGTTAGTTTGATTCTAATGTATCGTGTGCTGAGTGTATTATAATTATCCTTTGTTGGTTTGTGTTTAATTTATCCTTAGTTAGTTTGGTTCTAATGTATCTTGTGTTGAGTGTATTATAATTATCCTTTGTTGGTTTGTGTTTAATTTATCCTTAGTTAGTTTGATTCTAATGTATCTTGTGTTGAGTGTATTATAATTATCCTTTGTTGGTGTGTTTCTGTTTATCCTTTGTAGGTTTGATTTGAGCAACTAACAACGATTGCCTGGAAGACGTTAATGAAAGTAGAACATTAAATACAATTATAAGAAAGAGACAAACAGCATTCTTTGGTCATATAATAAGAAGAGAGGCATTGGAGAACATGGTGACAAATGGAAAGATCAGTGGTACAAGAGCCACAGATCAAGAAAATTAATACTGGCTATTCTAAGATGATGGCATGAAAGTTTGTCATCAGTAGAATTGATCTAGAATAACAAGGATCAAGATGTGTGGAGATATATGAACACCTATGCCACTTTACAAGGCACATGATAATGATGAGGTTTAATATTTTTTATCCTTTATAGGTTTGGCTATCGTCTGTCCATTGTTGGTTTAATTTAGAATGGATCTTGCAGAGTTCTCATTTACTTGTTGTATTACAAAGTTGCTTTTTGTGCCTGTAAAACTATTGTTTGTATTGCTACACACAATCATCATCATCATCATCAAGTGCCTTGCCAGCTGGCATATGTGTTCATGTCTCTCCATAGACCAACTCTGCTGATGATATTCCTCCATGCCACCATCTCAATCCATCTAGCATCATTTCTCTTGGTCTGCATCTGCCTCTCTTCTCCTTGATCCTTCCAGTTGTCACAATGTTCTCCAGTCCCTCTCTTTTTATCACATGACCAAAGAAAGATGTTCGTCTCTTTCTTATTGATTTTGATTTTTTGTTTTTGTTTGTCTTTGTTTTTTGTTTTGTTTTTTTGGTTGCTATTTTGCACTCACTCACTTTGAACTCAAGCGTAGTCCATACACACTATTTCCAGTAATGCTGGACTGAATTTTGCATGTGGATTAGCTTTCCCTATTAACAGTGTCCCTCGCCATCAGGCGAACCCACTCCAACTTCAGAGATATTTCTTATTGATGTATATAATGTTCTAATTTCATTAACCTCTTTCAGGCAATCATTGTTATTTACACTGGCAGTTCAGGGAATTCACAACATCTGTCTCAGGAACCACATCTCTTTCCTTACACACAAAATGACAAATAAACGCTACACAGGCCAACTCTTCTGTTGGCTGAATAAAGAAAACAGCTTACTTGTACATCTTTCCCAGGAATCTCACCAACACATTCCACAGTGATGACCTGGTTTCCCTTGGGCAGGATGATTCCAAAGGCGGGAAAAATTGTGAACATTCCAGTGATCAACTTTGATTGGCTAATTGTATCTTGTCTGCACAAATGAAAACCAAATCAATTCAGCAGACTGAAAGATGACATTTCAGTTAACTACAAATTGTATACTGCCTTGTACAAGTTGGATTGCAGCTACATATTAATGATTACAAGAATATATTCTATTAACTAGCCTCTGGAAGTAATTACAGTTCTCACTTCATTATTGTTAAAGTATTAACAAAAAGATAATTTATTCATTTATGTACATTTAATATGTCTCTTAATTCTTCATCTCCATTTAAATTACGACTCAGAATATTATCCTCAGTATGGTTATTTTATTTTTTTTCTAGATAATTCCAAATCTTCTAAAATTGTATTTTAACTGTAGCTTTCAAGAATATATTTGGCAAGGGACATAAACATTGACCATACAAAAGGAATCAAGCACAAATAAAAACATTGCAAACTTGTATAATTAAAGGCTAACATGTCTGAAAGTTTGTAATGATGACATTAATTTGTCATAAAATCTGAAGTTTTCTCCTGAAACTTGTAATAATCTTCTACTGAAATTTTTAGTTAACTTTTCTTGAAATTAACAGTTATTTTCTTATTTAATTTTCAGTTAGCTTCTTTAGAAAACTGCAGTTATCTTCTTAGAAAATTAATTATCCTCTAATGCAACTGGGCTTTCAGGTAACCCTTGATCACAAGTAAACAAACAAAATTTAATATAATAAAACCAAATGAACAATTCAATGGATTTTTGTTGTCACAACATTTGCAAAGATATTTGTCAACAAAACAAAGAACATTTTAAAGTTTGAATACTCAGTTGACTTAACTTCCATAAAGACTCGATGTGTCTGCATTCAGATTAGTGTTTTTATTCATAGTACTAGAACCAAAATAATAAAACTCGGTTAAAATCAGGAGTCACCAACAACATTCTTCTTTTTTGTTCCTCTTTCAAGGGAAAAGTGTCACACTTAGTTATGAACCTCACAGGTCAGTGTGTCTTAATTTGGCATGCATTAGTGCAAGGTGTGCTTTCTTTAGACAGATTCCATCTAGGGCAACAAGCTCTAACAACCAATGGGTAGGTTTTCATATACGGGCTCACAAACTGCATTTGCAAGCCCTTAGCCATACGGTGGCTTGAATAGTTGAGATTTGGCAAGTCCAGATTTATCATCATCATGTGCTATGCTGAAAAACATGGGTGGTCATGTTTCGCTATCTCACATGATCACCAGAGTCGTTGATCAGCTCTGTGTTTTTGCCTCGTTTATGCCACGTAGCCAAGCCATCCTGATATTTACTTCTCTACTTTCCCCTTGTACCTTTACCCGCAATCTTGCCAGTTGTCACCAAGTTCTCCAGTTTATTTCTTCTCATAATGTGCCCAGAAAATCTTGACTATCTATGTCTAATTTCTCTAATCAGTTTACAGTTTTCATTTGTTTCTTGTAAGGCTTGTTCATTGGTGTTTCTGTCTCTCTATGGTATTCTCTACATTTTCCTCAGAAACCACATTTCCACAACCATCAGATGTTTTTCAGCTTGTCTGCACATTGTACACGCTTCACATCCATACAGAAGTACAAGTTCTTGGTCCAGATTAGGTAAACTATACCACTCGCATTACTTTTTAGTTTCAACAGGTCACTTCTGCTAATCTTTGTTGAAAATTGAAATAAAAAAAAGTTTAAAGGCAAAATGATCAACTTCACTATAACAGGTTTTATCCCATATGACTTAGTCTCTTTCTGCAAAGTGGTCTGCTGAAAGTGTGGAATAGAGCATGAACTCTGTAGCTCCAGCGATGACCCCTATTATCATTGGCACCTTGCCGTCTTGACAGATGATAGTTTGTAAAGGATGGAGTTATTATTGTCTCTCCATAGCACAAAGCCTGGGCTAAAATATAGAGATCATGTGTTGCCCATGCAGCATGATCCCTCTCTCGGCCTGCCTAGTTCACTCCAGAGGAAAGGTAACACCTCTACATCTGGAACAAGACAAGCTGCAGAAGCTGCCGGATCAGCAAAGCAATGCTCTAATTGTCCGCCTGTCGGAGCTTCGATCCTAGACAAGCCGCCAACCAAGGCTTAGGGCCTTGTCTGCCCTGCCATTACACTTTGTCTTTAGGTTGCATTTCCTCGCACCAGAGTAAGGCTCGTACCCTCCCAATTGCGCTCTTCCGCCCGAAGCCGTTGGCACAATGTGGGGTGTCGGGTTTGGTAAGCGCCGCCCAACGTTCGGCGCTAACAGAAAGCTGTTATACGGTAGCTCAGTCATATCTGACTAAGACCTGACACAATACACCCCTATTAGACTCTGAGAAAACTACTCGTGAATAGGATGAAAGAATCTAGAAACAAACTTGCAACATTCAGAGCACAAAGCAGGTGTTGACATGAGGTGGAGTTTTCTATAATAAATTTATCTAAAGCCGGCTCCCTGACGAGGGGTTAGCAACTTTCTCCGTTAACCCCAAATACTCTCGTGGTTGACATGAGCGCACAAGAATTAGAAGTGGTTCGAGTCGCGCCACTGACTTATGAGAGTATGGAGCCGGTCGCTCAGAAAGTCGTGGCATGCTGATGAGCGTAATCTAGCCTAGGAATCAACATACAGCTGAAAGATGCTGGTGTTGACTGCAATATCCTGAAACAGGATGGAAACGCGGGGGGAAAAACATTTATCTGAATTAATTAGCTTCAAATTACTCTACTGGTACCTTGCTATCTTGACGCACGATAGTTTGTTACATTGTGCTTCAAAAAGGCATAATAACTACAATCCATGGTGGCAGCAAATTTGACTGATCAGACCAATTCGGTAAATGTTTGTCCACAATGGATGCATGTGAACACATGGTCATTTTCACCATCATGCAGAATCTGACGTCACACACGCTCAGTGTGTGTGACTATCAACAATAATTTTTCTATTTTGTCTTTATCCCATTCCTGATCTGTTCCCTTTATGCACGGTGATCAGCGACGACTTGCTCCCAAGCTGCAATATCAATGTCTGTATCAATCATCTCCCACTTACACACATCTTTGTATCATAGTAGACGCCGACCCCAAGATATTTTACCCATCTGTTATTCATTAAAAAAGATGTACTTTGGTATTCTACAAACGTCCACCCTCCTAATGTGTCCTATCCATCTAAGTCTACGAAGACTGAAAGAATGAGCATGGAACAAACCGTCACACAACCTGATCTTTCCAATACTTCAGTATTTGTGATCTTATCATGCCACTTAATACCAAGTATTCTTTGCAGACACAACATATAAAAGCTGTTTAAACAGCTTCAATAAATTACCCTATCAACATGCAAAATTTACACTCAAAGTTGAGCATATAACAGGGCAATTTTTGAGCATGTATACTTAGAATTAAAGTGTACATGTTTTAACTGTGCGCCTGGTTTTCATACAATGGCATGAGTGCTGGTCGTTCTGAAGTCTATGGCTAAGTACTGAATGTAAACCTGCCAATAAATCACAAAAAGCAAAAATATGCTTGGGTTGACTGCATTGTTCTGTAAAGGATATGCAACTAACTTTAACTTTCAACTGTGTATTATCAATTGATTTACTGTACATACAAATTTTTTTTTTTTCTTTTTTGGTGAATTACAGACGGGTAGGAGATCTCAGGGTCAGCCTCTACTACGATACAAAGATGTGTGTAAGCGGGACATGATTGATACAGGCATTGATAATGCACATTGGGAGCAAGTTGCCGCTGAACGTGTTGCATGGAGGGCAACTATCAAAAATGGAATAAAGACAAAGGAGAAAATGATTGCAGATAAAGCACACACACAGCGTGAGAGACGTAAGATGGTGCAAAATGGTGGAAATGACCATGTTTTCACATGCATCTACTGTGGGCAAATATTTGCAGCAAGAATTGGCCTTACCAGCCACACTCGCCACCGCCATGGGTCGTAGTTATTAAGCCTTTTTGAAGCACAATGTACCAAACTATCGTCTGTCAAGACGGAAAGGTGCCAATGACATACAAATGTATACACAGGTCTTCAATGAGATGTCACACATCATCATCATTAAGGGCTTTGACATCTGCACATGGTGATCATGATTCTTGCATCATCATCATCATGTGCCATTCTGATAAGTGTTGTCAGTGGAAGCAGTACACATGAATCTATAGAGTAACATAAAACAGAGCCGGAAGGATCAGTTACAAAATTATGCTGTATGGACTGAGATGGTGTCAAGGAGGAATATCATCAGCATATTTGATCCAAAGCACCAAGGACCGAGGTCTGTGGAAAGGCATGAATGCCTAAGCCAGCTGACAAGACACATGATCATGATGACTATATTATAAATACGAAGCCAGGCCAAATACCCACCTGATAGAGTCTCCCTTCTTTGTCTTGGCCACCATCAAATCTTCCTGTGATTTATAGTTTTTATCTCCCTTGGCAAGTCTGAAATTGAAGCAATCTCAGACAGTGTAACAGAATCTTTTAGAAAAAATGGATGGCATTTTAAAATTTGCGTTTTCAGCAAATTTATACTGTGATTTGATTAAAGATGGTTTCAATTTTCTAAAATAAATATGTCTGGATATTAGAGTATTTAACTTTCTCTGTAAATCAGTACTGCTGTATGGACCTCAGACATGGAGAATAACTATGACAATTGCCGATAGACTACAAACATCCATCATCTAGTGCCTGCAAACACATGTCTCTCCCTGTATACACATGCACAAACACACACATTTTCACACACATGCTGCAAACATGCATGTGGACATACACATGAGAATTTACATAAGCACATTACTTGACTTGCCAGGTAAGAGAGGCAAATGTTTTGGTCCAAACACAGACTATCTGTCAGAGACTCCTGGCCAGCCATGACTCTGACACACAGATAAAATACTTGACCTTTGGCTGATGCCAAGAACAGCCAGACTCCATGACTCTGGTCGAACATATTACATCTTGAGACAATGACTCCATGACTCTGGTCGAACATATTACATCTTGAGACAATGACTTCATGACTCTGGTTGGACATATTACGTCTTGAGACAATGACTCCATGACTCTGGTTGGACATATTACGTCTTGAGACAATGACTCCATGACTCTGATCGAATATATTACATGTTGAGACAATGACTCCATGACTCTGGTTGGACATATTATATCCTGTGACAATAACTCCATGACTCTGGTTGAACTTATTACGTCTCCACGCCTTCTATCACTGTTCTTTCTAAGCCTAGTTAACATTTAATATGGCCAACATAATTCACATTCTGAGACATGATGCTGTTAATGTGCCAGATTTCTTCAGATCAATATTACGCTGACATAGATTGGCAGTTGGGGCTGGACATTTTTAAAGAGTAGTAAAGTCTTGCGGTTGACCCAGCCTCATAATAGGCTGGCTGGAGGATAGACAACACACGCATGTTGTGATTGTAACAGACTAATAAAGTACATTTTATACTGGGATCAATATTATACCGGGATCAATATTATACTGGGATCAATATTACACCAAGATCAATATTATACCAGGATCAATATTAAAATGGGATCAATATTATACCAGGATCAATATTATACTGGGATCAATATTATACTGGGGTCAATATTATACCAGGATCAATATTATATCAGGATCAATATTAAAGTTAGTTGCATGTCCTTTACAGGACGTAGCAGTCAACCCCAGCATTTTTTGGCTATTCGTGATTCCTGGGCAACTTTACGTTCAGTAGTTTGCCATTGCTTTCTGAACGACCGGCACCCATACCCTTTCATTAAAAAAAGCACAGCTGTGTTTTGAACGCGGGTATGCGAGATAATGATCTGCTTCCATAACCCCTTCGCCACGGATCAATATTATACCAGGATCAATATTATACTGGGATCAATATTATACTGGGTTAGGGTTATACTGGAATAATTATACTGGGATCAGTATTATACTGGGATCAATATTATACCAGGATCAATATTATACTGGGATCAATATTATACTGGGATAATTATACTGGGATCAGTATTATACTGGGATCAATATTATAATTGGATCAATATTACACCAAAATAAATAATATGTATGTGTTTAATACAGAAATAATGTAAAAAGGTATTGTCCAATATTCTCGAGAAGCAGCCTTCAAATCCATACATACAACCACAATGTCATCTCTCTAGCAGGTTCTGTAAGAAATAACACCCACAAAACATGGTGCTCCAATGCTGGTAGTAACACCAATATGTGAAAATGATTTCTGCTACTTCCCAAAGAAATAATACTACAAAACATGGTGTTTCAATGTCAGTAGAAATACTTATAAGGGAAAATCATTTCTCCTACTTCCCAAAGAAATATGCATAAAATTTGGTGGAACTGCGGTAAAGCTGTGAAAGTTTAAACAATATAAAATGACACAAAGTAGTGCAGCTTTACATAACAGAGTTACGACACATACAGAACGTTGCGGCGGTTAGCCTTCATCAGCAAACAAACACATTCACAAACACAACATACAGTCAAGGAGAACTCCTGTGACTACATTAGAAGGTGATGACAGGACGAGAGGAACAAATGCATGGAAAAATGGAAGCAATGAAGAGAAAATGAGAGTTGACAAAATGTTAATTGAAAAGAATGTTAGTCGAAGAACATGTTTAATAGAAAAACTGTTTATGGAGAAAAAAACTGTATACTCCCCTCACGTACGGACCTTTGAATGACTACGGAAAACTTGGGTGTATTTGTATAGCGGTGCTGGATGTTACGGTACAGTGAGCACATAGAAAGAAGGGGGCGGGGTAGGAGGCGTGTAAAATTGACCACGACCCCATTGTGTTGTTGGTCTGGGTGGATTGGTGTGCATGAACACGCGTACTTACATAGACACACTTCAACAGACAAAATGCTAGTGTATGTGGACATGCAAGAAGAGAGAGAGGGAGAGAGAGAGAGAGAGAGAGAGAGAGAAGAGCGAGAGAGAGAGACAGACAGAGAGAGACAGAGAGATGAAAAGTGCCTGCGACCTACCACATGGGGTATATTGTAACCTACGAAATAGTCAGTATGGTTGCTAGTCATACAACGCGCTACAGGAGCCCCTCGCCCAGTCCTAGAGTTGTTGGGGTTGTGTAAGATCCAACCACTGGCAATGCACGTGAAGAAGGTTTGCACAGAGAAGCCAGATGTAAGAGGAGAGAGAGAGGGAGAGAGAGAGTGAGAGAGAGAGCGCGAAAGGGGGGAGAGAGGGGGAGAGAGAGGGAGAGAGAGGGAGAAGAGAGAGGGGGAGAGGGAGGGAGAGAGAGAGGGAGAGAGATAGAGAGAAAGAAATAATACTACAAAACATGGTGTTTCAATGTCAGTAGAAATACTAATAAGGGAAAATCATGTCTCCTACTTCCCAAAGAAATAATACTGACTAAACATGGTCAGTTGAAACACCATGAAAGTTTTGAAAGAACAGTAATGGAGGGTTATATGCCCAGGAAGAGAGGAAGAGGAAGGCCAAAGATAAGATGGGTGCAGGATGTGGCAGATGATCTCCAGATGGGTGTATTGGAAGCGGGACATCTTGCTTATGAAGTTTTCTGGAAGGTTGTTATGGGAGCGAGGTTCTGCAAACGACATGCTACGGAATGAATGAATGAATGAATGAATGAATAAATAAATGAATGAATGAATGAATGAATGAATGAATGAATGAATGAATGAAACATGGTGTTTATTTCAAGGGCAGTAGTAATGCTAACATCTGAAAATGGCATTTCCCATAATGCTTTGCAGCAGAAATGAACTAAATAGAAATATTAAAACATGAACATGTAAGGAAAGGAACAAACATGAACTGAGACTAACATTCTGCTTAGTTTCTTGTTTGAAGTTACGTTTGGATCTTTGTCCTTCTTGGAAATAATAAACTTGAAATCAAATTCTCCTTTGTTTTCAATGGAGAAAGTCCTGGTCTTCCTGCTGCCCACAAGGATAGCACCAAAGTTCATGTCACTGGATGGAGCAATGCTGAATCTGAAGATAAACATATACTGATTATTCATCAATACAAAAACTTCCATCGGATAGCAATTAACTTGAACATCATCAAAATCTAGAACACTGCTAAATCTGGTTTCAAAGAAAAAGACAATTACAATATCATCATAACACAATCACCTTCATCCTCCTCCTACACAACTTAATTCTTCTTCTCCTCCTCCTTTATCATCAATCTATTCTTCCTCCTCCTTTTATCTTCTTCTTCTGTAAAACAATTCTTTATCTCCTCCTCCACATTCTTCCTATTCTTCTTTTATATCATCACCACTAAACTTTGACCTTTCTCTACTTCTTCCTTATGTTGGTGCAAGCTCTTTCTTCTTCCTTCTACTTCATTCTTCTTCCTTCTATTTCATTCTTCTTCTTCCTCCTCCTCCTCCTGTTTCTCCTCATCCAACTTCTTTTTTCTTCTTCTCTTCTTCTTCTGCTTCCTCTTCTTCTTCTTCTTCACCATCCTCCCTCCTTTAATCTCCTCAACATCAACATCGTCACCACCCTCTAATATGAAATAACTTCATAAAATTGTATCCACAGCTCCAAGATCACTTGGTTCATCATGATGTGGTTATCAGCGACACATAATGACAGGTTATCTAGTCTCAGGACTGGTGTAACATCTGATTCACATGTCATGTCAGGTTATCTAGTCTCAGGACTGGTGTAACATCTGATTCACATGTCATGTCAGGTTATCTAGTCTCAGGACTGGTGTGGCATGTTTCACATGTCATGTCAGGTTATCTAGTCTCAGGACTGGTGTGACATCTGTTTCACATGTCATGTCAGGTTATCTAGTCTCAAGACAGGTGTAACATCTGTTTCACATGTCATGTTATGTCAGGTTATCTAGTCTCAGGACTGGTGTGACATCTGTTTCACATGTCATGTCATGTCAGGTTATCTAGTCTCAGGACTGGTGTGACATCTGTTTCACATGTCATGTTATGTCAGGTTATCTAGTCTCAGGACTGGTGTGGCATCTGCTTCACATGTCATGTCATGTCAGGTTATCTAGTCTCAGGACTGGTGTGACATCTGTTTCACATGTCATGTCATGTCAGGTTATCTAGTCTCAGGACTGGTGTAACATCTGTTTCACATGTCATGTCATGTCAGGTTATCTAGTCTCAGGACTGGTGTGGCATCTGTTTCACATGTCATGTCATGTCAGGTTATCTAGTCTCAGGACTGGTGTGACATCTGTTTCACATGTCATGTCATGTCAGGTTATCTAGTCTCAGGACTGGTGTAACATCTGCTTCACATGTCATGTCATGTCAGGTTATCTAGTCTCAGGACTGGTGTAACATCTGTTTCACATGTCATGCCACCATCAAGCGTCATCATTGTCCTTAATCCTATTCTTAGAAATTTAATTCTTTCAATCCCTGATAATTATTTTATTAACCCACTCTCCTCTAGCTATGAATTCAACCCTTGAGTCTGTAAGTTGTTACTACACCCCTGTCTGCCTTCGTCTTCTGCCTTTTATCCCCTTTAGGAGCCTAGGCCCTCAATTAACTCCCACCAAGCCATTCTATCTTCTCCTGTCTTATACAGTTAGCTCTGTGGTGAAGGGGTTACGGACGCAATTTGTAATCCCGCATACCGTAATCAAAACACAGCTGCAAACAGTTTGGCAGCAGATTACCTTGCATTAGTTTCCATAAAATGGTACGAGTGCAAGTCGTTCAGAAAGCAATGGCAAACTACTGAACGTTAACTTGCCCAGGAATCACAAACAACCAAAAATGCCGGAGTTGACTACCACGTCCTGTAAAGGATATGCAACCAACTTTCACTTTTAACAGCTCTCTCCATGTCCTCACCCAAATTATTCATCTTTGTCTATGTTTGTAAGTCCTCAGTAAAAGATAAAACTTTCTAGTGTGTTCCGGTGCCCTTGAGGGAAGCAAAGACTAGTAGCAATGTAGCTTACAATTCTTGTCATAAGAGGCTACTAAGGAGGGTTGACTTTGGGGATGAGCACGCATATAATTAATAACATCAAGCCAAATCTGGATGAAGCAACATGACAACCCAGCTAGACTCAAGTCACTACTTATACGTGACTTTTTGGCAAAGCATGAGATGACTATTGTCCAACAGCCACATATTCTCTGGATCTGGCCCTTGCAGATTTATTCTCGTTCCCAAATTTTAAATCCACCCTTAAAGGTCGCCGTATGCAGACCACAGAACAGATCATAGAATATTCACTAAGAGATATGTATGATATCCTCATCAGGACTAACTCAATGCAAAAAAATAAAATGCTACTAAGCTGAGAGTCCTATAAGACTCAACTGAATTCAACAAGCTTAGGACTAACTTGAAAGAGAGCACACAAAAAAAGGAAAGATAATCAAAATATGCAAACAAATGGACCTCAGTTATAACCGACACTGTTGAAGCAGGTTGAACGAGTTCAAATTTTTATTTTCTTTCTTAAATACTGAGCCGAGCCAAACAATGTGATTGTGTGTGTGTGTGTGTGTGTGTCTATGTGGGTGGGCATGCATGTGTGTGTGTATACACTATATATGCATGTATGTGTGTGTGTGTGTATATACACATATATTTAATACGACAGGCAAATACTGAAGGTGCACTGTTTCCACTCACTTGCTGAAGACCACTTTCACAGACACTCGGACAGGAATACTGGCAATTGTCTCGCCTTTCTCTCCAAGGGTTGGTTCTATCACCTGGCATTTGAGAATGGGCATGTCCTTGATCGCAATTTCACGGGAGGATTTGAAGATTACCTGAACCTGTTTGTCAAATAAATTATCTGATTATCTGCCATTAGAACATGTAGGAGATTTTTACATCTAACATCTCTAAGTCAGGACACATTAAAGATGGCTTACTTTACTTCAAGCCAGTACTGTTGTAGCAATATACCTCCTAGCCCTCTATACAATTTGCTGTCATTCCTATACTTCAACCATATTTCTTTCAAGCAATGTTGGCTTGCAGCTGTTGCTCAGTATCTATGTCATCGTCGCCACCGTGATCATCATAAACTTCCTCCTCCTGCTTCATCTTCTTTTTCTTCTTCTCTTCCTTCCTCTTCTCCTGCGTCCTACTCCCCTTTTTTCCTTCTCTTCTACTTCCTTCTCTTCCTGTTGTTCTTCCAAGTCTTATCCTGCCTTTTCATCTGCCCCTTCTCCTGACTCTCCTTGCCTCTGCTTTTGCTGCTTCTTCTTTTTCTTCTTCATCTTCTTCTGCTTCCTCATGTTCATCTGCTTTCTCATCTTCTCTTTCTTGTTTCTCAGTCATGCACAGACCACCATGCCAATTATTCCAATAAAAGCGGTAGTTAGTTTCAGTTTCATGACATTATTCCTCTACACTGCTGCCAGTGATCACGGTGTTCAAGAAATTGGGTTGCCATTCGCGCATTCCAGCATGTCCTGTGAGAATTCCAGACAGAGTTGCTTATGTTCCATTGTTAACATCTTTGTCACAAATTTTTCAGACACTCTCCGCATGACCAAATCATCCCTCATTATAGCAAGTACAGAATTATTGCCTATCCCAAACTCATCCTCAAGTTCTCGGATGGTGACATGATGGTTCTGCATGACCAAAGTCTGCACTTGGTCAATGACCTCATCTTCTCAGCTTGTTGAGGGAGATTCAGAACATGGTCCACTTTCCACTGATGTGTGATCTTGGAAGTGATTGTACCACTGATTGATTCACATGATGCTTATAACATCATCACTGACAGTTTATAATCTCCCAAATAATTTCCATTTGGGTATCACCAAGCTTTCCGCAAAATTTTATGCACTATGCAAGTTATTATGAGGCAAATGAAAATTTAATAGGTGTTCACCACACAACATCCCACCCCCATACCACCCCACACCTACTCACTCACTTGATCGTTCCCTTGCTCACTCACTCACTCATTCACTCACTCCCTCACTCACTCACCCACCCACCCACCCACCCACTCACTCACTCACTAACTCACTCACTCACAGGTTGACTGTCAGAAACTTTTGCACTTTTGTGGGCAGGAAAACATTCACACATACATATGATGGTCCTCTACACATCCCACTGGAGAACACATCCCATGCTTCATTCATTGTCGCAGGAAACAGAATAAAATTCAATACTTTTTCAACAGACCTTGTATTTCTAACTTATCGTAATGTTTTTCTTTTTGGCTACCACATGTGCTAATCTTTTCTGGTTTTGTTTCTTCCAAAATTCAGAATACGCTATTACAGTTACTTGCTTGGTTAAAAAAAGATGCAATCTAGGGATAATTATGTGATGTTTGAAAAACAAAATTAAATATTTATAAATGACGTTAATATTATTATCTTTAAAACAAACTAAATTTAGTATGCACTTGTAGTTTAACTGTTAAGATAAATTAACAAAGTGCATGGTTAACCAGAAAACACATAATCAATGATATAAGTTATATGTTAAAAAACAAAAAATAAACAAACTAAAATTCTGATTGACATGTAAGCCAAACAGGCAAATTCTAACCTGTGTAGGTTTGTCCACAGGGCTTAGTTTGCCACTTTTTGGAACAACGGAGAACAGTGATGCAATATCTGTCTTCTTTTGGTTGACATTCTCCAGAACAAAGCTGGCACAAAAGATAGAAATGATAATTTTACATTGTCTTTTGGTAAAGTTCAGATTTGTATCTATATTTTCTGAATCCTTAAAGTCTTTACAAAAATGTTAATTGCAAAATATGAGGTAGTCCTTCAAGAAACAGATTAAAACCATAAATTGATTAGAGAAGTTAAAAGCAGACGGTAAAAATTTGTTCGGCAACATTATGAAGAGTAATAAATTTAAAAAGCTTAGTCACGGCTGCCAAACTTGAAGACAAAATAGCATGAGCAAGTAAAAGAGATAAATACATAAATACATAAATAAAGAGATAAAGACATACATTCTGAATGGCCTGGCCAAATGGCATAATTGGGACAAGAATACAGACCTCAAGATGAAACTGGTGACCATGATCACCCATTTTACCGACAAAGCATGAGGATGATGATGATGGTGATGATGATGATGATGATGATGATGATGATGATGATGATGATGGTGATGATGATGATGTGTTATAACCAATAGGGAAGAAAGTAAACACTGTTATCTTCTTCTTCTTCTTCGTTCATCCGGATTTTTTTTCCAGATGTGACTGCGTTGTGCCTGTTTACAGCAGAGCTGCGTTCTTGCGCCGTTAGGCAGACACATCCGACTTCTGCGGGCATTTGTTGACCGGGTTAACCTTCCCGGGGACACTGTTATCTTACTTTAGACCTAATCTCAGACATACACATGTTCCATGTTTGTTCTAAGTGAACACTGGCTATGAATATAAGGACTGGCTTATCACATATTGACTAACTCTGTAGTATTGTGATAGATCTATAAAGATTACCGACCTGATCTGATACATTCTTTCTTGAGGAAGAAATTTTGAAATATGAAAACCAGACAGTAGTAATCAAAAGCATCAAATCACAAAACTAACGTTCTCTAAAGAGAACTGAGAAATAAAACCATGGTTCATAACCAAAGAATGGAAAATCCCAACAACAATCAACATGATAGAGGACAGGAAACAGTGTGTAGCAAATGCACCTCTTGGGAACAAGCATCCTCTAGGATACAAGACACCTTTGAATTGTCCTTTGCTTTTAGCTAGAGTACCAGGAGCAGGGTACTCTCTTATCCTAGACCAGTGTTACCCAACCTTTTTTGTGCTATGCCCAACCTAAGCCTTTCTAAAATTCACCCCCCCCCCCCCCCCCCACATTACATATACATTATTTTTAATATTCAAAAATTGAAATGTTCACTAAAGAAACTTGAATGATAGGTTTTAGGAAGAAATCAATAGGAAATTATTGAGCAAACACAGTAAGTAAATTTTCAAAACATAATGGAGAACTGAAAGTACAAAATAATTTTAATGAAAGATTTTTCTATATTATTTTAATTATTAGTAATTATTTATTATTTAAATTTAGTGAGATCCTTGCGCTTGATGCTTGCTGCAAAGAGATTTTGTGTCAGATTCCAATTTAGTTAACTTCAGTCTCAAGTCTGCCCCTTTTGTTATATCCAGCCGATTTCTCCCATTTTCGAATTGCCCCCCCTTAACAATCGAATTGCCCCCCTGTGGGGCATGGACCCCACGTTGGGAAACACTATCCTGGAATTTAAATATTGAGCACAACCCACTACTGGCAACGCCGATCGCATTCTGGTATGAACCTAAGGCCTATCCACGTCAATATGGAAGCACTATACTCGAGTTTCGCCCTCATTTGAGCTCATCAGTAGTGCATATCCCTGACCGGATCCGGAAACAGTCCCGGATCACGCGTGTGAAGCGGGTGTGTAACCACGCGGCACACACTGGACACACCAAATTATCACAACAGAACATCACAACGCTACCCATCGTAGGCTATGCTCAATCTGAGCATCTGACTATCCTGGAAGCTTAAAAGGTTGCTAGAGCTTGTGGACATAGTCTATAGCCATGTAGATGTGGGAAGCAATGGACCTGTCACATTATTTATCCCAAGATCTTTGTTGTGTCATGTTTAAGGCACTTCAGTAATGACTGAACTACTGTATAACAGCAGATGATACTATCTACTTTCTTTTATAGCTGAATGTTGGGTGGCGTTCACCAAATCTGACATCCCACATTGGGCCAACAGCTTTGGGCAGAGGAACACAATTTGGAGGGTACAAGCCTGACTCTAGTACTAAATGTCATGGCAGCTCCGACAGGCGGACAGTTAGAGCATTACTTTGCTTATCTAGAAGCTAGTGCAGCTTGACTTATTCCAGACATATTGGTTTTATCTTTCCTCTGGAGTAAACCAGGCAGGCTAAGAGAGGGATCACATTGCATGGACAACACATGGTCTCTAAATTAAGCCCAGGCTGTGTGATATGGAGAAGCATATACAAACTAACATCTGTCAAGACAGCAATTTGCCAATCAGCCAATCCCCCACACCACCATCTTAGTCAATCAAGAAAACTCAAGACGTACAAGCATAAACCCAGTTCTCACACAGCCAAACACATTTCAAACAAAGGATGAAATCAGTGAAGACGACCAACCTCCCATGAAAGACTTACTTGAAGGCAATCTCATATCTTCCCTTATTTTTTAGGGTGCAGAACTGCTTGGCATCTTCGTTGACCTTGATGATGCCAAAGTCAAGACCACCATCAATTCCTGTAAGTCAGAGTTGATGCATGAAGGTCACAGTCAATATACCAGTGTATTTATAAATGAGATGAATGCTTCATAATATTATATAGATTATGATGATGATGATGATGATGATGTTGATGATGATGATGAATTACTACTACTATTATTATACTAATAAATTATTATTAACTAATTAATTGAGTTGATGCATGAAAGCTACATTCAATATACCAATGCATTTATAAATGAGGTGAATGCTTCATAATATTATATGGATGATGATGATGATTATTATTATTATAAATTACTTTTATTATTTTTATTCTAATAAATTATTATTACTAATTGATTGTATATATATGTATATATAAATGAGATGAATGCTTCGTAATATTATATGAATTATTATTATTATTATTATTATAAATTACTATTATTATTATTATTATTCTAATAAATTATTATTAATACTATTACTAAATAATTGAGTTTTCCCATTTATTTAGATGTTAAATTGTCATATAAACACATCAACATATAAACTGTACTGTCAAAAAAAGCAATTTAGAAAAGACTGCAATAGCAGCATCAGTCAACAAGTAAAAACCAGAAAAGGTAAGCATGGCTGAATGGATAAGAGTGCTTGGTCTGAAACTTCCGGTGTGTTGATACCGAGATAGCAAGTTCAACCCTTACACCGGTCAGTTGGACTAAAATGTTGATTTCTCATCATTGACTTGAAGATGTAAAATACAAGTTCCTCTGAAATTGGAGTGGGTTTCCCTGATGGTGAGGGGCACTAATAAAAGGGAAAGCTAATCCACCCAAAAAAAATCAGTGCGCTAGAAATAGTAGCACCTGTATGGACTATACGAGCGAGCACCCCAAAATAAAAACATAAAACAAAAACACCAGAAATAAATATGAACGTTTTTGATGCAGAAAGAAGAGAAATTAATGCAAAATCAAAATCTATTTCTGATCATATAAACCTTTGGAGCCTGCCAAACTAAACGTCGGAGGAACCGGTTGAGCTATTGACAAGCGTCTTGCCTTTGATTTCTTGTCATCAGACGGAGCAGGGACTAACACAGAAGTTTTGTCCCCTTTCTTTATTGGTTTCACTTCTGAACGTTTTTAATGAAAATAATTACTTCTATGTTAGAACATTTCTGCTTTACCTTTATCATATTCTTATGTTTACAGTAGCTGCTGCACACATGTGAGCAGCAGTATAATAAGAAATGTAACATTTACACCAGGTTAACACACAAGTAGCTGGCTCTGTGGTGAATGGGTTATAGACGCAGTTGGTAATCCTGCATAAAGCACTGCAGGTTATTTGGCAGCAGAACCGCCATGTGATGGTTTTTTATAAAATGGTATGAGTGCCAGTCGTTCAGAAAGCAATGGCAAATTACTGAACATAAACTTGCCAAGATACCACAAACAGGCAAAAAATGATGGGGTTGACTGCATTATCTTGTATAGGATATGCAACTTGCTTAACACACAAGTACACCAGTACAACATCACGTAACATTTACAGCAGATATACACATGAGTACAACAATATAACAAGAGAAGTAATATTTACAACAAGTTTGCACACAAGTACAGTGGTACAATAATACATAACATTTACATAAATGGGATGGGGGGGGGGGCTGAGTGGTCTCGAGGTATAGTGTTCGCCTCAAGTGCTGGAGGTCCCTGATACAAGCCCCGGTGAGGGCCAGCATTTTTTCACGTGGACTTCTAGAAATAATATTTCCCCTGGTCTCTGGGTAGTGAGATCAAACGCCTGTGTGTATTGTTGCGCACATAAAAAATCCCTTGGAAGTTGGAAATAAAAAAAGAGTAGCCTAAAAAGAGCTGCCCGGGCAAAATTCTGAGTTAAAAATCTACTCAAAGTATTTCAGGATCCTTGCCGTTGCTACAGAGTTCGTGCACTGAGCTGAGTTTCTCCGGACTCAGGCTTGAGTTAGGAATAGAACGGAGCACTTATGGGTTACACCCGTGTGCCGTGATGTTGTTCTGTCGACTAAACTAAATTAAATTAAACTACATAATGTTTACACACAGAAACAACAGCAAAACACATACTATTCATGGCAATGAATGAATCACCCAAATAAACGAGAAGTAGATTGTGAGCTTTACTGAAACACGACTACAAGAGACAAATTGGACGTTGCGGCCAAAGCCTTCGTCAGCACAGGACAAACAAATACAAACCAACACAAAACTACATGAAACACACTATGACAATATTAAACTATTAAACTAATTAAAATTGAATGTACTCATCTGAATACCGTGTCCTAGCTTGGAAGGTAAGGGTAGCACGCCGCTTAGAAAACACACTGACACGCGCGCACAGAATGGACTACAAATCGACAACAATCTTACCGACAACGAAGACGAAACGTGAAATATATAGTAGCAGTTCAAGGGAGCGGACAATGGTAAACAGGAAGGCTTTGGCCGCAACGTCCAATTTGTCTCTTGTAGTCGTGTTTCAGTAAAGCTCACAATCTACTTCTCGTTTATTTGGGTGATTCATTCATTGCCTTTTTAAGCTTTACTGCAGTTCACCTCATTCCTGTTTACCATTGTCCGCTCCCTTGAACTGCTACTATATATTTCACGTTTCGTCTTCGTTGTCGGTAAGATTGTTGTCGATTTGTAGTCCATTCTGTGCGCGCGTGTCAGTGTGTTTTCTAAGCGGCGTGCTACCCTTACCTTCCAAGCTAGGACACGGTATTCAGATGAGTACATTCAATTTTAATTAGTTTAATAGTTTAATATTGTCATAGTGTGTTTCATGTAGTTTTGTGTTGGTTTGTATTTGTTTGTCCTGTGCTGACGAAGGCTTTGGCCGCAACGTCCAATTTGTCTCTTGTAGTCGTGTTTCAGTAAAGCTCACAATCTACTTCTCGTTTATTTGGGTGATTCATTCATTGCCTTTTTAAGCTTTACTGCAGTTCACCTCATTCCTGTATACTATTCATGAGAGGTTTACACATAGGTACAACAGTACAAAAATCACACAACATTTACAATAGTTTTACACCTAGGTACAAGATCACACAACATTTACAATAGTTTTACATCTAAGTACTACATCACACAACATTTACAATAGTTTTACACAGAATAAATTTTTACTGAATTTCACACATGATATGGTCCAATATGTCACACACAGTTCACACATGATATATTCAAGATTGTATACATGATGCTATCAGTTTCACAAAAGAGTTCACTGAAAATACAAACACATTTCACACGTGATACATGCTCAGTTTCACACAAGAGTTCACATACAATACTTGCAAGATTTAATACAAGACACATGTGAGATCTTCCATAACTGCAACATGTGATATGCATATGATGTTGCATGTGATTTCACATATCACACACATATTTCACAAATAATACACACAAGATTTTTTGCATAATATATACAAGACTTCCCACAATAGTAACATGCAATATACACAAGATTTCACACATGATGCAAGACTACATGTGACATGCATGACATCCAAAAGTGTGAAACATAAATAGCATTAAGTGTGTATGAAAGAAATATAACAATTATATCCTAGGTGGAATTCATTTGGACCATAAATCTGTGGAGTATATCATAAACATTTTCAACACAAATATTTTTATGCATCACATCTTTCTGCATTTCAGAAAATGAAGAATATCTTATGCGATAAGTCAATATCATTGAATGTAAGAAAGAGAGTGCTGAAGTGCTATATAGAACCTGTTTTGCTGTATGGCTGTGAATCTTGGAATGTAAGTGAACAAATTAGGAAGAGATTAGAAGCAACAGAGATGTGGTTCCTAAGACGAATGTTGCGAATTCCTTGGACTGCCAAAGTAACTAACAACGACTGCCTGAAACAGGCTAATGAAACTAGGACATTATATACAACAATAAGAAAGAGACAAACAGCTTTTTTGGTCATGTGATGAGAGAGAGGCATTGGAGAATATCATGACAACTGGAAAGATAGAGGGGAAGAGAGGCAGAGGCAGACCAAGAGAAATGATGCTGGATGGATTGAGACGGTGGCATGGAGGAATATCAACAGCGGAGTTGATCAAGAAAACCAAAGACCGAGATCTGTGGAGAGCCATGAATGCCAACGTCAGCCGGCATGGTACTTAATGATGACCATATCTTTGTCAATGATGGTGTGAACTGTAAAAGAGAGGTCCTTGGAGCTAATACAGCCAATTCTGGTATATGGAAGAGAGTCATGGACAATCAGCAGATTAGTGAGAATTACATACAGACTGCAGAGATGTGTTTCTGTAGAAGAAAGTTGAGATATAGTTCTATAGAAGAAAGCTGAGCTGTGGTTCTATAGAAGAAAGCTGAGATGTGGTTCTATAGAAGAAAGCTGAGATGTAGTTCTATAGAAGAAAGCTGAGATGTAGTTCTATAGAAGAAAGCTGAGATGTGGTTCTATAGAAGAAAGCTGAGATGTAGTTCTATAGAAGAATGCTGAGATGTGGTTCTAAATGCAGAAATGTGATTCTATAGAAGAATGCAGAGATGTGGTTCTAAATGCAGAAATGTGATTCTATAGAAGAATGTAGAGATGTGGTTCTAAATGCAGAAATGTGATTCTATAGAAGAATGCAGAGATGTGGTTCTAAATGCAGAAATGTGATTCTATAGAAGAATGCAGAGATGTGGTTCTAAATGCAGAAATGTGATTCTATAGAAGAATGCAGAGATGTGGTTCTAAATGCAGAAATGTGATTCTATAGAAGAATGCAGAGATGTGGTTCTAAATGCAGAAATGTGATTCTATAGAAGAATGCAGAGATGTGGTTCTAAATGCAGAAATGTGATTCTATAGAAGAATGCAGAGATGTGGTTCTAAATGCAGAAATGTGATTCTATAGAAGAATGCTGAGATACGGTTTTTTAGAAGTATGCTGGGAACACAGCAGACAGACCAAAAGAATAATAAAGATGATTTGATAAAAAACACATAAAAAATGTAAATATTTGTTTGATGCAAGACAGAAAGCAGTGGACATAACAAAAAACACCTTATGGCATGGACTATAAGAAGAAGTAAAATCTTCATCATGGCAAGAACAGTTCCACCTTCTGATGGAAACTGAGCCCCTATAAATTTTTTCAAAGTGCAATGATGCCAGTCAATGTCTAACAAAATTATTAGAAACATGAATGCTTTTCAAATTTGTTCAAAGAAAGGAAGGAGCATTTGATTGCCCTGTAACAGATTTCCATCATATGAAGTTGTAACTGCTAGACTACAAAACATCTCTGCTCCAAATGCATAAAAACATTCACTTTTTTTCCCCCCGCGTTTCCATCCTGTTTCAGGATATTGCGGTCAACACCAGCATCTTTCAGCTGTATGTTGATTCCTAGGCTAGATTACGCTCATCAGCACGCCACGACTTTCTGAGCTACCGGCTCCATACTCTCATAAGTCACTTTTGCGATTCGAACCACTGCTAATTCTCGTCGTGTCACGTGACGAGAGTATTCGGGGTTAGCGGAGAAAGCTGCTAACCCCTCGGCCATGGAGCCGGCATAAAAACATTCACACAAAGAAAAAATGAAGCAAATATTCCTTGCTCCATATTTTCATGTAGCAATAAGAATTTTATCATATATATATATATATATATATATATATATATATATATATATATATATATATATATATATATATATATATATATATATATATATTTTATCATATATATATATATATATATATATATATATATATATATATATATATATATATATATATATATATATATATATATATATATACACACACACACACATGCACACACACACACACATAAATAATATATAAGTTTAATCATTTCTGAACATTCATGTGATTTGTGACTGGTAATATACGTGTGTACCAATCAGTGATCGTTACTGTGATAAATTTTGTTCTGGTAATCTCACCAGAGAAGATTTCAGTTTTGCTACTGCACGGCCCAGTATAGCTGGCCAGCTTTTCAGCCATGGATGAGTCAAGTTTAGAAGGCAATGTGTCAGGAAGGCCTGTTAAATTTTATAACTGATGAACATTGATCTTTTCCTCATCTAATATAAAGGGACTTTTGTGTGTAGAAAATGATTAGTATGTTAATAAAATAATCATTATTTAGCAGAGGCGACATAATGTAGTCATCAACATACAATTTAAATATGATTAACAAGAAGAAAGTAGAGAAAAGAACATTTATACAACATAACTTTAAACAAAATAATAAGTAATATTTTGCTTTCCCAAGTGATTCTAAGAATAGATGATTCAGAATATAGCATCTATTTTTTAAAATGTTGGTTGTATAATTCATCTCATGTGTACACAATGTCTTCTAAAAGACCTCATGCACTCCTATACTCAAGTCCAGCTTGCTGTATTTACATAAGCCTGTGATTTAGTGTAAGCTGGCATGTTTGAAACATCCAATGTTATCTACATGTTATCAGCAAATATAGAAAAGCTAAATTGTAATATTTTGTGTGGAGTGATGAGATACATACAACGGCAGATTGTGGAGCCAGAGGACAGGAAAAATTGTGGAGATGAAGGACAGGAAAAATTGTGGAGACAAACAGAAAAGATTGTGGAGATGAACAGAAAAGATTGTGGAGACAAAGAACAGAAAAGATTGTGGATATAGAGGACAGAAATGATTGTGGAGACAAAGGACAGGAAAGACTGTGGAGATGAACAGGAAAGATTGTGGAGATGAACAGAAAAGATTGTGGAGACAAAGAACAGAAAAGATTGTAGAGACAAAGAACAGAAACGATTGTGGAGACAAAGAACAGAAAATATTGTGGATATAGAGGACAGAAATGATTGTGGAGACAAAGAACAGAAAATATTGTGCATATAGAGGACAAGAAAGATTGTGGATATTGAGAACAGAAAATATTGTGGATATGGACAGGAAAGATTGTGGAGACAAAGAACGGGAAAGAATGGGTTATTGAGAATAGGAAAGATTGTGAAGATAGAGAACAGGAAAGATTGTAGAGGTAGTGGACATGAAAGAATGTGGAGGTTTAGGACAGAAAAGATTGTGAAGAACATGAAAGAATGTGGAGGTTTAGGACAGAAAAGATTGTGAAGATGACAGCGTACACATGCATAACAGATCAAAAGACTGACACAGTATATGACTGATTGTGAAACAGAACACATCAGGATAGATTGAATAATTGTGAAACAGAACACATCAGGATAGATTGAATAATTGTGAAACAGAACACATCAGGATAGATTGTTGGGGAACAGATGCACATGCACATACACATATATACATTATGTATGCTCACACATACATTAAATATTGTGAAGACAGGACACAAACAGATTGTAGAAAAAGAGGATACACAGAACAGGTTGTAGAGCAAAACAGGATACACATCACAGAACGTAAAGGCAGGCAAGGAACACACACTCAAGACAAGAAGAGAAAAGAAACACAGATAAGACAGAAGAGACACATGATAGATTGAGACAATTTGGAAAATACAAGACATGGGACAGATTTGCAATATAAAAGACACAGAACATATTGGGAGGAAATGCTGATATAGGACAGGTTGGGAGATAGGAGACACAACCGTCATAGAGACACATAAGAGACTCACAGGTCAGAGTGGATAGAAATACACACAGGACATATTGTGGAGATAGACAGTGTACATATAGGATGTATTGTGGAGACAGAAAACACACTCACAACACAACCAAGTACAACCAAGATTTCTTTTATTGGAAGCAGGAAGAAAGACAAACAAAAACAATAACAATAGGTTTAAATGACAATGATTATGATGTTAATGATGTGAAATTACATGTGTCCTTAGTGACTCAATGATATACTCAGGGGGATAGAGATGGGGTTGGTCTGAAGAGAGTAGATGCTGACTCTGGAGTGGTATTGGCTGGCAAAGATTAGTTTCATCTTAGTGCAAGAGCATGTGAGTGTACAAGGGAATGAGCAGGCTAACAGACTTACAGGTAGGGCTGCTGTGGAAGGCGGACAAGCCATGGACCAGGTAGACATTCTGAATGCTCTACAAGAAGTAACTCGTTTGCGAGAACCAAGTGATGACTGGGAATCTACAACCATGGTTAGGCTGCGAGAACAGCAAGTTAAAAGAGGTGTGGCCAAACAAGAACACTATGCAGGAAGCCAAAGAAGAGTAATAAACCAACCCAGAACTGGTGTTGTGAGCCCTACATGCTGCAGGATTTCCTGAGGAGGGGATCCGAGCACTTATGGACTGAATGGTTCGATGTCCAATGAGGATGATCTGTCGACCGACCATCCATCCATCCATCCATCCATCCATCCATCCATCCATCCATCCATCCATCCATCCATCCATCCATCCATCCATCCATCCATCCATCCATCCATCCATCCATCCATCCATCCATCCATCCATCCATCCATCCATCCATCCATCCATCCATCCATCCATCCATCCATCCATCCATCCATCCATCCATCCATCCATCCATCCATCCATCCATCCATCCATCCATCCATCCATCCATCCATCCATCCATCCATCCATCCATCCATCCATCCATCCATCCATCCATCCATCCATCCATCCATCCATCCATCCATCCATCCATCCATCCATCCATCCATCCATCCATCCATCCATCCATCCATCCATCCATCCATCCATCCATCCATCCATCCATCCATCCATCCATCCATCCATCCATCCATCCATCCATCCATCCATCCATCCATCCATCCATCCATCCATCCATCCATCCATCCATCCATCCATCCATCCATCCATCCATCCATCCATCCATCCATCCATCCATCCATCCATCCATCCATCCATCCATCCATCCATCCATCCATCCATCCATCCATCCATCCATCCATCCATCCATCCATCCATCCATCCATCCATCCATCCATCCATCCATCCATCCATCCATCCATCCATCCATCCATCCATCCATCCATCCATCCATCCATCCATCCATCCATCCATCCATCCATCCATCCATCCATCCATCCATCCATCCATCCATCCATCCATCCATCCATCCATCCATCCATCCATCCATCCATCCATCCATCCATCCATCCATCCATCCATCCATCCATCCATCCATCCATCCATCCATCCATCCATCCATCCATCCATCCATCCATCCATCCATCCATCCATCCATCCATCCATCCATCCATCCATCCATCCATCCATCCATCCATCCATCCATCCATCCATCCATCCATCCATCCATCCATCCATCCATCCATCCATCCATCCATCCATCCATCCATCCATCCATCCATCCATCCATCCATCCATCCATCCATCCATCCATCCATCCATCCATCCATCCATCCATCCATCCATCCATCCATCCATCCATCCATCCATCCATCCATCCATCCATCCATCCATCCATCCATCCATCCATCCATCCATCCATCCATCCATCCATCCATCCATCCATCCATCCATCCATCCATCCATCCATCCATCCATCCATCCATCCATCCATCCATCCATCCATCCATCCATCCATCCATCCATCCATCCATCCATCCATCCATCCATCCATCCATCCATCCATCCATCCATCCATCCATCCATCCATCCATCCATCCATCCATCCATCCATCCATCCATCCATCCATCCATCCATCCATCCATCCATCCATCCATCCATCCATCCATCCATCCATCCATCCATCCATCCATCCATCCATCCATCCATCCATCCATCCATCCATCCATCCATCCATCCATCCATCCATCCATCCATCCATCCATCCATCCATCCATCCATCCATCCATCCATCCATCCATCCATCCATCCATCCATCCATCCATCCATCCATCCATCCATCCATCCATCCATCCATCCATCCATCCATCCATCCATCCATCCATCCATCCATCCATCCATCCATCCATCCATCCATCCATCCATCCATCCATCCATCCATCCATCCATCCATCCATCCATCCATCCATCCATCCATCCATCCATCCATCCATCCATCCATCCATCCATCCATCCATCCATCCATCCATCCATCCATCCATCCATCCATCCATCCATCCATCCATCCATCCATCCATCCATCCATCCATCCATCCATCCATCCATCCATCCATCCATCCATCCATCCATCCATCCATCCATCCATCCATCCATCCATCCATCCATCCATCCATCCATCCATCCATCCATCCATCCATCCATCCATCCATCCATCCATCCATCCATCCATCCATCCATCCATCCATCCATCCATCCATCCATCCATCCATCCATCCATCCATCCATCCATCCATCCATCCATCCATCCATCCATCCATCCATCCATCCATCCATCCATCCATCCATCCATCCATCCATCCATCCATCCATCCATCCATCCATCCATCCATCCATCCATCCATCCATCCATCCATCCATCCATCCATCCATCCATCCATCCATCCATCCATCCATCCATCCATCCATCCATCCATCCATCCATCCATCCATCCATCCATCCATCCATCCATCCATCCATCCATCCATCCATCCATCCATCCATCCATCCATCCATCCATCCATCCATCCATCCATCCATCCATCCATCCATCCATCCATCCATCCATCCATCCATCCATCCATCCATCCATCCATCCATCCATCCATCCATCCATCCATCCATCCATCCATCCATCCATCCATCCATCCATCCATCCATCCATCCATCCATCCATCCATCCATCCATCCATCCATCCATCCATCCATCCATCCATCCATCCATCCATCCATCCATCCATCCATCCATCCATCCATCCATCCATCCATCCATCCATCCATCCATCCATCCATCCATCCATCCATCCATCCATCCATCCATCCATCCATCCATCCATCCATCCATCCATCCATCCATCCATCCATCCATCCATCCATCCATCCATCCATCCATCCATCCATCCATCCATCCATCCATCCATCCATCCATCCATCCATCCATCCATCCATCCATCCATCCATCCATCCATCCATCCATCCATCCATCCATCCATCCATCCATCCATCCATCCATCCATCCATCCATCCATCCATCCATCCATCCATCCATCCATCCATCCATCCATCCATCCATCCATCCATCCATCCATCCATCCATCCATCCATCCATCCATCCATCCATCCATCCATCCATCCATCCATCCATCCATCCATCCATCCATCCATCCATCCATCCATCCATCCATCCATCCATCCATCCATCCATCCATCCATCCATCCATCCATCCATCCATCCATCCATCCATCCATCCATCCATCCATCCATCCATCCATCCATCCATCCATCCATCCATCCATCCATCCATCCATCCATCCATCCATCCATCCATCCATCCATCCATCCATCCATCCATCCATCCATCCATCCATCCATCCATCCATCCATCCATCCATCCATCCATCCATCCATCCATCCATCCATCCATCCATCCATCCATCCATCCATCCATCCATCCATCCATCCATCCATCCATCCATCCATCCATCCATCCATCCATCCATCCATCCATCCATCCATCCATCCATCCATCCATCCATCCATCCATCCATCCATCCATCCATCCATCCATCCATCCATCCATCCATCCATCCATCCATCCATCCATCCATCCATCCATCCATCCATCCATCCATCCATCCATCCATCCATCCATCCATCCATCCATCCATCCATCCATCCATCCATCCATCCATCCATCCATCCATCCATCCATCCATCCATCCATCCATCCATCCATCCATCCATCCATCCATCCATCCATCCATCCATCCATCCATCCATCCATCCATCCATCCATCCATCCATCCATCCATCCATCCATCCATCCATCCATCCATCCATCCATCCATCCATCCATCCATCCATCCATCCATCCATCCATCCATCCATCCATCCATCCATCCATCCATCCATCCATCCATCCATCCATCCATCCATCCATCCATCCATCCATCCATCCATCCATCCATCCATCCATCCATCCATCCATCCATCCATCCATCCATCCATCCATCCATCCATCCATCCATCCATCCATCCATCCATCCATCCATCCATCCATCCATCCATCCATCCATCCATCCATCCATCCATCCATCCATCCATCCATCCATCCATCCATCCATCCATCCATCCATCCATCCATCCATCCATCCATCCATCCATCCATCCATCCATCCATCCATCCATCCATCCATCCATCCATCCATCCATCCATCCATCCATCCATCCATCCATCCATCCATCCATCCATCCATCCATCCATCCATCCATCCATCCATCCATCCATCCATCCATCCATCCATCCATCCATCCATCCATCCATCCATCCATCCATCCATCCATCCATCCATCCATCCATCCATCCATCCATCCATCCATCCATCCATCCATCCATCCATCCATCCATCCATCCATCCATCCATCCATCCATCCATCCATCCATCCATCCATCCATCCATCCATCCATCCATCCATCCATCCATCCATCCATCCATCCATCCATCCATCCATCCATCCATCCATCCATCCATCCATCCATCCATCCATCCATCCATCCATCCATCCATCCATCCATCCATCCATCCATCCATCCATCCATCCATCCATCCATCCATCCATCCATCCATCCATCCATCCATCCATCCATCCATCCATCCATCCATCCATCCATCCATCCATCCATCCATCCATCCATCCATCCATCCATCCATCCATCCATCCATCCATCCATCCATCCATCCATCCATCCATCCATCCATCCATCCATCCATCCATCCATCCATCCATCCATCCATCCATCCATCCATCCATCCATCCATCCATCCATCCATCCATCCATCCATCCATCCATCCATCCATCCATCCATCCATCCATCCATCCATCCATCCATCCATCCATCCATCCATCCATCCATCCATCCATCCATCCATCCATCCATCCATCCATCCATCCATCCATCCATCCATCCATCCATCCATCCATCCATCCATCCATCCATCCATCCATCCATCCATCCATCCATCCATCCATCCATCCATCCATCCAACTAACTAATATGACACGTCATGGACTTGCCTTTGGGAAAGCTCATGTCCAAGGCCACATCGTAGGCTTCTGCAGTGATTTGAATAGGTTCTGTATGCACAACTCCCAGAATGTTGTCAGCATCAGAAATCTGCAAAATCGTAGAGAGGTGCAAAGCATGTGAGATGTCAATGTACGGTTTTGTTGATGACATATAGTGACATAACAATACTCAATAACATTATCATTCAGTGTCAGGTTTTTAGTCAAATTTATCATGACAGATTTCTTACAAAATACAAATGTACTACCATTTTGTTACTGGCACCTTGCTGTCTTGACAGATGATAGTTTGTTACATTGTGCTTCAAAACAATGCATAATAACTTATTATACCTCTCCTTAGCACAAAGCTTGGGCTGAATTGTAGAGAGCACGTGTTGCCCATGCAGCATGATCACTCTCTTGGCCTGCCTAGTTTACTCCAGAGGAAAAGTAACACCAACACGTCTGGAACAAGACAAGCTGCAGAAGCTGCTGGATCAGCAAAGCAATGCTCTAACTGTCTGCATGTCGGAGCTTCCATCCTAGACCAGTTGCCAACCAAGGCTCAGAGCCAGGTCTGCCCTGCCATGACATTTAGCCTTTAGGGTAAGGCTTGTATCTTACCAATTACATTTTTCCATCAGAAGCCGCTGGCAGAATGTGGGGTGTCAGGTTTGGTGAGTGCCACCCAACATTCGGTACTAACAGAAAGCAGGTAGTACCGTTTTGTAGGTTACAACATAACAATACACTGAGATAAGATGCTACAGTGTGGTGTTTCATGTCAACGTTATCATGACAGATTTATCACAAGATGCACATGTATTGCTAGTATGTTGATTACAACATAACAATACACTGAGATAAGATGCTACAGTGTGGTGTATCAAATCAAAGTTATCATGACAGATTTATCACAAGAAACAAATATAAAGCTTACCAACATGCAGATTACAATTTAATGCTTTTGAAACTTGTTACCCTAGACCTTACAAAGCCCTGTACCAGAGCTCCCAAAGAGTAAAGTTTAATTTTGTGCTATCTAACTCCCTCTAGTTATCGTCTCAATCATATGTATTTCTTCTAATAAATAATCCTAATCTTCATCATCAATATTTCCCAATACTTCAAATACTTGTCAACTTAAAATATTTGGCTGTAACGTTAAATTGGTACCACTGTATGAATCATAAACATAGAGAACGACTCAAACATGTACTAATAAACTACAAACATTCATTAATTGTTGCCTGAGGAGAGTTTACAGACTAAAATGGTAATACAGAATCACCAATGTAAAGCTCATGAAAAGAATTTAAAAAATACCATTGAATCAAGAAGTGTGGGGAAAATGGTAATACAGAATCACCAATGGGGAGCTCATGGAGAGAATTAAACAAATAACAGTGAATCAAGAAGTGTGGAAAAATGGTAATACAGAATAACCAATGGGGAGCTCATGGAGAGAATTAAACAAATACCAGTGGATCAAGAAGTGTGGAAAAATGGTAATACAGAATCATCAATGGGGAGCTCATGGAGAGAATTAAACAAATACCAGTGAATCAAGAAATGTGGGGAAAATGGTAATACAGAATCACCAATGGGGAGCTTGTGGAGAGAATTAAACAAATACCAGTGAATCAAGAAGTGTGGGAAAAACGGTAATACAGAATCACCAATGTAAAGCTCATGAAAAGAATTAAACAAATACCAGTGAATCAAGAAGTGTGGAAAAATGGTAATACAGAATCACCAATGGAGAGCCCGTGGAGAGAATTAAACAAATACCAGTGAATCAAGAAGTGTGGGGAAAAAGGTAATACAGAATCACCAATGTAAAGCTCATGAAAAGAATTTAAAAAATACCAGTGAATCAAGACTTGTGGAAAAATGGTAATACAGAATCACCAATGGAGAGCTCGTGGAGAGAATTAAACAAATACCAGTGAATCAAGAAGTGTGGGGAAAATGGTAATACAGAATCACCAATGTAAAACTCATGAAAAGAATTAAACAAATACCAGTGAATCAAGAAGTGTGGAAAAATGGTAATACAGAATCACCAATGAGGAGCTCATGAAAAGAATTAAATAAATACCAGTGAATCAAGAAGTGTGGAAAAATGGTAATACAGAATCACCAATGGGGAGCTCATGGAGAGAATTAAACAAATACCAGTGAATCAAGAAGTGTGGGAAAAATGGTAATACAGAATCACCAATGAGGAGCTAATGGAGAGAATTAAACAAATACCAGTGAATCAAGAAGTGTGGGAAAAATTGTAATACAGAATCACCAATGGGGAGCTCGTGGAGAGAATTAAACAAATACCAGTGAATCAAGAAGTGTGGAAAAATGGTAATACAGAATCACCAATGGGGAGCTCATGGAGAGAATTAAACAAATACCAGTGAACAGTAAGGACAATTATGGAGAGGGCATATACAGAGCTGAATGAGATAGCAGCAGACTTGGAGTGAGTTGCTTCTGGGCCCATGTCCCTATTGGGGATCAAAGGCAAAAGAAAAAGAAAATACTTTTCATGAAGAAAACAAATTAGATCTCATCATCATCAACATCCAGTGCCTTGCCTTGTCTCTTCACAAATTGTGAACTCTGATAAATTTATGTGTTGACTCTCTTCCATGCCATTACACAAGACTGTCAAGAGTTTTCTCAAGCTGGCTTCCTCTATCTCTATTTCCACAAATCTTTCCGGTTGTCACAACATGTTCCAGTTTTTGTCTTCTCATAATGTGGCCAAAATACGATGACTGTTTCCTTCGGATGTTTGTGATAAGTTGTCTTTGGGACTTAGCTTCCCTTAAAATGTCCAGATTATTCATTTTGGCTGTCCAATTAATCACAGGCATATGTTAAAATTGGTTCTATGTAACATGCAAGAACTTCTTTTCTAACATTCAAGGACAAGGACTTATTGAACAAAAAGTCTACATTTAATAGAATGCAGTTTTTGCTTGTCCTATTCTGTTCTTTATCTCTGTGATGCATCTTCCATCTGATTTTATCCATGTGTCTAGATCTTTTATTAGATCTACATTTCCCAAAGCTAGTATTGTTTTGCTTGTTCCATTAAATGTAAACTTCATAGAGAAATGAAACACTGTATTTCGTTACTGGGTGCAGACATCTTTTTTACTGCTATACTGTCACTCCACTCAAAGGGGGAAGTTGTAACTGAGAGGCTATGTCTGTCTCAGGTCTAAAAGGTACTGGGTTCAACTTCAGCATAGGACTGAGATTTTCCCAAGAACCACTGGTATCCAATGATATAACATGTTCCCCTGATCCCCTGGATAGTGAGACTGGATAACTAACCTTCTCAGATAAGGGCAAAATACAGCAAGTCCAAAGTGCAAGTTGTGCACTTTAAAAAACCCAACAGTAGTTATAAAGACATCAAGGCCATTGTGGTAAGGCGGTTGCCCTGGCAAATTTCTTAGGAAAAAACCCTACCCATTGATTCATTAAGCCCATTACCAGAACCCAGTAACAAGTAACTAAATGGATGTTACAACTAGAACCTTTGTCAGCACAAATGACAAAGAGGCATGGTTACAACTACATACAAAGAATACCCCAGTTACTTAGCTGATGTTGATCCACTAGCAGAGTAGGGCAAGCCATGAAAAGCTTATCGGGCATGCAGATTGAATTAGATATAATTAACAGAGATCATTGAGAACCAGTGACCAAGTCCCACAAGAAAGAAATGAAAATGTAAACCGATTAGAGAAATTAGACGATCAGTCACAATTTTTTGGCACATTATGAGAAGAAATAAATTGGAGAACTTGGTGACAATTCACCTAAACGAACATCCCTTGAAACAAGTAAAGAGCTTCAAGTACCTAGGAAGTATAATATCATCAAATGGCAGATCAGAAGACGAGATCGAAAATAGGTGCAATAAGGCAAATCAACTCATTGGACAAATGGCACCAATACTAAAGAACAAACATGTATCAATAACTACTAAGAAAGCACTTTACAACACAATCTTCCTACCAACTCTGTGCTACCAATGCCAAACCTGGACAATGACAGAAAAAGAGAAAAGAAAAATCACAACAACAGAAATGAGGTTCCTGAGAAGAATACTCAACGTATCAAGAAGAGATAAGATCAGAAATGAAGAAATCAGGACTAAAGTGGGGGTTAAAGCTGCTCTAGATTTTATTAGAAAGCAGCAAGTCAAATGGTTTGGCCATGCAAGTAGGCTACCAGTCAACAGCATGCCACAACAGGCAATGACGTACAGACCAGATGGAAACAGAGGAAGAGGCCGACCACGTAAACGCTGGACGGAGGGAATAACAGAATCCATGGGAATGTCGATATACGAAGCCCATAACCGGGCACTCTCACGAAGTTTATACTTCACCTCGACACCGCAAGGTACAAGAGGAACATGATGAGATGAGATGAGAGAGGTGACAACACACAAGATCGCCCTTGAGCAAGATGGCGGGACATTTCTTCGTCCCGTAAAATGGAACGTGTTTTTTCCGAAATGTGTATGGATTAAGTGTTTTTTCGTGGTGAAATGGAGTTCGGACCGTGCAACGGAGTTCGTGCACGCGCGTCCGGTCTTCTTTCGGCGTATCATCGGCGCCCGGTGGCGATAGTTAAGCCTAACATGACGGCCAGACGACCAGCTAGGACACAACGTGGTAAGAGGGCGGGCGCGCGCAGAAGGCGCTTAAAATGTGACAGATTGGGTATCGGAAATGTTCGAGTACTGTACTGGAACTGTGCATCATTTAGTCAACGCCGACCCATTCTTGAAAAACTACTCTACGGAAACGATATTGTAGTCTTGCAAGAAACACACCTCACCGACGGAACAGTCAATGTGGCGGGATTTCAGGGTTTCCTTAACAGGCGGCACCTCGGACAGGCCATTCTGGTCCGCGACAACATACTAGTGTCTGAGATCGATATGTCCGCCTGGAACAGCGATGCCCTGCAAGTGCAGGCATTAAGAATAATGACACCAGTGCAGCTTGTAATCGTTAACGTCTATGCGCGAAATGGGAAGGTCGACGTGCGACAATGGCAGAGTTTGTTCGATATGGATGAAAGGCATATCATCTACTGCGGGGACTTCAATGCCAGAGGCAGTCAATGGGGGAATTGCATCACCAATAGACAGGGAGAAGATTTGGAGGACGCCCTGGCATCTGCTGCCCTAATCTGTCTGAATGATGGGAAGGTCACTAGAATGGCCACACTACCAGGCGACTCGGACAGCACCATTGACTTGGCTCTGGTGTCGCCCACCATCGCACCAAGGTGCCGGTGGGGCACACTGGGATACCACGATAGTGACCATTACCCTTGTGTCATCCTGATCAAGAAAGACGGGGCCATGAGTCAAAGAAACAAGACCAATGCCTTCCCGTACGACACCACTGGTCAAGACGCCATAAGCAAGATCAGAAGAAGGAAACTAACTTCCTCCCGTAGGAGACAAGAAAGATGGCTGCATCCACCATGGTGGAATGGAGAGGTCGAGAAGGTGTGGCTGGGAAAGAGGCAGGCTGTCAAAGACTGGCAAAAGGCCAGAAAGGCTAACATGCCACAGGTTGAATTGGCGAACCTGAAGACTGAGGTCGTTAGGACGACGACTTTATTCAAATCCTGCGCCAAACAGGCCAAGGCCGACAAATGGGACGAGTTCTGCAGGAAGGTGTGCTCCGAGCAATCTCTTATGACATTCTGGCGCCTCCACAAGAGCATGAACGGTGCTGCACAACGTAGGGGTATTCCAGACTTTCAAGGCACAGACCTCGCATGGAAAAAGTCAGATGCGGATAAAGGTAAGGCCCTTCTTGCACGCTACATAGAACAGACTGACCAGAAAGACGAGCCCGCCAGACAGAGGACCACAACAACACTCTCTCAGTTGTGCGAGGGGGTCGGGACAGACGAAGAATGGACGATCACAGTTGACATATTGCGTGCGATGCTCAAGAAATCACCTAACACCGCCCCAGGCCCAGACGGCATCCGATATGGTGACCTAATGGTGATATCAGATGATGACATGGAAGAACTGGCCAGAGAATTCAACACCAGTATCCAGAGGGGTCAGGTCAAAGAAGAATGGCTACACAGCTACCTGCTGCCGCTGCCAAAACCGAACAAAGACCACTCCAAGATAAGCGGCTACAGAATCATTACGATGCAGAATACTGTTGGCAAGCTACTGGAGAAAATTGTAGCACACAGACTTGCTTGGGACTTGGAACAGCTCGGCTGCTTCCCGCCCACACTTGGAGGATACAGACGCAACAAAGAGTCATGGCTGAATGCGGCGGTCTTTGCTCAAGATGTTTACGAAGGATTTCAGGTCAGAGAAGAGACATGTGCGGCCGCCATAGACTTAGAGGACGCATATAACAGAGTATCTTTCGAGCACTTGATGCAAACCCTCCTCAGACTGAAAGTGCACCCTCACCTTGTACGATGGATAGCTGCAGTTCTACTCCAAAGGAAGGTGGTGCTAAGATGCGGGAGTTGGTCTTCTGAGCCGATAACGATATGTCCAGGATTGCCGCAGGGTTCACCACTGTCACCAGTACTATTCAACGTGTATACGGTGCCGATCACTGAACAACAGTTGGATGGGAGGGGTAGGACTCTATCATTCGTTGACGACATCCTCGTGTATCGACAGGGTCGAGATAGACAGGCGGTTGCCAACTATATGCAGGGCGAACTAGATCGAATCTCCTCATGGTGTGCTGATGCCGATGCCCTTGTCAACCCTGCAAAGGCAACGGTTACATGGTTCTCACTAAACAACCATATTGTGAAAACAGACCTGCCGGCAGTAAGAATGGATGGGAGCATTCTGAGTAGAACCCACTCAATGACATATCTTGGCGTGAGGCTTGATCGTAGCCTGTCCTTCAGAGATCATGTCGATTATGTCATAACGAAGGCTCGAAAAGGTTTGGCAGCAATGAGAGTCATGGCGAGTGCCAATATCGAGCAAAGACTGCTATTACTTCTGTTCCAAGGACTTGTGCTTTCACGCATCGAGTATGCCCTGGCCATCCTCACTGTCAGCCCTACACAGATTGGAAGACTTGAAAAGGTACAAAACGAAGCCATGCGCATCATTTTGGGCTGCACGAGAGACACCAGCTGTGTAGCAATGAGATACCTCCTTGACTTCCCGACAATGGAACACAGGATCAAGATCTGGAGAGCTCGTGCATACTTAAAAATAAGTGCAGATGAGCAGCACCCTCTGCATGACGCTGTATTCAGAGAAAAGGGTGACAGGCTAAAGAGGGGCAAATCATGGATGGGTCGGGCGGAAGATGTCGTCGGACAGGTCTGCAGTCTTACCAGTATCAACCCCGGCAAGGAATGGGTGCCGGTGCCTCCAGCTTTTAAGTGTACCTTCTCCTGCATTATCACACTCGACAGACGGTGCAGAGAGCAGAACCCTGCCGCTGTCAATGCAGAGGTTAACGCGCTCATCTATGATCACTCAGATAGTCCCGAAGTACTCATCTATACAGATGGATCTGTTGTAAAGCAGCAGAGAAGTGCGTGGGCATTTACAGCCCGCTCAGCGGGCCGAACCGTTCAAGAATCCAGTGGTGCCCACTCCATGACCACGAGCAGCATGACGATGGAGGTGATGGCAGTTACACAGGCTTTCATATGGCTGGAATCACAGCATTATACCAACGTGTGTGTACTAAGTGATTCAATGAGCATGATTCAGAAGGTCGAAGCTGGATCTGTACGTAGACAGTGGACTGAGTCGCTGCGGAAGTCTGTTGTCCGCAAAGTCACCTTCATCTTCGTCCCGGGACATGCGGGAGTCGAGGGAAATGAACGAGCTGATAAATTGGCTGGCTCTGCACCCCCTGTAGATGGCCAGCCCATGGATCGTGCCGATGTTATTAACGCCCTTAAAGATATGGCGAGAACAGAGGATTTTGACGCCAGTGATTCCACATCGCTTTCCAGGATGAAAGACCTGGGAGTAAGAATCGGCACAGCCAGACGCGAGAGGTACATCGGGAAAACAAAGCGCCTCGTCAACCAACACAGAACTGGCACTATTAGCCACCGGACGCTGATGCATATGCTGGGGGGAGGATCTGAGCACCTATGGACATGTCCGGAGTGCAACGAAGATACCCCAACTGATAACTAACTAACTAACACACAAGATCGAGGAGAAGAGAATAAAAGGAAGGCAGAGAAGTAAATACCTGAATGGCTTGGCCACATGGCATGGTCGAGATAAGAACACTGAGCTGATCCACGACTCTGGTGATCACATGAGATGGTGAAACCTGACTGCCCACGCTTATCGGCATAGATATGATGAATGAATTAATAGATAAGCCTTCATACCTCAATTCTAATCATTTTCTTGCTGTTTGTAGCTTTCATAGCCCTGAAGTAAGCATGCAATGGATATTCAGATAGAGGCTCCACAATGCCACTGTCTGCAGCCACTGTAAAGTCATCTCCAAGGTTCTCAAGGCCACTAAGTTTCCAGGCCACTGGTAACTGTGTATTGTTTTGTAGAAAGATGGTTTTTGTATCTTTCCTGTGGGGTTAGAGGATATCGTTGATCTTCAGCAAATATATCTACAAACATTGTAATTTTAGGAACTACAATTATGGCCAATGTAAAACACAAGAAAATATACATTTTGTATTCAGTAATGTGGACAGTAAAACAGAGTCAGAGAAAAATTACTCTGATTTAGTGACTTGTGGCAAGTGAAATATTTCGGGCATGTTAAAAGACATAAAACTCATAAAAACCATACTGGAAAGTAAGGTTGAAGGCAAAAGAGTAAGAGGTAGACAATGATACAAATGAGATGATAATATCAAGAGATGGATGAACAGCAGTCTGACAGAATGTACTATCAAGGTGTGAGACAGTGTTAGAAATCCATTGCAGCCAACCTTCATTGTGGGGACGGCACCTGATTGATTGACAGTCCCTTGAATATGGAATTGACATGTTTGAACGAATATGTGACAGCATATGGTGAATTTCTGTTAAACAGATTGTGTTTAGGTAATCATAGTTGCATGTGTTTGACATAGTAAAGCTACATGGATTTATTTTTCCCTACATGTTCTGATTGCATGATCTATTTTCATTTTCTCGTCTAGATCTTCTTTTTATGTGTTCTATTCTCTTCTACATGTTCTGTTTATATTATTTATTGTCTACTACATGTTATTTATTCTCGTTTACATGTTCTACAGCTCTATTCTGTTAATCTGGCTTACCTGTGCAACAGCACTTTATCAAACTGCAGTACTTTCTTGTCAAGTTCCAGCTCTGGTCTGAATCCATCACAACAAATTTTGAACAAGATGGGTTCTGGGTTCTCGCGCATGCAACAAACAATCACATCCTCATAATGACCTGGTCCTGAGGACGTATCAAATATTGTTAACTAAACATACGAGTTCTCAAAATAAATTTACGATAAAAATGACAGACACATAACCGGCCATCTTTAAATTATGTCCAGTTGTTTGTGGATATTATGTAGTCATCTATGTAGATTCTTCATGTGTATATTTTATTCACTAGTGCATGCATTTTATTTAGCCATGTATTGATTCCATTCAGTCAAAAATATATTCTATTCACTAGTTTGTAAAGCTGATTCAGTCATATACTGATTCTATTTCAGTCATGAGTAAATCTACATCATGAGTACATTTTAAACAGTCAATTCTGTATTCCACTCAGTCACTTGTAGGTTCTGTTCAGTCAGGTGTATATTCTACTTAGTTTCATGTATGCTCTATTAAGTCAAGAGTATTTTTTTACTGTCACGTGCACATTCCAGTATGTCAAGTGTATATTTTACTTACTAATCCGTAGATTCTATTAAGAAAGGTGCATGTAACATCCAAGTAAATGGGAACTTTTTTAAACAAGTGAATAGGTACAACTATCTTGGAACAGTCATAACATCTGATGGAAGGTGTCTTGTAGAGATAAGAACAAGAATTGCATTGCTAAAGGTAGCTTTTTGCAAGATGGAAAACATATTGACCAATTAAAAAGTTGTCAGAAAGAAAGAAAGAAAGAAAGAAAGAAAGAAAGAAAGAAAGAAAGAAAGAAAGAAAAAAAGAAAGAAAGAAAGAAAGAAAGAAAGTTGTAGGTTATGGTCTCCAGCTTCACGATGGTAGGCAGAGGATCTCTTTTCTTTGGAGATAATGGCTACAGCCATCGACCAGTATGGTCACTGCTAGGAAGGAAAGCAATGGCAAACTATCTTCTTTACAGATGCCAAGACTATCATGTATTGCAAACTCATCGATAATCAAAGAAATGAAGATCATAAAATTAGAGTCATTAGACGTAAACAGTCAAAATATTTTGGGCATGTTATGAGAAGAAATGACATGGAGAACTTGGTGACAACTGGCAAGGTCAAAGGGAAGACCGAGAAGTAAATACCTGGATGGCTTGGCCACGTGGCATGGTCGAGACAGGAACATGAAGCTGATCCACGACTCTGGTGATTGAGTGAGAAGGCAAAACTTGACCGCCCACGCTTATCGGCATGGCACATGATGGATGGTACTACCTGCTTTCTGTTAGCGGTGAATGTTGGGCGGCGCTTACCAAACCCGACACCCCACATTGTGCCAACGGCTTCGGGTGAAGGAGTGCATTTGGGAGGGTAAAAGCCTTACCCTAGTGCAAGGAAATGCAACCTAAAGACAACATTTCATGGCAGGGCAAACCAGGCCCTAAGCCTTGGTCGGCAACTGGTCTAGGATGGAAGCTCCGACAGGCGGACAGTTAGAATATTGCTCAGCTGATCTGGCAGCTTCTGCAGCTTGTCTTGTTTCAAATGTATTGGTGTTACCTTTCCTGTGAAGTAAACTAGACAGGCCGAGAGAGGGATCATGCTGCATGGGCAACACATTGTTTCTAAATTCAGCCCAGGCTTTGTGTTATGGAGAGGTATAACTCCATTTTACAAACTATCGTCTGTCAAGACAGCAAGGTGCTAGTCTTTCTGGGGCAACACAAAGACTGTTGATGATTTTGTGTGAAATTTTGCCCAGAATAAATATAACTATCTCATGTATATGAAAGATGCCTTCGAAGGCACACAGATGAATCTTACCTCTGGGATAGGCCCAGACCGAGAGCTTGCTTGACTCTCCTGGCTTGAGAATCATTGATGATGGCTCCAGCATGAAAGTCTCTCCATTGCTATCATGGAGGAAGCAAAAACTGGTGTCTGCTTCCATGACTGATGTGTTGACAATGGTGAAATTCTCCATGTTCTCAGGGTATCTGCCTTCTCGGTAGCTGTTGTGGTAGAATACGGTACCAAATCTGAATCATCATTACATCTGACATTTTTTGTGATGACATTTAAGTTAAGTTAGTTGCATATCCTTTACAGGACGTCGCATTCCTGTTTTTGGCTGTTTGTGATTTCTTGGAAAGTTTACGTTCAGTAGTTTGCCATTGTTTTATGGACGACCAGCACCCACACTATTGTGTGAAAACCAATGCAAGCTACCAAATCACCTGCAGCTTTGTTTCAATTGTTGTATGCGGGATTGTGAATTTTGTTCGCAACTCCTTCATTACAGTACCGGTACGAGGACATAAATCAACAACAACTTCTAGTAACAATATTTCCCCTGGTCTCTGGGTAGTGAGATCGGATGCCCGTGTGTATTGTTGCTCACATAAAAAATCCTTTGGCAGTTGGAAATCGAAAAAGTGTAGCCTAAAATTTCGAGTTAAAAATATACCCAAAGTATTTAAGGATCCTCGCCGGTGCTACGGAGTTCATACACTGAGCTGAGATTCTCCGGACTCAGGCTTGAGTTAGGAGTAGAATGGAGCACTTCTGGGTTACACCCGTGTGCCATGATGTTGATCCGTCGACTAAACTAAACTAAATCAACAACAATGAAAGTGGAAAGGGTCATATATAGAAGAATACATTCACAAGTGACAGCATGGACATTACGGTTGTAAAGACTTCATCAGCAAATAACAACAAATGGACACTAATTTTGAGTTTTGAGTAAAGAACCAACATCACAGCACTCAAAACATTCGCATAATGCTCCGTCTTCACCTCCAACAACCAGCAAAGAGTCCAGATACTAGTGGTACCAGCAGCAGTGTGATCATGTGTCCCTAAGGCCTTTCCTCAGAGAACTTAGTGTTGGCCAGATCCTTTGATCACTCCCTGCAGTAGCATTCTCTCCAGGCAATGATGTTCTCACACACTCTTACGCACATAATAATCCCAAAGGTCTCTGACCACAACTGCCTTATTATGTACCCAGCATTGCAGACCCATACACAAGCTGTCTGACTCGGGCTCCAAATGTTGTGGGTGCGATTCTGGGCTGCATCCTTCAGTTCACGAGTGCATTTTTTCAGAGACTCCTAAGGGTCGTCGCTGGAGCTATGGAGTTCATGCTTTGTGTGACACTTTCCGCACTGTGGGAAGAGACTGAGCTATATGGGATAAAAACCCGGTGCAACGAAGTCGACCCTGTAGACTTTTAAGCAACTTTTTTGAGGTCTTACTTGAGAGGAAACATGATCAGTCTAGGCCTAATCCCTGCATGGCCACGTCTGCTGCACTAAATCATGATCTGGTTACATCCTAATATGCTTCTCCACAAGTTCCAGTATTGGTCTTGCACACTCTATTGGCTTCTGAGCTGGGAGAGGGGAAGATCTTGCACACTCTGTTGGCTTCTGAGCTGGGAGAGGGGAAGAAGAGCTCTGCAGATGGTACTTTAGTATCAGATCAAGAGGAAACTCTCTACTTAATAGTAGTCACTCTGGTGAACACAAGCCCCTCTCAGGGCCCAAATCACCTGAATGCCAATGCATCAGACTCATTCTAGAGGATTCACCAACCAACCAATGAAGTAGGAAGTGGAAGGTATGGGAGCAGAGAATGAAAGCAGAAAAGAAGTTGGGCTGACAGGTAGGTGGTGAAATGAAGAAAGAAATTAGTGATAAAACAAAATTTGCAACAGTGATGACTGAACAAGCAGAATGCTTTGGGAAATAGAACCATAAATCAGTGTATTTAAAAAAAAAACTATATTCAGCAAAATAGACCGTGGGTCAAAGAGTTAGGAAAGGTGACTCTAGTTTGGTGTTTGAGTATTGTCCTTTGAATATGAAATTAACATGTGTGAATGATTTTTCTTCTCAGTACACAACAAACAGTTTGTGCTGCATGTGATCAGAGGCTTGGCTAGGGTGACTACAAGATGCAGACATAGGATCAAAACAACTCTCTACCACTACAAGGAGTAGAGAAGACGGTTACATAAAAACCATTTACCACTATGAGTCAGAGACATAAGAATAAAGACAATACAAATCTGATCAACAGGTTCTAACCTCTCTCGTGACTTCCCCACCAGCAAAGGGCCAAACTCAAATGTATCATTTGCCATGATGTACTTTTTATGGACAATTTCACACATTCCTCTGTTCTTCTTTCTGCTGGCAAACACAACCCTGGCAAAAAAGGTAATAGCTGTAATGGTGACATGAAATGAAGGTGTTGTTGAATAGTGTTCATATCTCAGTTTCTATTTCATTCCTGTGCATACTTAAAGGCATTATTACAAGTGTTATGTCATCATTTATCATCTCTTTTTTCAATGTAGTGAAAGATGCAGTTGCCACACACATCTCCTTGAAAAATTCAAGTTGTTGGACAAATGGGTCTAAAATGTTCTAGGAAAGATGGGTCTTTCTAACATACTCAGGTTCTGGGACAGATGGGCCAATTTTACATACTAAAGTTCTGAGACAGCTGGGTCATTCTACCATACTCAAGTTCTAGAACAGATGGGTCAGTCTAACATACTCAAGCTCTAGGACAGATGGGTGGGTCTAACATACTCTAGCTATAGGACAGGTGGGTGGGTCTAACATAATTTCTAGAACAGGTGGGTGGGTCTAACATACTCAAGCTCTGGGACGGATGGGTGGGTCTAACATACTCTAGTTATAGGACAGGTGGGTGGGTCTAACATAATTTCTAGAACAGGTGGGTGGGTCTAACATAATTACTAGAACAGGTTGGTGGGTCTAACATACTCAAGCTATAGGACAGATGACTGGGCGTAACATACTCAAGCTATAGGACAGGTGGGTGGTCTAGAATACTCAAGCTATAGGACAGGTGGGTGGTCTAGAATACTCAAGCTATAGGACAGGTGGATGGTCTAGAATACTCAAGCTATAGGACAGGTGGATGGTCTAGAATACTCAAGCTATAGGACAGGTGGGTGGGTCTAACATACTCAAACTTTAGGAGAAGTGGGTGGGTCTAACATACTAAAGCTATAGGACAGGTGAGTGGGTGTAACATACTCAAGCTATAGGACAGGTGGGTGGGTCTAACATACTCAAGCTTTAGGACAAGTGGGTGGGTCTAACATACTCAAGCTGTAGGACAAGTGGGTGGGTGTAATATACTCAAGCTATAGGACAGGTGGGTGGGTCTAACATACTCAAGCTATAGGACAGGTGGGTTGATGTAACATACTCAAGCTATAGGACAATTGGGTGGGTGTAACATACTCAAGCTATAGGAAAGGTGAGTGGGTGTAATATACTCAAGCTATAGGACAGGTGGGTGGGTCTAACATACTCAAGCTATAGGACAAGTGGGTGGGTCTAACATACTCAAGCTATAGGACAGATGGGTGGGTCTAATATACTCAAGCTATAGGACAGATGAGTGGGCGTAACATACTCAAGCTATAGGATAGATGACTGGGCGTAACATACTCAAGCTATAGGACAGGTGGGTGGTCTAGAATACTCAAGCTATAGGACAGGTGGGTGGTCTAGAATACTCAAGCTATAGGACAGGTGGATGGTCTAGAATACTCAAGCTATAGGACAGGTGGGTGGGTCTAACATACTCAAGCTATAGGACAAGTGGGTGGGTCTAACATACTCAAGCTATAGGACAGGTGGGTGGTCTAGAATACTCAAGCTATAGGACAGGTGGGTGGTCTAGAATACTCAAGCTATAGGACAGGTGGGTGGTCTAGAATACTCAAGCTATAGGACAGGTGGGTGGGTCTAACATACTCAAGCTATAGGACAGGTGGGTGGTCTAGAATACTCAAGCTATAGGACAGGTGGGTGGTCTAGAATACTCAAGCTATAGGACAAGTGGGTGGGTCTAACATACTCAAGCTATAGGACAGGTGGGTGGGTCTAACATACTCAAGCTTTAGGACAGGTGGGTGGTCTAGAATACTCAAGCTATAGGACAGGCGGGTGGTCTAGAATACTCAAGCTATAGGACAGGTGGGTGGTCTAGAATACTCAAGCTATAGGACAAGTGGGTGGGTCTAACATACTCAAGCTATAGGACAGGTGGGTGGGTCTAACATACTCAAGCTTTAGGACAGGTGGGTGGTCTAGAATACTCAAGCTATAGGACAGGCGGGTGGTCTAGAATACTCAAGCTATAGGACAAGTGGGTGGGTCTAACATACTCAAGCTATAGGACAGGTGGGTGGTCTAGAATACTCAAGCTATAGGACAGGTGGGTGGTCTAGAATACTCAAGCTATAGGACAGGTGGGTGGGTCTAACATACTCAAGCTATAGGACAGGTGGGTGGTCTAGAATACTCAAGCTATAGGACAGGTGGGTGGGTCTAACATACTCAAGCTATAGGACAGGTGGGTGGTCTAGAATACTCAAGCTATAGGACAGGTGGGTGGTCTAGAATACTCAAGCTATAGGACAAGTGGGTGGGTCTAACATACTCAAGCTATAGGACAGGTGGGTGGGTCTAACATACTCAAGCTTTAGGACAGGTGGGTGGTCTAGAATACTCAAGCTATAGGACAGGCGGGTGGTCTAGAATACTCAAGCTATAGGACAGGTGGGTGGTCTAGAATACTCAAGCTATAGGACAAGTGGGTGGGTCTAACATACTCAAGCTATAGGACAGGTGGGTGGGTCTAACATACTCAAGCTTTAGGACAGGTGGGTGGTCTAGAATACTCAAGCTATAGGACAGGCGGGTGGTCTAGAATACTCAAGCTATAGGACAAGTGGGTGGGTCTAACATACTCAAGCTATAGGACAGGTGGGTGGTCTAGAATACTCAAGCTATAGGACAGGTGGGTGGGTCTAACATACTCAAGCTATAGGACAGGTGGGTGGGTCTAACATACTCAAGCTATAGGACAGGTGGGTGGGTCTAACATACTCAAGCTATAGAACAGGTCGGTGGTCTAGAATACTCAAGCTATAGGACAGGTGGGTGGGTCTAACATACTCAAGCTATAGGACAGGTGGGTGGGTCTAACATACTCAAGCTATAGGACATGTGGGTGGTCTAGAATACTCAAGCTATAGGACAAGTGGGTGGGTCTAACATACTCAAGCTCTAGGACAGATGGGTGGGTCTAACATACTCTAGCTATAGGACAGGTGGGTGGGTCTAACATAATTTCTAGAACAGGTGGGTGGGTCTAACATACTCAAGCTCTGGGACGGATGGGTGGGTCTAACATACTCTAGTTATAGGACAGGTGGGTGGGTCTAACATAATTTCTAGAACAGGTGGGTGGGTCTAACATAATTACTAGAACAGGTTGGTGGGTCTAACATACTCAAGCTATAGGACAGATGACTGGGCGTAACATACTCAAGCTATAGGACAGGTGGGTGGTCTAGAATACTCAAGCTATAGGACAGGTGGGTGGTCTAGAATACTCAAGCTATAGGACAGGTGGATGGTCTAGAATACTCAAGCTATAGGACAGGTGGATGGTCTAGAATACTCAAGCTATAGGACAGGTGGGTGGGTCTAACATACTCAAACTTTAGGAGAAGTGGATGGGTCTAACATACTAAAGCTATAGGACAGGTGAGTGGGTGTAACATACTCAAGCTATAGGACAGGTGGGTGGGTCTAACATACTCAAGCTTTAGGACAAGTGGGTGGGTCTAACATACTCAAGCTGTAGGACAAGTGGGTGGGTGTAATATACTCAAGCTATAGGACAGGTGGGTGGGTCTAACATACTCAAGCTATAGGACAGGTGGGTTGATGTAACATACTCAAGCTATAGGACAATTGGGTGGGTGTAACATACTCAAGCTATAGGAAAGGTGAGTGGGTGTAATATACTCAAGCTATAGGACAGGTGGGTGGGTCTAACATACTCAAGCTATAGGACAAGTGGGTGGGTCTAACATACTCAAGCTATAGGACAGATGGGTGGGTCTAATATACTCAAGCTATAGGACAGATGAGTGGGCGTAACATACTCAAGCTATAGGATAGATGACTGGGCGTAACATACTCAAGCTATAGGACAGGTGGGTGGTCTAGAATACTCAAGCTATAGGACAGGTGGGTGGTCTAGAATACTCAAGCTATAGGACAGGTGGATGGTCTAGAATACTCAAGCTATAGGACAGGTGGGTGGGTCTAACATACTCAAGCTATAGGACAAGTGGGTGGGTCTAACATACTCAAGCTATAGGACAGGTGGGTGGTCTAGAATACTCAAGCTATAGGACAGGTGGGTGGTCTAGAATACTCAAGCTATAGGACAGGTGGGTGGTCTAGAATACTCAAGCTATAGGACAGGTGGGTGGGTCTAACATACTCAAGCTATAGGACAGGTGGGTGGTCTAGAATACTCAAGCTATAGGACAGGTGGGTGGTCTAGAATACTCAAGCTATAGGACAAGTGGGTGGTCTAGAATACTCAAGCTATAGGACAGGTGGGTGGTCTAGAATACTCAAGCTATAGGACAAGTGGGTGGGTCTAACATACTCAAGCTATAGGACAGGTGGGTGGGTCTAACATACTCAAGCTTTAGGACAGGTGGGTGGTCTAGAATACTCAAGCTATAGGACAGGCGGGTGGTCTAGAATACTCAAGCTATAGGACAGGTGGGTGGTCTAGAATACTCAAGCTATAGGACAAGTGGGTGGGTCTAACATACTCAAGCTATAGGACAGGTGGGTGGGTCTAACATACTCAAGCTTTAGGACAGGTGGGTGGTCTAGAATACTCAAGCTATAGGACAGGCGGGTGGTCTAGAATACTCAAGCTATAGGACAAGTGGGTGGGTCTAACATACTCAAGCTATAGGACAGGTGGGTGGTCTAGAATACTCAAGCTATAGGACAGGTGGGTGGGTCTAACATACTCAAGCTATAGGACAGGTGGGTGGGTCTAACATACTCAAGCTATAGGACAGGTGGGTGGGTCTAACATACTCAAGCTATAGAACAGGTGGGTGGTCTAGAATACTCAAGCTATAGGACAGGTGGGTGGGTCTAACATACTCAAGCTATAGGACAGGTGGGTGGGTCTAACATACTCAAGCTATAGGACATGTGGGTGGTCTAGAATACTCAAGCTATAGGACAAGTGGGTGGGTCTAACATACTCAAGCTATAGGACATGTGGGTGGGTCTAAAATACTCAAGCTATAGGACAAGTGGGTGGTCTAGAATACTCAAGCTATAGGACAAGTGGGTGGGTCTAACATACTCAAGCTATAGGACAGGTGGGTGGTATAGAATACTCAAGCTATAGGACAGGTGGGTGGTCTAGAATACTCAAGCTATAGGACAGATGGGTGGTCTAGAATACTCAAGCTATAGGACAAGTGGGTGGGTCTAACATACTCAAGCTATAGGACAGGTGGGTGGGTCTAACATACTCAAGCTATAGGACAGGTGGGTGGGTCTAACATACTCAAGCTATAGGACATGTGGGTGGTCTAGAATACTCAAGCTATAGGACAAGTGGGTGGGTCTAACATACTCAAGCTATAGGACATGTGGGTGGGTCTAAAATACTCAAGCTATAGGACAAGTGGGTGGTCTAGAATACTCAAGCTATAGGACAAGTGGGTGGGTCTAACATACTCAAGCTATAGGACAGGTGGGTGGGTCTAACATACTCAAGCTATAGGACAGGTGGGTGGTCTAGAATACTCAAGCTATAGGACAGGCGGGTGGGTCTAACATACTAAAGCTATAGGACAGGTGGGTGGTCTAGAATACTCAAGCTTTAGGACAAGTGGGTGGTCTAGAATACTCAAGCTATAGGACAAGTGTGTGGGTCTAACATACTCAAGCTATAGGACAGGTGGGTGATCTAGAATACTCAAGCTATAGGACAGGTGGGTGGGTCTAACATACTAAAGCTATAGGACAGGTGGGTGGGTCTAACATACTCAAGCTATAGGACAAGTGGGTGGGTCTAACATACTCAAGCTATAGGACAGGTGGGTGATCTAGAATACTCAAGCTATAGGACAGGTGGGTGGGTCTAACATACTCAAGCTATAGGACAGGTGGGTGGGTCTAACATACTAAAGCAATAGGACAAGTGGGTGGGTCTAACATACTCAAGCTATAGGACAGGTGGGTGGGTCTAACATACTCAAGCTATAGGACAGGTGGGTGGTCTAGAATACTCAAGCTATAGGACAGGCGGGTGGGTCTAACATACTAAAGCTATAGGACAGGTGGGTGGTCTAGAATACTCAAGCTTTAGGACAAGTGGGTGGTCTAGAATACTCAAGCTATAGGACAAGTGTGTGAGTCTAACATACTCAAGCTATAGGACAGGTGGGTGATCTAGAATACTCAAGCTATAGGACAGGTGGGTGGGTCTAACATACTAAAGCTATAGGACAGGTGGGTGGGTCTAACATACTCAAGCTATAGGACAGGTGGGTGGTCTAGAATACTCAAGCTATAGGACAGGTGGGTGGTCTAGAATACTCAAGCTATAGGACATGTGGGTGGTCTAGAATACTCAAGCTATAGGACAGATGGGTGGTCTAGAATACTCAAGCTATAGGACAGGTGGGTGGTCTAGAATACTCAAGCTATAGGACAGGTGGATGGTCTAGAATACTCAAGCTATAGGACAGGTGGATGGTCTAGAATACTCAAGCTATAGGACATGTGGGTGGTCTAGAATACTCAAGCTATAGGACAGATGGGTGGTCTAGAATACTCAAGCTATAGGACAGATGGGTGGTCTAGAATACTCAAGCTATAGGACAGATGGGTGGTCTAGAATACTCAAGCTATAGGACAGGTGGGTGGTCTAGAATACTCAAGCTATAGGACAGATGGGTGGTCTAGAATACTCAAGCTATAGGACAGATGGGTGGTCTAGAATACTCAAGCTATAGGACAGATGGGTGGTCTAGAATACTCAAGCTATAGGACAGATGGGTGCTCTAGAATACTCAAGCTATAGGACAGATGGGTGGTCTAGAATACTCAAGCTATAGGACAGGTGGGTGGTCTAGAATACTAAAGCTATAGGACAGATGGGTGGTCTAGAATACTCAAGCTATAGGACAGATGGGTGGTATAGAATACTCAAGCTATAGGACAGATGGGTGGTCTAGAATACTCAAGCTATAGGACAGATGGGTGGTATAGAATACTCAAGCTATAGGACAGATGGGTGGTATAGAATACTCAAGCTATAGGACAGGTGGGTGGTCTAGAATACTCAAGCTATAGGACAGGTGGGTGGTCTAGAATACTCAAGCTATAGGACAAGTGGGTGGGTCTAACATACTCAAGCTATAGGACAGGTGGGTGGGTCTAACATACTCAAGCTATAGGACAGGTGGGTGGTCTAGAATACTCAAGCTATAGGACAGGCGGGTGGTCTAGAATACTCAAGCTTTAGGACAAGTGGGTGGTCTAGAATACTCAAGCTATAGGACAAGTGTGTGGGTCTAACATACTCAAGCTATAGGACAGGTGGGTGATCTAGAATACTCAAGCTATAGGACAGGTGGGTGGGTCTAACATACTAAAGCTATAGGACAGGTGGGTGGGTCTAACATACTCAAGCTATAGGACAGGTGGGTGGTCTAGAATACTCAAGCTATAGGACAGGTGGATGGTCTAGAATACTCAAGCTATAGGACATGTGGGTGGTCTAGAATACTCAAGCTATAGGACAGATGGGTGGTCTAGAATACTCAAGCTATAGGACAGGTGGGTGGGTCTAACATACTAAAGCTATAGGACAGGTGGGTGGGTCTAACATACTCAAGCTATAGGACAGGTGGGTGGTCTAGAATACTCAAGCTATAGGACAGGTGGATGGTCTAGAATACTCAAGCTATAGGACATGTGGGTGGTCTAGAATACTCAAGCTATAGGACAGGTGGGTGGTCTAGAATACTCAAGCTATAGGACATGTGGGTGGTCTAGAATACTCAAGCTATAGGACAGATGGGTGGTCTAGAATACTCAAGCTATAGGACAGGTGGGTGATCTAGAATACTCAAGCTATAGGACAGGTGGGTGGGTCTAACATACTCAAGCTATAGGACAGGTGGGTGGTCTAGAATACTCAAGCTATAGGACAGGTGGATGGTCTAGAATACTCAAGCTATAGGACAGGTGGGTGGTCTAGAATACTCAAGCTATAGGACAAGTGGGTGGGTCTAACATACTCAAGCTATAGGACAGGTGGGTGGGTCTAACATACTCAAGCTATAGGACAAGTGGGTGGGTCTAACATACTCAAGCTATAGGACAGATGGGTGGGTCTAATATACTCAAGCTATAGGACAGATGAGTGGGCGTAACATACTCAAGCTATAGGATAGATGACTGGGCGTAACATACTCAAGCTATAGGACAGGTGGGTGGTCTAGAATACTCAAGCTATAGGACAGGTGGGTGGTCTAGAATACTCAAGCTATAGGACAGGTGGATGGTCTAGAATACTCAAGCTATAGGACAGGTGGGTGGGTCTAACATACTCAAGCTATAGGACAAGTGGGTGGGTCTAACATACTCAAGCTATAGGACAGGTGGGTGGTCTAGAATACTCAAGCTATAGGACAGGTGGGTGGTCTAGAATACTCAAGCTATAGGACAGGTGGGTGGTCTAGAATACTCAAGCTATAGGACAGGTGGGTGGGTCTAACATACTCAAGCTATAGGACAGGTGGGTGGTCTAGAATACTCAAGCTATAGGACAGGTGGGTGGTCTAGAATACTCAAGCTATAGGACAAGTGGGTGGTCTAGAATACTCAAGCTATAGGACAGGTGGGTGGTCTAGAATACTCAAGCTATAGGACAAGTGGGTGGGTCTAACATACTCAAGCTATAGGACAGGTGGGTGGGTCTAACATACTCAAGCTTTAGGACAGGTGGGTGGTCTAGAATACTCAAGCTATAGGACAGGCGGGTGGTCTAGAATACTCAAGCTATAGGACAGGTGGGTGGTCTAGAATACTCAAGCTATAGGACAAGTGGGTGGGTCTAACATACTCAAGCTATAGGACAGGTGGGTGGGTCTAACATACTCAAGCTTTAGGACAGGTGGGTGGTCTAGAATACTCAAGCTATAGGACAGGCGGGTGGTCTAGAATACTCAAGCTATAGGACAAGTGGGTGGGTCTAACATACTCAAGCTATAGGACAGGTGGGTGGTCTAGAATACTCAAGCTATAGGACAGGTGGGTGGGTCTAACATACTCAAGCTATAGGACAGGTGGGTGGGTCTAACATACTCAAGCTATAGGACAGGTGGGTGGGTCTAACATACTCAAGCTATAGAACAGGTGGGTGGTCTAGAATACTCAAGCTATAGGACAGGTGGGTGGGTCTAACATACTCAAGCTATAGGACAGGTGGGTGGGTCTAACATACTCAAGCTATAGGACATGTGGGTGGTCTAGAATACTCAAGCTATAGGACAAGTGGGTGGGTCTAACATACTCAAGCTATAGGACATGTGGGTGGGTCTAAAATACTCAAGCTATAGGACAAGTGGGTGGTCTAGAATACTCAAGCTATAGGACAAGTGGGTGGGTCTAACATACTCAAGCTATAGGACAGGTGGGTGGTATAGAATACTCAAGCTATAGGACAGGTGGGTGGTCTAGAATACTCAAGCTATAGGACAGATGGGTGGTCTAGAATACTCAAGCTATAGGACAAGTGGGTGGGTCTAACATACTCAAGCTATAGGACAGGTGGGTGGGTCTAACATACTCAAGCTATAGGACAGGTGGGTGGGTCTAACATACTCAAGCTATAGGACATGTGGGTGGTCTAGAATACTCAAGCTATAGGACAAGTGGGTGGGTCTAACATACTCAAGCTATAGGACATGTGGGTGGGTCTAAAATACTCAAGCTATAGGACAAGTGGGTGGTCTAGAATACTCAAGCTATAGGACAAGTGGGTGGGTCTAACATACTCAAGCTATAGGACAGGTGGGTGGGTCTAACATACTCAAGCTATAGGACAGGTGGGTGGTCTAGAATACTCAAGCTATAGGACAGGCGGGTGGGTCTAACATACTAAAGCTATAGGACAGGTGGGTGGTCTAGAATACTCAAGCTTTAGGACAAGTGGGTGGTCTAGAATACTCAAGCTATAGGACAAGTGTGTGGGTCTAACATACTCAAGCTATAGGACAGGTGGGTGATCTAGAATACTCAAGCTATAGGACAGGTGGGTGGGTCTAACATACTAAAGCTATAGGACAGGTGGGTGGGTCTAACATACTCAAGCTATAGGACAAGTGGGTGGGTCTAACATACTCAAGCTATAGGACAGGTGGGTGATCTAGAATACTCAAGCTATAGGACAGGTGGGTGGGTCTAACATACTCAAGCTATAGGACAGGTGGGTGGGTCTAACATACTAAAGCTATAGGACAAGTGGGTGGGTCTAACATACTCAAGCTATAGGACAGGTGGGTGGGTCTAACATACTCAAGCTATAGGACAGGTGGGTGGTCTAGAATACTCAAGCTATAGGACAGGCGGGTGGGTCTAACATACTAAAGCTATAGGACAGGTGGGTGGTCTAGAATACTCAAGCTTTAGGACAAGTGGGTGGTCTAGAATACTCAAGCTATAGGACAAGTGTGTGAGTCTAACATACTCAAGCTATAGGACAGGTGGGTGATCTAGAATACTCAAGCTATAGGACAGGTGGGTGGGTCTAACATACTAAAGCTATAGGACAGGTGGGTGGGTCTAACATACTCAAGCTATAGGACAGGTGGGTGGTCTAGAATACTCAAGCTATAGGACAGGTGGGTGGTCTAGAATACTCAAGCTATAGGACATGTGGGTGGTCTAGAATACTCAAGCTATAGGACAGATGGGTGGTCTAGAATACTCAAGCTATAGGACAGGTGGGTGGTCTAGAATACTCAAGCTATAGGACAGGTGGATGGTCTAGAATACTCAAGCTATAGGACAGGTGGATGGTCTAGAATACTCAAGCTATAGGACATGTGGGTGGTCTAGAATACTCAAGCTATAGGACAGATGGGTGGTCTAGAATACTCAAGCTATAGGACAGATGGGTGGTCTAGAATACTCAAGCTATAGGACAGATGGGTGGTCTAGAATACTCAAGCTATAGGACAGGTGGGTGGTCTAGAATACTCAAGCTATAGGACAGATGGGTGGTCTAGAATACTCAAGCTATAGGACAGATGGGTGGTCTAGAATACTCAAGCTATAGGACAGATGGGTGGTCTAGAATACTCAAGCTATAGGACAGATGGGTGCTCTAGAATACTCAAGCTATAGGACAGATGGGTGGTCTAGAATACTCAAGCTATAGGACAGGTGGGTGGTCTAGAATACTAAAGCTATAGGACAGATGGGTGGTCTAGAATACTCAAGCTATAGGACAGATGGGTGGTATAGAATACTCAAGCTATAGGACAGATGGGTGGTCTAGAATACTCAAGCTATAGGACAGATGGGTGGTATAGAATACTCAAGCTATAGGACAGATGGGTGGTATAGAATACTCAAGCTATAGGACAGGTGGGTGGTCTAGAATACTCAAGCTATAGGACAGGTGGGTGGTCTAGAATACTCAAGCTATAGGACAAGTGGGTGGGTCTAACATACTCAAGCTATAGGACAGGTGGGTGGGTCTAACATACTCAAGCTATAGGACAGGTGGGTGGTCTAGAATACTCAAGCTATAGGACAGGCGGGTGGTCTAGAATACTCAAGCTTTAGGACAAGTGGGTGGTCTAGAATACTCAAGCTATAGGACAAGTGTGTGGGTCTAACATACTCAAGCTATAGGACAGGTGGGTGATCTAGAATACTCAAGCTATAGGACAGGTGGGTGGGTCTAACATACTAAAGCTATAGGACAGGTGGGTGGGTCTAACATACTCAAGCTATAGGACAGGTGGGTGGTCTAGAATACTCAAGCTATAGGACAGGTGGATGGTCTAGAATACTCAAGCTATAGGACATGTGGGTGGTCTAGAATACTCAAGCTATAGGACAGATGGGTGGTCTAGAATACTCAAGCTATAGGACAGGTGGGTGGGTCTAACATACTAAAGCTATAGGACAGGTGGGTGGGTCTAACATACTCAAGCTATAGGACAGGTGGGTGGTCTAGAATACTCAAGCTATAGGACAGGTGGATGGTCTAGAATACTCAAGCTATAGGACATGTGGGTGGTCTAGAATACTCAAGCTATAGGACAGGTGGGTGGTCTAGAATACTCAAGCTATAGGACATGTGGGTGGTCTAGAATACTCAAGCTATAGGACAGATGGGTGGTCTAGAATACTCAAGCTATAGGACAGGTGGGTGATCTAGAATACTCAAGCTATAGGACAGGTGGGTGGGTCTAACATACTCAAGCTATAGGACAGGTGGGTGGTCTAGAATACTCAAGCTATAGGACAGGTGGATGGTCTAGAATACTCAAGCTATAGGACAGGTGGGTGGTCTAGAATACTCAAGCTATAGGACAAGTGGGTGGGTCTAACATACTCAAGCTATAGGACAGGTGGGTGGGTCTAACATACTCAAGCTATAGGACAGGTGGGTGGTCTAGAATACTCAAGCTATAGGACAGGCGGGTGGTCTAGAATACTCAAGCTTTAGGACAAGTGGGTGGTCTAGAATACTCAAGCTATAGGACAAGTGGGTGGGTCTAACATACTCAAGCTATAGGACAGGTGGATGACCTAGAATACTCAAGCTATAGGACAGGTGGGTGGGTCTAACATACTAAAGCTATAGGACAGGTGGGTGGGTCTAACATACTCAAGCTATAGGACAGGTGGGTGGGTCTAACATACTCAAGCTATAGGACAGGTTGGTGGGTCTAAAATACTCAAACTATAGTACAGGTGGGTGGTCTAGAATATTCAAGCTATAGGACAGGTGGGTGGTCTAGAATACTCAAGCTATAGGACATGTGGGTGGTCTAGAATACTCAAGCTATAGGACAGGTGGGTGGGTCTAACATACTCAAGCTATAGGACAGGTGGGTGGTCTAGAATACTCAAGCTATAGGACAAGTGGGTGGTCTAGAATACTCAAGCTATAGGACAGGTGGGTGGTCTAGAATACTCAAGCTATAGGACAGGTGGGTGGGTCTAACATACTCAAGCTATAGGACAGGTGGGTGGTCTAGAATACTCAAGCTATAGGACAGGTGGGTGGGTCTAACATACTCTAGCTATAGGACAGGTGGGTGGGTCTAACATACTCAAGCTATAGGACATGTGGGTGGTCTAAAATACTCAAGCTATAGGACAGGTGGGTGGGTCTAACATACTCAAGCTATAGGACATGTGGGTGGGTCTAAAATACTCAAGCTATAGGACAAGTGGGTGGTCTAGAATACTCAAGCTATAGGACAAGTGGGTGGGTCTAACATACTCAAGCTATAGTACAGGTGGGTGGTCTAGAATACTCAAGCTATAGGACAGGTAGGTGGTCTAGAATACTCAAGCTATAGGACAGGTGGATGGTCTAGAATACTCAAGCTATAGGACAGGTGGATGGTCTAGAATACTCAAGCTATAGGACAGGTGGGTGGTCTAGAATACTCAAGCTATAGGACAGGTGGGTGGGTCTAACATACTCAAGCTATAGGACAGGTGGGTGGGTCTAACATACTCAAGCTATAGGACATGTGGGTGATCTAGAATACTCAAGCTATAGGACAGGTGGGTGGGTCTAACATACTCAAGCTATAGGACATGTGGGTGGGTCTAAAATACTCAAGCTATAGGACATGTGGGTGGGTCTAAAATACTCAAGCTATAGGACAAGTGGGTGGTCTAGAATACTCAAGCTATGGGACAAGTGGGTGGGTCTAACATACCCAAGCTATAGGACAGGTGGGTGGTCTAGAATACTCAAGCTATAGGACAAGTGGGTGGTCTAGAATACTCAAGCTATAGGACAAGTGGGTGGGTCTAACATACTCAAGCTATAGTACAGGTGGGTGGTCTAGAATACTCAAGCTATAGGACAGGTGGGTGGTCTAGAATACTCAAGCTATAGGACAGGTGGATGGTCTAGAATACTCAAGCTATAGGACAGGTGGGTGGTCTAGAATACTCAAGCTATAGGACAGGTGGGTGGGTCTAACATACTCAAGCTATAGGACAGGTGGGTGGGTCTAACATACTCAAGCTATAGGACATGTGGGTGGTCTAGAATACTCAAGCTATAGGACAGGTGGGTGGGTCTAACATACTCAAGCTATAGGACATGTGGGTGGGTCTAAACTACTCAAGCTATAGGACATGTGGGTGGGTCTAAAATACTCAAGCTATAGGACAAGTGGGTAGTCTAGAATACTCAAGCTATGGGACAAGTGGGTGGGTCTAACATACTCAAGCTATAGGACAGGTGGGTGGTCTAGAATACTCAAGCTATAGGACAAGTGGGTGGGTCTAACATACTCAAGCTATAGGACAGGTGGGTGGTCTAGAATACTCAAGCTATAGGACATGTGGGTGGGTCTAACATACTCAAGCTATAGGACAGGTGAGTCTAACATACCCAAGCTATAGGACAGGTGGGTCTAACATACCCAAGCTATAGGACAACTAAACTCCAACATATCCAAGCTCTAGCAGAGCTGGAGTCTACTTAACATAGCCAAGTTCATATCATGAATATATGTGCATGTACACAAACACACATGTCCATACAAGCAACTCCAACTTCAACACATGCACGCACGCACGCACTTACGCACACACATATGCCAAGAAAGATTTTCAAAAACAACAAAAACATGCTCAGGCGCATGTTTTTCATAAACAACTAGCGCGCACACACGCACACACACACACACACAAGCACACACATTCATGCATGCATGCACACACACAAACTCATGCACACACACATACAAACCCACACATACATATCCACAAACCTTGGGTCCTTGCTGATCGTTGGAAAAGCACAAATTCCTCGACAGAAAATTTGGTACCTCCGCCTGGTCCCAACAATTTCAAAGTTCATGGTTTGATCAAACTGTCCAACCTCATTTGATGTGAACCTCAACTGCAAGGTAACAGTTCCTAGGGCAGGCACCGTCCATCTGTGCACTGTTAGCCTGAGGGAATACCATCAGGCGTCACACATTCAGGTACGAACAAACAAACTTTATTTTCAGAGGGTTGAGAATTTGGCATGCAGGGGGAATATAAATAGATTTACCTCAGGGAGTTTATCATGTCCTAGACATGACATACCAATGAAGATATCTTGAAAGAAGTTAACTCACTAAGAGAACTGGTTACTCACATCAGAAGAAGACAGTCTACATTCTCTGTGCATGTCATGCGAAGAGGGAAGCTGGAGTATGTCATCACAATGGGAAGACTGGAGGGGAAGAGAGGCAGGGAGGCTTTGGGCATGTCATGCGAAGAGGGAAGCTGGAGTATGTCATCACAATGGGAAGACTGGAGGGGAAGAGAGGCAGGGAGGCTTTGGGCATGTCATGCGAAGAGGGAAGCTGGAGTATGTCATCACAATGGGAAGACTGGAGGGGAAGAGAGGCAGGGAGGCTTTGGGCATGTCATGCGAAGAGGGAAGCTGGAGTATGTCATCACAATGGGAAGACTGGAGGGGAAGAGAGGCAGGGAGGCTTTGGGTATGTCATGCGAAGAGGGAAGCTGGAGTATGTCATCACAATGGGAAGACTGGAGGGGAAGAGAGGCAGGGGGAAACCAAGAAAGAATATGGACAGTTTGATATCATGGAATGAAGGAATGTTGGTGTCAGAAATGATCTGAGCACAAGAGACAAAAGGCTGTGGATAGACATGATCACCAATGCCACATGGCATGAAACCTAATAAGAAATTATTCCGGTGTGGAATTATACATATGATTTACCTCAGGGACCTCATCCAGGTGTCACACACTCAGGTATGGGAATACAGATTTTGTTTACTTCAGGGAATTTAATCAAGTGTCAGAATCCCACATATGGGAATATATATATTGTTTATGTGATAGAGATTTGGTTGCCTGACATAATACTTTCAGGTATCACATATATTTAGGTATGTAAATACAGGTATGGTTCACTTGAGAGAGGTAAGTTTACCTGACAGAAGTATATTCACCTAAGAGAATATAATCAGGTGTCCCAGATTCAGAAATGGAAATAGATGTATGGTTTATATGTGAGAAGTATAGTTTACTTCAGATATTATAGTTTACCTGAGAGAATAAAGCAATATTTAAAACAGGAAGTATGGGGAAACTTGACAAAATACAATTATGGAAAACTGAAAACATTGCGGTGACAAGCCTTCATCAGCAAACAAAAATAATAAATCACAATGATATATACATCACAGAGATGGCACTACCGTTAACTACCTAAAGGCACAATAAGAAGAATGAAAACAAAATGGGATGTGTACTACATGTTTTTATATAGTTAACCTTTCCACATCTAATATGCTGTTTTAACCCATTTCAATTGTATTGTAATCGGAGAGATTTTATGCCACAGATTTTTGGTTTCAAAGACAAAAATACATTAAACTTACTTCTTGGCAGGTACAATTTCTTCCACCTCAGTTAGGCCACTGTAACAAAAATGTAGCCACATTAAACATATAGCTACACACAAATTTGGCTATAGATCAAGAAATCATTTAACAATCCTGTTGTATCTCTATGTAAGCAAGATACATTCCATTACAGGAATATTAGAAGAAAGTAAATATATGAACAAATAATTGGCTTAATTCTTAATTTAAATTACAAATACAACTGTTTTTAGCTGATGCAGTGCTGACCTCCCATTTGGACAGGACGATATATCACAATACTAGAGTCATCATATTATTCGTTTTGTTTAATAGTATCTTCTGCAATTTCAATGCTCAGTGAACAGAAATTTACATTACAATACTTGTCCATTTAGTTGTGTACCATGTTTGGTCCAAACCTACGTTTTGTTTGTCACTGAATCAGTTAAACAAAGATGCCTGATATTATCTTGTGTCTGTTTACTTTCCTTGAGTTGTGTTGTCATGTCTTGTTTCTTTTGTCTTGTCTCATGTCTTGTCTTAAAGAGGTTTAAAGGCAAGATTATAAGCTTCATTGCACTGGGTTTGATCCACTATGGCTGGTCTCTCTCTGCAGAGTGGCCTACTGAATGTATCACACAGAGCATGAACTTTCTAGTCTCAGTGATAAACCACAAGGATCTCTGAAAAAACTACGCATGAACCGAATTATTGAGTCCAAAAATTGAACTACGACCATTGGAGTGCAAGGCATGTGGCTTAACTGCTTCACCACGGACAGACCCCAATGTTTTGTCTGTGATTTACCATAATTGAATGTAAACTCAAAGGAAAAACATGACTACATGATAAGATGTATGTAAATAAAACATGGGCAAGATGTGGGGCAAGAGAAGAAACAGGATTTACAGAAACCAAAAACATGTTGCACAAATTATTGCCTGGCATATTTTGCTGCATGTTGTCAGGTGCATACTGCAGAGCTGTATTTGCACCGGATGAGATGCAGTGAAATATGCCAGGCAATAAATTGTGCACTATATTGTTTGTGACTTCTGTGTTTAAACTCACTAAAAGAAAAAAAAAAGAATGTTCAAGCAAAAACTACATGACAAAAATATACAAAACATTTATGACAGAATCACTAATGTAGAGCTCATGGAAAGAACTAGACATTTCACTGAATCATGAGATAGGGAAAAGAAAGACACTATACTGGATAGGACACACATGAGGAAAACCTGAGGATAGCATAACTAGACACCCCCTTGTCTGGAGCCCACAAGGCAAACAAACTAACAGGAGACCTAAACTTGCACAGAGAAGAGATGAATTTAAAAAGAAGTTGCTTAAAAGTCAACAGGTTTGACTTCATTGCACCAGGTTTTTATCCCATATGACTCAGTCTCTTTCCGCAGCGAAATGCCGAAAGCATCGCACAAATCACAAACTCCACAGCTCCAGCGACGACCCCCAGGAGTCTCCTTTAAAAAATGCACTCGTGAACCGAAGGATGCGGCCAGGAAACAATCCCTAAAGCTTCGGAGTCCTAGTCAGATGGCTTGACCACTTCGCCATGGAGACTCCTGAAAGATATGAATATTATTGAAAGATTATGGATGGATTTGCAGGAGTTAGCAGTAGATGGGGTGGATCGGAGTGAGCTGGTTCAGAATCTGCACCTCAGTTAGGGAGAGAGAGCAAAAGAAGAGGGAAGGATGTTGGGGTAGAGACATATGGTGCGCTAAAGCATGGACAATGAGCAGACAAGCTGAAAAACATCTAATGGCTGTGGAAATGTGGTTTCTGTGGAAAATGTAAAGAATACCATGAACAGACAGAAAAACCAATGACCAAGTCCTACAAGAAACAAATGAAAACCATAAACTGATTAGAGAAACTAATCGTAGACAGTCACAATTTTTTGGACATGTTATCTTCTTCTTCTGCGATCATCCGGATTTTTTTTTCGGATGTGACTGCGTTGTGCCTGTTTACAGCAGAGCTGCGTTCTTGCGCTGTCAGGCCGACACATCCGACTTCTGTGGGCATGTGTTGACCGGGTTAACCTTCCCGGGGTACATGTTATGAGAAGAAATAAATTGGAGAACTTGATGACACTGGCAAGATTGAGGGGACAAGAAGAAGGCGAAGACAGAGAAGTAAATACCTGGATGGCTTGGCCATGTAGTATAGTCGAGACAAGAACACAGAGCTGATCCATGACTCTGGTGATCGTGTGAGATGGCGAAACATGACTGCCCACGCTTATCAGCGTGGCACATGATGATGAAGAGAGTTGCTTAGAATTAGGAGATTGTGAAGGAACATAGATGACTTTAACACTGGTAGTCAGATTGATGATGATGAAACAATGTAATGTAAGGATTCCTGTAAATAAAAGAACCAATAAATGTAAATAAATAACAAATAAACAATGTAAAATTAGATTCCTGTAAAAAAAAAGAACAAATAAACATAAATAAAAGAAGAAATACAGAATGTAATATAAGGATTCCTGTAAACAAAAGAACAAATAAACACAAATAAAAGAAGAAATAAAGAATGTAAATTAAGGACTCCTGTAAATAAAAAACAAACAAATGTAGATAAAAGAACAAATAAAAGTAAGTAATTGAACACACCCCCCCCCCCCCCAAAAAAAAAACACCCCAAAAACCCCCCCAAAAAAACCAAAATATAAGGATTCCAATATATAAAAGAACAAATAAACAACATAATGTTTGTAAAGAACTGTTTACCCATCTGCATCTGACAATGGTGTGATTTGACCAGGTTGAGGAGATGTTAAGGTGGAAGAATTACGTCTTGCCAGCTTTTTCCGCTCAGCACTACGTTTCCGGTCCATTTTAGAATCAGTGCTTACTCGGCCACCTTTTTCTGTGACTTTTGGTGTTTTGACTTTTTCCTCTTCCTTCATTTCAATTTCTGGTTCTTTTGGCTGTGGCACAACATTTCTAAAGAGGGAAGCATGAAACAGTGTTTTAGTCCTACTCTTACATTGTTCATGGGATGAAAATACAGACTGGCAGACCTAGTCTAGCAAATGATGGGTAAAATGAGTCACAGGAACCAAATCAGAGCTTTATCTCAAAGTGATTTAGTTTCTACAGACAGAAGTATAGATAATACCCTTCATTTTATTCTTCATCCTCATTCCATTTTTAAGTCCTGAGTGGGGGAGGGGGGCTATACCTTCTGGTGCCTGTATCAACTTTCGCTTCAGGCCATGATGACCTAATTGTCCAGACTCAGGACTCAAAAGGACAGACCAGATGGACACTTAATCAGCATGCTACTGGTACCATTAGTACTGGGACTCTTTGCTGGCTGTTGTTGATGTGGACGGAGTGCAAATGGGAATGTCCCAAGTGCTACGATGTTGGTTCTTGACTCAACTCAACTCCACTTTTGAAGAGGTGCATGACATCAAGTTTCGCGCCTCAGAGGTCAGTGTGTCCATCTCCAGCATGCAATTGTGCCAGGTTGACTAACTCTGGGGAAATTCCATCAAAATTAACAAACTCTAACCACCCATGGGCAGGCCACTCTCTGTGGTTCCCATCTGCCGTGGGATGTTTAGTGAGCACAACGTGCACATGAAACCTCCTGTTTTGCCCTTATGTGAGAAGGTTAATTTTCAATCTCACTACCACATTAAAGGAGAATGCATGATATAATTAGAAATCAATGGTTCTAATAAAACTACCCAGCTGGGATTAAAACTTGATAGCTTCTGAGTTTGAGTTAGACATCGTAATATCTCACTGAGGCCTCCCCCATTTAATTTACCTGAGACATATTTTTCTGCTTCTTAATTTTCAACAAATCAGTAATTATAGAAACAGGAGCTTTCAGAGGGCCACTAGTACTACCTGGCATGGAAGATGGTTCCATTTTGTTGACAGATAATGAAATAGAAATCCAAGAGAAATTCACAAAAATCAGGCAGCATTGTATTACGCGGCATGTATAGAGCAATGCACTCAATGAAACTATTAGAATATTTCATGAACAGACTAACCTAAGACATGGATTTAATTGACAATGTTCCTCAAGACCATAGATTGAGGTAGCAGGCAGAAATGTCTACTTTCACATACTGTATTCCTTGTGGTCTTAGACTGGGGGTCAGACTGAGATATATGCTTTCACATACTGTATTCCTTGTGGTCTTAGACTGGGTGTCAATTAGATATGTCTGCCTTCGTACTGAATTCCTTATGGTCCTAGATTGGGGGAGCAAACATAGATGTCTGCTTTCATATACTGTATTCCTAGTGGTCTTAGATTGAGGGTCAAATAGAGATGTCTGTCTTCACATACTGTATTCCTTGTGGTCTTAGATTGAGGGTCAATCAGAAATGTCTGCTTTCACATACTGTATTCCTTATGGTCTTCTTCTTCTTTTTCTGCGCTCATCCGGAGTTTTTTTTTCCCGGACGTGATTGCGTTGTGCCTGTTTACAGCAGAGCTGTGTTCTTGTGCCGTTAGGCCGACACATCCGACTTCTGCAGGCATTTGTTGACCGGGTTAACCTTCCTGGCCTTATGGTCTTAGACTGGGGGTCAAACAGAAATGTCTGTTTTTGTATACAATATTTCTTATGACCACAGATTAAGAGTAAGACAGGGATACCTGCTCTCATATACCAGGTAGACCAATCCTAAAACGTACTTGGAAATGTCCAGGGAAGTACAGGCAACTGACATGAAACTGATCACATGACCCACTGTGTGCTGATTGGTCCATACAAGTATGGGGCTAGAACCATATACCCAATTGGCTCAAGGAAAGTAAAAGGGTCCTTTACTTTCTTGACTTACCCCATGAAAGAAAAACATAAAGATGGCAATAAAGGCACTGCATGACTTCCATTAGAACTTACGGATCATTAGTCATTAGTCGGGGTTCCAACATCACAGCAAACGGTGATCCCATGCTCCATTCCCGTGCCAGTGAATATCACATAAAATGTTCCTCACTGCCCCTTGTGAAAAGTGGAAAAGACAGGAGTCTCAATAAATAACGGCCTGCTCAGGCACACTGTGCAAAATGCCACCGCCAGAATGTCACCACAAAAGACCTCTACGAACAATACAGTTCACCCCTGATGGAATTAGCAGTCACTTTCCCAACCAGATGTTCACCTACAAAGTCTTGATGTCTCTAGATACTGTTGTTCCATTTCTAGATGTTTTCTAGCCACCACACCATTTTTTCTCCGAAATGTAGATCACGCAACAAAGCAACCTCGAACAGATATAAAGAAACATTTCACTGTACATAATGCCATCGCCAGAATGCCAACACAAAAGTCCTCCTCGAAAACATAGTTTATCATTGATGGAAACGGCAAAACCAGCAGCCACACATTTATGCTTAAGGCAAGAAAACTGGTCGCTTCTGCGACGCATCAGCCGCCATACATGCAGATATTTCTGGATGTTGTTGTTCTGTTTCTAGATGTTACCTAGCCAGCAACGCCATTTTGAGCATGCAGATCACACCACACCTCAGACAGATAACTTACGGATCATCGGGGGAGGAAGCCACAAATATGTACTGTCCTCCAGTCACTGGTACAGCTGGGGGCCGGCGTTTGACTGGATAGGGAACTACAGAAAAGGTTACTGGTGGTGGGATGGGAGGTCCTTGAGGTCCCAGGCCAAGCCCATCCAGGACCTGTCCAAGAGAGATAATAAATGAACATAACACAAGTGACATGAGAATAAGTGAGTATTGTTCTTTGTCATCTTCTGTCTCTATATGATGTATTTTACATAATGCTACCTAAACCAGTTTTTTCTTATTTGAAACTTAGAGAACAGGATTCCCCTTTCCTCTCTGGGTAGCAATTAACATTTTGCTGTTGTTTCTTCAACATAGCTGAAAATACTACCTGTTTACACGAGAAAGCTCCAAAAAGTTAATGGAATAGCTTACTCCTACTTGAATGGTTAGTTCTGCCTTGGAAATTATTGTTTGTTTTAGGATGATAGTGATCTTTACAAAACAACATGGACGACCTAACCTTGTTTACTCTAAAATCAAACTTAGTTTTTTGTGTTGTCCATGTAACATTCTTAGACTTGAAAATGTCCTTAATAGAACAATGTATAAATAACATGTCACGGCTGTTATTACACAATAACAAAGTTTGATATTCGTATACTGTCTGATCAATGATTGGCTGCAATGAACAAAGACAAGGACAGTTCCATCGTGTGGTTACCAGCTGGCAACAGGGGCAAATCATCATCTGCACTGTTTGACTTCTGCTGAGAGAGACTGACCATTTATGTGTCCCAAGTGCAGTCACATCAATTCTGTATCATAATGGTAATCATATTTTGTTCTTTTTGAGAAATTACCCTCAGAAACATCAACCTGGCTTCAGAAAGCATATGATGTTATTGCAATGGAGAAATCGCAAGGCTTTTAACAATTACATGATATTGCAATGAAGAAATCACAAGGCTTTTAGCAGTACAAGCAATTCCGTGAAAATGGGAGAACAAAGTTGGATTCTGCAGCATGACAATGGGTCAGTACATCAATCCTTACTGGAGAAGTCGTACCTCACAAAGTACAATATGACTGCTTGGGAACATCCTCCATATTCTTTCCCCCTGCTTCAAGTGATTTTTGTTTTATTCCCTCATCTAAAATCTACAGACCCGGGAAGGTAAACCCTGTCAACAAATGCATGAAGAAGTTGGATCGAAAGGTGCAAATATTGCAGCTCTACTGTTAACAAGCACAATGCAGTTACGACCAAAACAACATTCCAGAAGAATGCAGAAGAATAGGAAGAAATATACAGTGAAAAAGTATTTCAAGATTACTGAGGAAATTATCACCAATGCAGCTGAGAAAGTGTCAAAGCACTGATTCTGGGAACATTTTAAAGAGCTTTTTAACCATTAGCAAAAGTGTGTTCAAAGGCGACCATTTTGAAGGAAACATGTAAATGACAGTTGTGTTAATGATATTGAGGTGTGGTGTGCCTGGCTCACAGCCATATAGGAAAGTCAAGGCCACAGTGACATGTCTGAACAATACTCCATGCAGGTCCTGTGAAAGCCAGCTAACTGCAAGATGACAAGGACAGAGTTCCAGAAGTTGTATAAATATAAATCTTCATCACAGTACAGCCAGTCCTTTGCAGACCCCCACTCTTATCACGACCCGCTGAAAAGTTTCACAATCACTGGCAATTTCTCCTGCCTCATACACCCTCATGTCCAAGGTGTCTGCAATGGCCTGTGTCCATCTCTGGCCATGTCTCCTGCCTCATACACCCTCATGTGCAAGACGTCAGCAATGACCTGTGTCCATCGCTGGCCATTTCTCCTGCCTCATACACCCTCATGCCCCAGGTGTCTGCAATGCCCTGTGTTCATTTCCATGCTGGTCCACCCCTGTCCCTACACCCAGAAACCACACCTTCCATCCCTGTTCTCTCCCAGCCACTGTGACATTCTTCTTCTTCTTCTGCGTTCATCCAAAGTTTGTTTTTTTCAGGACGTGATTGCGTTGTGCCAGATTACAGCAGAGCTGCGTTCTTGCGCTGTTAGGCCGACACATGCGACTTCTGCGGGCATTTGGTGACCGGGTTAACCTTCCCGGGGACTGTGACATTCAACATGGCCAAAGTATCTCAGATGTCAAGACCTGATACTGTCTATGAGCCAAGTTTCATCAATGTTCAGATGTAAAGACCTGATACTGTCTATGAGCCAAATTTTATCAATGTTCAGATCTCGTAGAATGTCAAACCTTTCATCTTCTTGTCCCACAGTAATCTAAGAACTGTAGCATTTAAGCTAAAACAAAACTCCAATTTTCTACTGCAGTGACTGTCACAGCAAGGATGCATGTTCTCAGACATGTTACTTTCATTTGTTTGCTGTTGTTGTGCCATAAGCCTTCAATATCCTGCATTGCTGATAACACTAAAATAATATATTTCCATAATACTGAATCCTCACTATAATTTTATTGACAGTAATGAAGTTATCATAACAATATATCCATACATGATGATATAAATACATGATGATATCCATACATGAAAAAATTTTGATTGTCTATATCTAGTTTCTCTACTCACTTTACAATTTTAATTTGTTTCTTGTAGGACTTGATAACAGCATATAAAAGAATTATTACCATTATCAATAAATGGACAATTTAAAAAGGATGTATAATAAATTACTATAAAATAGTGTTAATGTTGAAGCTGATTAAAAAAATGCAACTACAGAGAAAGAAAGTGCATATTTAAAAACCATGTAAATGTTAGATTTCTAATTTAGATGAACATTATGTCTTTCTATTTAAGCAATGAGCCAACTAACACCTATTGTACATATGTATAATGCAATGCATGGTGTGATCTGACATTTGGCCTGAGCATCCTATCGAAACTTAGATAGCTATTTTAACATGCTACAGTGTATATGTCTTATACAAGCTAAATTGTTTGCTCCTTTGAAAGTAATACACTCGTGCATTTTTTTCTATTGTGGTTATTGTCCCTTTAGACGTCTTCTGCTGGAGCTATAGAGTGCATGCTTTGTGCTCAATGTCAACATACAGCAAAAACAGTGAAGAGAAGAAGATGAGGGAATGGTGAGAGAAGGAGGCAGAGAAACAGGAGTGTAGGGATCAGAAGATTCTGAAGCAAACTGGCGTGTATGGCACAGAAACATGTAAGAGTAGGCTTCTGGAACTTCTCAATGCCAGACAATAAGGCCTATGTGGTCAGAATCGCGTGTATAGTTGAGAAGAATGGGTCGATCATCGTGACTTGGAGAGAATGGTGCTGCAGGAAATGACCAGAGATCTGGCCGACACTCAGGACTTGGAGAGAATGGTGCTGCAGGAAATGACCAGAGATCTGGCCGACACTCAGGACTCAGAGGAAAGGCCAGACACACACGTGATCAGACTGCTACTGGTACCATTAGTATTGGGACTCGTCACTGGCTGTTGCAGGTGAGGATGGAGCATGTATGCAAATATTCTGAGTGCTTTGATGTCAGAGTGTTACTCAATTCAACTTTAGACATCTTTTTCCAAATCTTCAGAAAATGAAATAATACACAATGCATAGTCCTATGTTTCAATGTGTTACCATGGCAGTTTTAAACTGATGGTAATGTCATTTGGACTATGTGTTGCGTATTTCAGCTGTAAAGATTCATCTCATCATCTCATCTTGTTTCTCTTGTACCTTGCGGTGTCAAGGCGAAACATAAACAGCGGGAAAGTTTCCGTTAGGGCTTCATATGTTGAGATACCCATGAACTCTGTAATTCCCTCTGTCCATCATTTCCATGGTCGGCCTCTTCTTCTGCTTCCAATTTGGTCTGTAATCATTGATGCTTGTTGTGTTATACTGTTAGGCTAGTTATATGGCTGAACAATTTAACCTGCCGTTTTATAATGAAAATATCCACTTTAGTCCTGGTTTCTTCATTTATGATTTCTCTCTTCTTGATACGTTGAGTATTCTTCTCAGGAATCCCAATTCCGTTCTTGTAAGTTTTCTTTTCACTTTTTCTATCATTGTCCTGGTTTGGCATTGGTAGCATAAAGTTGGTTAGAATATTGTGTTGTAGAGTGCTTTCCTAGTATCTACTGATACATGTTTGTTCTTTAGTATAGGTGGAATTTGTCCACTGAGGTGGTTTGCCTTATTAAAGATTCATCTTGTTTCTTTATTCTATGTTGATTCAACTCTGTAGTAAGTATGTGATGAGATACAGCGACTTATTCCAGGCAATCACTCATGTAACCTATTCTTTGTCTTTTCATTATTCAAATATATCTGTTTGTGAAATAACAAAGTCAAGCACAACTGGCAACTCACAATATCTAAAGCCGGAAGCTTGCCAGACAGCAGAAGCATCTCTCCAAATGTCATGTTCTGGAAGTTTAAGTTGGCCATCTCTTCCTCTAGTGCATGCTAACACAGCAGAAATCAGCAAATATATTCAACTCCTGTCAGCTATTGACACACATAAATTAGCACTAGAACATATGGGGTAGTGTAGTGGCTAGATGCTTGCTTACCGGCTATTGACACACATACATTAGCACATGTGGGGAGGGTGAACAGTGGTTTTGTAGTGGCTAGATGCTGGCATGTCAACTATTGACACAGATAAATTAGCACTAGCACATATGGTAGTGTGGTGTCTAGATGTTCACATGTCAACTATTGACACAGATAAATTAGCACTAGCACATATGGTAGTGTGGTGTCTAGATGTTCACATGTCAACTATTGACACAGATAAATTAGCACTAGCACATATGGTAGTGTGGTGTCTAGATGTTCACATGTCAGCTATTGACACAGATAAATTAGCACTAGCACATATGGTAGTGTGGTGTCTAGATGTTCACATGTCAGCTATTGACACAGATAAATTAGCACTAGCACATATGGTAGTGTGGTGTCTAGATGTTCACATGTCAGCTATTGACACAGATAAATTAGCACTAGAACATATGGTAGAGTGGTGTCTAGATGCTTGCATGTCAACTATTGACACAGATAAATTAGCACTAGAACATATGGTAGAGTGGTGTCTAGATGTTCACATGTCAGCTATTGACACAGATAAATTAGCACTAGAACATATGGTAGAGTGATGTCTAGATGCTTGCATGTCAACTATTGACACAGATAAATTAGCACTAGAAAATATGGTAGAGTGGTGTCTAGATGTTCACATGTCAGCTGTTGACACAGATAAATTAGCACTAGAACATATGGTAGAGTGGTGTCTAGATGTTAATATGTCAGCTAGTGACACAGATCAATAAATGTATGTTTTATGAGCTGAGTTGATTGGCTTTCTTAATCTCTGACTAAAACAATACAGTATGATGTTGACTTATCATGTGCAAAATATATTTCTGAAACATCTCTATCAAATAACCACTGAAACTGAAGGTTGTGCTGATGATTCAAGATCTGTTACTCTTATGTACAAGACATTCTCCAATCAGGAATGCCACTTGGCAGGACATTTCTGAGGTCTTTGAAATATCACAAGAAATAAATTAACAGGAAATAATTGGCACTTACAGAAAAAGAGGAAAGAAACAAAGATAAAAGTCAAACTAGATAACTTGCTTAGTGTGTCCTCTGAGATTTACTTGTTTTCTATACTTCTAAAATGGCCAATAAATACCTGTTAACTTATTTCTTAATCACAAACAATGGAGAGGTCAGAGAAATAGAGTACTAGATAAGTTACTTATTCCTCTATATTTTAATGGAACGAAACCTACAATAATTGCCGTCTGTCAATGTCTAATGCATATGTGTGTCACATATACAATGGAAACCAAACATTGTCAAAAGAATTATAAAAATATCAACCAAACAATTATTAAAATATCTACAAAAGAAATATAAAAATATTAACCAAAAAATTCTAAAAGATAACGAAAATATTCTTAAAATATTAATAGAAACTATATGAAAATATCCACCAAACAATTCTGAAAATATTGCTGCCAGTTTGGTGGCCATATGTTTACATCTCCATCAGTGCAAATTATTAAATGTTACTGGAGTCTCCAGACAACCTGGCCTAAAATGGGTACCAGGAAATGGCCGTAGAAGTAACGCAGTCAGCATGACGCTGACCACATCATCCATCCAGTGCCAGGTGGCCTATACACATATCTGGCTAGCACCATATGTCCTGAATGCCTCAAGGTTAAGTTACAGTTTGTTGCATGTCAGTACATCACAGCTGACTCCAGCATGTCTTGGCTGTTTGTGATTCCAGGGCAAGTTTACCCGCAGAAGTCGGATGTGTCGTCCTAAAGGCGCAAGTAAAGCAGCTCTGCTGTAAACAGGCGCAAGGCAATTACGTCTGAAAAACACACCCCAGATGAATGAAGAAGAGGAAGAAATTTGCCATTGCTTTTTTAATGACCGGCACTCTTACTATTGCATGTAATCCAACCAACACAAGACTGTCTGCTTCCAAATCGTCAACAACTGTATTTTGAATGCTGTATGTGGGATTACAAATTGCGTTTGTAACCACTTCGCCACAGAACCTAAAGGTAGTTTTTAAAAAAAATAAATAAAAGTAAAGTATTCTTACGCATTAAGCATATGGTGCTAAACCCATATTTTGATAGACCAATCAGCAATCAGTGGGTCATATGGTCAGTACCACACTGGCTACCTCAACTCTCCTCCTCCTTGGATTTCTTACATCATCATCAAGTGCCATGCTGATAAGCGTGAGCGGTCATGGTTCACCATCTCACACGGCCACGGAAATCTCGAATCAGGTCTGTGTTGTGTTCTTGTCCCAACCATGATTTCTTACAGCTAATTTTTAAAACTATCACTGAATATAAGAAAGAGAGAGCTGAAGTGCTATATAGAACCTGATTTCCTGTATGGCAGTGAATCTTTGGTTGTAAATGAACAAATTAGGAAGAACTTGGAAGCAATAGAGATATGGTTCATGAGACGATTGTAGCAAATTCCTTGGACTGCCAGAGTAACTAGCGATGATTGCCTGAAAGAGGCTAATGAAACTATAACATTATATACAACAATAACAAAGAGACAAACAGCTTTCTTTGGTCATGCGATGAGAAGAGAGGCGTTAGAGAACATCGTGATGACTGGAAACATCAAAGGGAAGAGAGACAGAGGCAGATCAAGGAGAAATGATGCTGGATGGAATGAGACAGTGGCATGGAGGAATATCATCAGCAGAGTTAATACAGAACACCAAAGACCAAGATCTGTGGAGAGACATGAACGCCTATGTTAGGTGGCAGGGCACTTGATGATGATGAATTCTTAAAAGTGTCATGACATACAACAAGAAATATTATGGAATCTGCCCAAATCTGGCAGAATGGATAAGAGAGCTCACTCCTAAACTTCCAATACGTTGATAGCGGGGTAGTGGGATCATTTCTTACACCGGTCATTTGGACTGAAATGTTGACTCCTCATTCAGAAAGCAATGGCAAACTACTGAACATAACAGTGCCTAGTAAATTAACCTCCAGCTGGGGTTGAAAGCAATGTTCTGCAAAGAACAAGCAACATACAAAATAACATTCTTAAAGTTTCCTATTCTAATTATTAGTTCATAACTTACTTCACACACATATTGCATTTCTGAAGTCTATCCCGGCTAGCCATTATTATTAGTTCATTACTTACTTCACGCACATACATTTCTGAAGTCTATCCCAGCTAGCCATTATTATGGATTTGTTACTTACTTCACACACATATTACCTTCTTAAGTCTATCAAAGCTAACCGTTATTAAGGGTTCATTACTTACTTCATACACATATACATTTCAAAAGTCTATCTCAGCTAGCTCTTATTATCAGTTCGTTACTTACTTCACACACTCATACATTTCTTAAGTCTATTCCAGCTAGCCGTTATTTGACAGTAATACATATAAAGAACAGCAAGTGACAAATTAAGAACTGTCTAGAAACAGTAACAGTTAAGGTTGTCCCATCCACGATCATAAGCATACTTTAACCGGAAGCCATTTTCCGCGCTTGCGCAGACGGCTTCCACCGTGTCAACGAGTCATTGCCGATAAACATAGTTGTGGTGTTTCTGATTGGATACATTTCAAATAATGCATAACAACCACGGGCGCCATCTTGGCTTCATGACCAAAGGTCAGTCTGCCATTTTGAAATCGCAGAGAGAGGGTAAGATTCCCTTCAGTCTTTGAAAAATTTAATTTCTTGTGATATAAGTTAGTAATTGTATATTTTTAGCTTGATCGGTTAATATCTTAATGTTTTTATATAGATTTTCGGATTCTGCATGCAATTTTACATTTATATGGTAAGTTTCATCGCTCGAGTCGCTTCCTAAGTGGTACAAAAACATTGTTTTTTCGCACAGGTTTTTCCCATTGAAAATCAATGGGCTGAATGGCGATGATACACCACTCATATCTATCGGTTATTTTAAGCTTGATCGGATAATATCTTAATATTTTTATATGCATTTTCGGATTCTGCATGCAATTTTACATTTATTTGGTTAGTTTCATCGCTCGAGTCGCTTCCTAAGTGGTACACAAATTTTTTGTTTGCCCACAGGTTTTTGCCATTGAAAATCAATGGGCTGAATGGCGACGACGCACCACTCATAGCATGAACCATCAGATTTTTAAATTTGAGTATTTTCTAATGGGACCACCACCAAAAGATAGGCCTTGAGAAACCGAATCTAATGGTACCAAGATGATGCATGTATGTCAGTTAGAAGCGAAGATATACAACTTTGAGTGTCAAGATCATTAACGCAGAAATTGACACAAAAGATCTCTTCTGCACATTTTTTTTTCGTGTCCGAACCAAGGTCATAGCAGAAGTTATCAAAACTAGAGTAGTTTGTTTATTTTTAAACGAACATCCTAGCAACCATACACGAACATCCTAGCAACCATACATCATTGCGATCGGTGTAGCGAAGCCTAACCGCTCATGTCATATATTTTTACATATGATGTAACATTATCTAATTAGCATATAAAAATGGCCGCCAATTACTTATTATATTAATTAATTACCAAGTGCATTCTTTATATTATGTTTAAACCCTGGCACGTAATATATTGTATTATGCGGAATGATGCTACGCACATAATGGGTTAATTCCTGTTTAGATAGTATGCAACATTATCTAATTAGCATATAAAAATGGCCGCCAATTAGTTATTATATTAATTAATTACCAAGTGCATTCTTTATATTATGTTTAAACCCTGGCACGTAATATATTGTATTATGCGGAATGATGCTACGCACATAATGGGTTAATTCCTGTTTAGATAGTATGCAACATTATCTAATTAGCATATAAAAATGGCCGCCAATTAGTTATTGTATTAATTAATTACCAAGTGCATTCTTTATATTATGTTTAAACCCTGGCACGTAATATATTGTACTAGCTGACACGGCCCGGCTTCGCCCAGACTCTGGTGGGGAGCATCTCATTTAATTCATATAAGTAGTCATATAAGCTCCCGTTCCCGACTGTCTGTCTGTCTGTCTGTCTATCTATCTGTCTGTCTGTCTGTCTGTCTGTCTGACCCGGCCCAGCCCATGGTGGAGAGCATCTCATTTAAATCATATAAGTAGTCATATAAGATCCCGTTCCCGACTATCTGTATGTCTGTCTGTCTTGGGTAAATGGAGGAGGGAGGAGGAAGAGGGAGGTGGAGGAGGGAAGAGGAGGGAGGAGGAGACAGGAGGAATAGGAGGGGGGAGGAGGGATTAGGAAGAGGAGGGAGGAGTAGGGTGGAGGAGGAGGGGGAGGAGGAGGGAGGAGGAAGAGGGAGAAGGAGGGAGGAGGAGATCGCAGGAGGAGGAGGAGGAGGAGAGGGAGGAGGAGGAGGGAGAGGGAGGAGGAGGGAGGAGGAGGAGAGAGTAGGCGGAGGGAGGAGGCGGAGGGAGCAGGAAGAGGGAGGAAGAGGGAGGAGGAGGAGGGAGGAGAAGGAGGAGGGAGGAGTAGAGAGTGGGAGGAGGGAGGAGGCGGAGGGAGGAAGAGGGAGGAGGAAGAGGGAGAAGGAGGAGGGAGGAGAAGGAGGGAAGAGGATGAGAGGGAGGAGGAGGAAGAGGGAGGAGGAGGAATGTGAAGGGAGGAGGAGGGAGGAGGTAGAGGGAGGAGGAGGGAGGAGGATAGAGGAGGAGGAGGGATGAGGAGGAAGAGGGAGGAGGAGGAATGTGAAGGGAGGAGGAGGGAGGAGGTAGAGAGAGGAGGAGGAGGGAGGAGGAGAATGGAGGAGGAGGGATAAGGAGGAGAGGGAGGAGGAGGGGGAGGAGGAGGGAGGAAGAAGGAGGAGGGAGGAAGACGGATGAGGGGGAGGAGGGAGGGGTAGGAGGGGGAGGAGGAGAAGGGAGGAGAAGGGAGGAGGAGGAGGGAGCAGGAGGAAGGAGGAGGGAGGAGGAGGAGGAAGAGGGAGGAGGAGGGAGGAGGAAGAGAGAGGAGGGAGGAGGAAGAGAGAGGAGGGAGGAGGAGGGAGGAAGAGATAGGCGGAGAGAGGAGGAGGAGGGAGGAGGAGGAGTAGGGATGAACAGGAGGGAGGAGAAGGGAGGAGGAGGGATTAAGAGAAAGAGGGGGGAAAGGGGAGAAGGAGGAGGAAGAGGGATGAGGAGGGAGGAGGAGGGAGGAGGGAGGATGAGGAGGAGGGAGGAGGAGGAGGGAGGATGGTGAAGGAGGAGGAGGAGGAGGGAGGAGGGTGAAGGAGGAGGAGGAGGGGGAGGAGGGAGGGGGAGGAGGAGGGAGGAGGAGGGATTAGGAGGAGGAGGGAGGAGGAGAACGTAGGTGGGGGAGGATGAGAAGGGAGGAGGGAGAGGGAGGAGGAGGGAGGAGGAGGAGGGAGGAGGTGGAGGGAGAAGGAGGAGGGAGGAAGAGGTAGAAGGAGGAGGGAGAAGGAGGGGGGAGGAGAAGGAGGAATAGAAGGGAGGAGGAGGGATTAGGAAGAGGAGGGAGGAGTAGGGTGGAGGAGGAGGGGGAGGAGGAGGGAGGAGGAAGAGGGAGAAGGAGGGAGGAGTAGAGAGTGGGAGGAGGGAGGAGGCGGAGGGAGGAAGAGGGAGGAGGAAGAGGGAGAAGGAGGAGGAGGGAGGAGGTAGTAGGATGATTGATTGCCATCCCACCAGGTTAATATGTTATCGCGGACCTCAGAGAGAAGTGTCTATGTAGAAGACCATTTCCTGGACGTACGTATTTTGGGAGGGGGAGGAGGGAGGAGGGAGGAGGAGGAAGAAGAAAAAAAAACTACGACAGTTGGCATCTCAGGAATGAAAGGAAGGCGTGTAGAAAATTTCATCTCAATCGGATGGGCCGTTCGCGAGCGTATAAAGGACATACATACATACATACATACAGACAGAGATACGGACATCCTAATTTATATATAAGATTATGCGGAATGATGCTACGCACATAATGGGTTAATTCCTGTTTAGATAGTATGCAACATTATCTAATTAGCATATAAAAATGGCCGCCAATTAGTTATTATATTAATTAATTACCAAGTGCATTCTTAATATTATGTTTAAACCCTGGCACGCAATATATTGTATTATGCGGAATGATGCTACGCACATAATGGGTTAATTCCTGTTTACATAGTATGCAACATTATCTAATTAGCATATAAAAATGGCCGCCAATTAGTTATATTAATTAATTTATGTGTTTACAATCACGACACTCAAAGTTGCATATCTTCGCTTCTAATTGACATAACATGCATCATCCTGGTACCATTAGATTCGGTTTCTCAAGGCCTATCTTTTGGTGGTGGTCCCATTAGTAAATACTCAAATTTAAAATCTGATGGTTCATGCTAAAATATATATCTTTATATAATGAGAGGAGGAGCGACTGGCCGAGAGGCTAGAATGCCGGACTCTCATTCGGGAGACCCGGATTCGATCCCTCGGTACGGTATCGGATTTTTTTCTGTCGGGGGCAAAAAGAAAATCCTAACCTGCACAGTTCGCGGCGACTGCACTAGCCAGGCGGCCTTAATTCCTCAGGCTCAAAGACCCCCCCCCCCCCCCTGCCATACACCGCAAGGTACTGTATTGGCAATAAATGACAGTTTTTTTATAATGCATTAATAATGACAAATGACAAAGACCTGTGCGCAAAAACAATATTTTTGTACCACTTAGGAAGCGACTTGAGTGGTGAAACTCAAGAAATAAATGCAAAATTGCATGCAGAATCCGAAAATGCATATAAAAATATTAAGATATTAACCGATCAAGCTTAAAATAAGCGATAGATATGAGTGGTGCGTCGTCGCCATTCAGCCCATTGATTTTCAATGGCAAAAACCTGTGGGCAAACAAAAAATTTCTGTACCACTTAGGAAGCGACTCGAGCGATGAAACTAACCAAATAAATGTAAAATTGCATGCAGAATCCGAAAATGCATATAAAAATATTACGATATTAACCGATCAAGCTTAAAATAAGCGATAGATATGAGTTAAATTAACAACTATGTTAGACTAGGTTAATCTTTCAACTGTTTTGGATAGAAAGAACAAAATATCGGCACATTCAAGATACAAAAAAAAAAAAAACTTCATCTAGATATACATCCAGTAGAGTAGAAAAGATTAAAGAAAATACATGAATTATGAAAATTTACAATAAAAGTCCTGACTGCTAAAACAATTAATAAGCAAAAGACCTTCGCAAAATGGAAAACAAAAAACAATCCAATACTGAAATACTTCAGTAAATAAAAGAAACAAAACAAAAAATTTTAGTTGCATCCATGCCAGTAAACAAGCTCAAGTCTAAAAGGACGTTAGGGATTTCCTGTTTCTTACAGAAACTTGCTCAGTCTTTGAATTGTGATATAGTTAAAGTTTGAAAAGTCATTTATTTTATGTTTGTTTTGTTTCCTTAAAATTAACTTGGTTATAAAAGGAATATTTTAAAAAGTGTAACCAGGACAAAATGAAACAAAGTTTGGTTACTGGTCAAAACTAATGACCTTCCATCCTTTAAGATTTATGTTTCTTCTCATATTCCACGCCATGTGGCATTAGTGATGATCATGTCTGCCCACTGCCTTCTGCTTCATGTACTGCCAATAATTTCTGATACTGATGTTCCTCCATGCCATGATATCAGACCGTTTAGAGTATTTTCTCTTGGTTTCCCCTTGTCCCTCTTCCTCTCCATATTTTGCATTGTCACCATGTAGTCATGATCATCATCATGTGCCATGCCGATAAGCGTGGGCGATCATGTTTCGCCATCTCACTTGATCACCAGAGTCGTGGATCAGCTCTGTGTTCTTGTCTCGACCATGCCACTTGGCCAAGTCATCCAGGTATTTACTTCTCTGCCTTCCCTAGTTCTCTTCCCCTTAATCTTGCCAGTTGTCACCAAGTTCTCCAATGTATTTCTTCTCATAACGTGACTCAAAAATCAGTTTACAATTTTGATTTGTTTCTTGTAGGACTTGGTCATTGGTTTTTCTGTCTGTCCATGGGTCTGTCCATGTAATGATATGCTAACAGTAAGTCAACTGTCACCTTCTGATGTGGGCAACCAGTTCTCTTTGTGAAGGAACTTCTTTCAAGATATCCTAATTACTCTTTCTGTCCATCCATGGTAATCTCATCATTCTTTTATAAAGCCACATCTCAGGAGACTCTACATCAGTGGTTCTCAACCTTTTTTTGGCCCATGCCCCCCTTCACCTTAATTTTAGAACGTCATCCTCCCCCCCCCCCCTTTCGTATTTCCTCCCTAAAAATTACCCCCTGCCCCTACACAGTATACGTAATAATTGAAGCTAAATCTAATAGCACATACTAGACATCTACATAAAACGTGATTTGCGGATCTACTTACATTATAAAATGAATTTCAGAAGGGTGATACGTACAGAACCGTAAAGTATGAAGGGAAAAACAATATCAAGTAATCGGTTCTTGTATTAACGCAATCTAGAAATAATCTTAATTTCCCCCCCTGGAAACCCTAAAATTCCCCCCTGGGGGGGGGGGGGGGGGGAGAATTTTCCCCACCGGTTGAGAACCACTGTTCTACATGATTCTTCACTTTTCTGCTAATTGTCCATGATTTGCCACTATAAATTAGTTCTGGCTCATTACAGCTCTTAAAAACCCCTTTCCTCATCTCAGCTGACAGAGACATACTGCACAGAATGTTCTTCATCTTGTGACATTGTTTTGTTGTTGTTAATTAGGCTCTGCTACATGTCACTTCCTTAATATATCTTCCATCTGTTGTTAATTAGGCTCTGCTACATGTCACTTCCTTAATATATCTTCCATCTGTTGTTAATTAGGCTCTGCTACATGTCACTTCCTTAATATATCTTCCATCTGTTGTTAATTAGGCTCTGCTACATGTCACTTCCTTAATATATCTTCCATCTGTTGTTAATTAGGCTCTGCTACATGTCACTTCCTTAATATATCTTCCATCTGTTGTTATTACAATGTTTATGTTATGTTTAGTAAAATAGAAATTAAAAATTAAAAACTGGAAATTTCACCAACTGATACCCACACGTTCAGAAGAGGTTAACGAGCCGTCTATATCCTCAAGAAATTTGTTTCGAGGGACAATACGAATAATTGAGCTGTTGTTGAGGCTGTTGTTCCTACTTTTTCTGTTGTTACTTCTGCTTGCTGATTTATTTTTGTTCCCCTGCTTAACAAAATCTGGCTGACTCTGTCACAAGTTGGAGGTCAAAATTATCAAGATTATAAACTCTGTCAGTGAAAGTTGGGTTGCAAGTCAAAATTACTAAGACTATAGACGTTAATAGCACATATCTATTTATATTGTAGATTCTCTCCTATAAGAAGGGATTATGGGCACAATTTGCAATCCTGCATTTGAAACACAACTGTGTGTGATATGTCAGCAGACCCCCTTGCACTGATTTTCATACAATGGTATGAGTGGCAGCCATTCAGAAAGCATTGGCAAACTACTGAACACAAACTTGCCAGAAATCACAGACAGCCATAAAAATGCTGGGGTTGACTGTGGTGTCCTGTAAACGATATGCAACTAATATTTCTTTTAAGACTCCGTCAGCACAAATTTAGTTGCAAATCAGAATTACCAAGATGATAGACTTTGATAGTACAAGTTGAGTTAAAAGTCAACATTACTAAGATCATAGACTGCCAGCACAAGCTTGAGTTGCAAGTCAAAATTATCAAGATTATCAATAAGTACAAGATGAGTTCAAAGTTAAAATTACCAAGAATATAAACTTTGACAGAACAAGTTGGTTGTTAGTCAAAATTTTACAGATGATAGACTGTTATTGCAAGTTGAATTGCAAATCCAAACTACCAAGATTATAGATTTTGATAGTACAAATTGAGTTAAAATTCAACATTACTAAGATCATAGACTGCCAGCACAAGCTGAGTTTCAAGTCAAAATTATCAAGACAACTTTGACAGTACAAGTTGGGTTGCTAGTCAAAATTACCAAGATTATAAACTTTGATAGCATAAGATGTGTTGCTTGTCAAAATTATACAGATGATAAACTATCGTTGCTAAGTAGAGTTGCTTGTAAAAATTATACAGATGATAGACTATCATTGCAAGTTGCGTTGCTTGTCAAAATTATACAGAAATAGACTGTCATTGCAAGTTGCATTGCTTGTTAAAATTATACAGGTTATAGACCGCCAGTACATGTCTCATAAGAAAAATTTCAAAGAATTCAGAATGTGCAATTCATAAACTACTGAATTATTTCTTTCCCACCCAACCCTGTCATACACAATTGTCATCATTACCAAGATCACACAATTACGTAAATGTCACCAACATAATTTATCCTCACAGACAAATGCTGTCAACACCAACATAATATACCTTCACAGACATATGCTGTCAACACCAACATAATATACCTTCACAGACATATGCTGTCAATACCAACATAATATATCCTCACAGACAAATGCTGTCAACACCAACATAATATACCTTCACAGACAAATGCTGTCAACATCAACATAATATATCCTCAAAGACAAATGCTGTCAACATCAACATAATATACCTTCACAGACAAATGCTGTCAACATCAACATAATATACCTTCACAGACAAATGCTGTCAACATCAACATAATATACCTTCACAGACAAATGCTGTAAACATCAACATAATATATCCTCACAGACAAATGCTGTCAACACCAACATAATATACCTTCACAGACAAATGCTGTCAACATCAACATAATATACCTTCACAGACAAATGCTGTCAACACCAACATAATATACCTTCATAGACAAATGCTGTCAACACCAACATAATATATCCTCACAGACAAATGCTGTCAACACCAACATAATATACCTTCACAGACAAATGCTGTCAACACCAACACAATATACCTTCACAGACAAATGCTGTCAACACCAACATAATATACCTTCACAGACAAATGCTGTCAACACAAACATAATATACCTTCACAGACAAATGCTGTCAACACCAACATAATATACCTTCACAGACAAATGCTGTCAACACCAACATAATATACCTTCACAGACAAATGCTGTCAACACCAACATAATATATCCTCACAGACAAATGCTGTCAACATCAACATAATATATCCTCACAGACAAATGCTGTCAACACCAACATAATATACCTTCACAGACAAATGCTGTCAACACCAACATAATATACCTTCACAGACAAATGCTGTCAACACCAACATAATATATCCTCACAGACAAATGCTGTCAACATCAACAAAATATATCCTCACAGACAAATGCTGTCAACACCAACATAATATACCTTCACAGACAAATGCTGTCAACACCAACATAATATACCTTCACAGACAAATGCTGTCAACACCAACATAATATATCCTCACAGACAAATGCTGTCAACACCAACATAATATATCCTCACAGACAAATGCTGTCAACACCAACATAATATACCTTCACAGACAAATACTGTCAACATCAACATAATATATCCTCACAGACAAATGCTGTCAACATCAACATAATATACTTTCACAGACAAATGCTGTCAACACCAACATATCTTCCAGATTTGACAGACAAACAACTTCCCATTGACCCAGATAGAAAAATTCCAGATTTGACAGACAAACAAACAACTTTCCATTGTCCAAGATATAAAATCCAAGATTTGACAAACAACTTCTCATTGTTCTAGCTGGAAAAATCCCAGATTTGACAGACAAAAAAACAACAACTTCCCCTTGTCCCAGACAGAAAAATCTCAGATTTCACAAACTTCCCATTATTCTAGCTGGGAAGATCCTAGGTTTGACAGACAAACAAACAACTTCTTATTGTCCCAGAGTTTAAAAAATCCCAGAATTGACAGACAAACAAACAACTTCCCATTGTCCCAGATATAAAAATCCCAAATTTGACAAACTTCCATTGTCCCTGATAGAAAAATCCCAGAATTGACAGACAAACAAACAACTTCCCATTGTCCGAGAAAGAAAAATCTAAGATTTCACAAACAACTGCCAAATTTGAGAGACAAACAACTGACTTCCCACTGTCCCATGTGGAAGAATCTTACATATGATGAACACAAGACATACCACTGTCCCCTGCACAAGAAGCTCAGACTTCACTATGCTCACTGGCTTCAGAAATGTTTTATTTGCACAGTCAATGATAATGTTTGGCACTCCCAGTTCTTCCTTTTTATCCTCTTCTACTTCCACATTCTCTACTTCCTCGGGCACTTGGCTAGTCTGAAATGAAACCAGAAAAATTTTATTTGCACAGTTTATTGATTTTTAGTCAATGAATTTCTCCTGGGCGGAATCGTTCAGCTAATATTATCTCACAAATTTACACGTCATTCATTCAGTAGTATAACCTTTGCAGAACCTCACTCCCATAACAAAACTTCTCGGTCACAAGCTAGATGTCTCGATACACCCATCTGGAGATCATCTGCCACATCCGGCACCCTTCTTCTCTTTGGCCTTCCTCTTCCTCTCTTCCCGAGAATATACCCCTCCATTATTGTTCTCTCCAAACTTTCATGACGTTTCAAGTGACCAAAAATATTTCAGTTTTTTTTTTTTTGGTCTTTAGTAGCCAACCTTCTTCAGTATTCAGATCTTGTCGTATGGATGTATTTGTTCTTTTCTGTATCCGAGATATTCTTAGAACCCGACTATAACATTTATATTCAAAGGCATTTATGCACTGTTCAGCATGTTTGGTAAGTGTCCAGGTCTCACAGGCGTATGTTGCAATGGGAAAGATGCATGCTCTTAAACATCTAATTTTTGTAGTTCTATCTGTCTCACTCCAAATTTTATTCAGTTGTCGGTCATTTACACTTCAGCTAACATTATATGAGCCATGGGACCATATTGGCTAGATGCTTGCCTGCCAGCCCTATGGTGATGTGTTGAAATCCACATTAGGGCAGATTTTTAAAATTTGATCTGGGCTTCCAGATTTAACAAACCTAAAATTAGTATTAGGAAAGATGGCCAGCTTGGTACTGATCACATCACCCACTAATTACTGATTGGCCTATTCAAATATGGGTCAAGCACCATATGCCCATTGGCATATTAAATGGTCCTTGACTTACTTACTTTACATAAAATTATATCTTGTATTACAAGTCTGGCTGCTTCTCATATTACAATTTCAGCTTACATTACCTCTTATCACATACAAGTTCAGCGTACATTACGTACTTTTTTTTGGTTACATATCCTTTATAGAGGAAAGAGGCATTGGAGAACATCGTGACAACTGGAAAGATCAAGGGGAAGAGAGGCAAAGGCAGACCAAGAGAAATGATGCTGGATGGATTGAGACTGTAGCATGGAGGAATATCAGCAGCAGAGTTGATTCAGAAAACCAAAGACCGAGATTTGTGGAGAGCCATGAATGCCTACGCCACCTGGCAGGGCACTTGATGATGATAATGATGAACCTTTACGGGACATTGCAGTCAACACCAGCATTTTTCAGCTGCTGTTGATGTCTTGGCAAGTTTTACGTTCAGTAGTTTGCCATTGCTTTCTGAACGACCGGTTCACATACCCTTGTAAGTAACCAACACAATGCGATCCGCTGCCGAATCTCACGCAGCTGATTTTTGTACGAGAGTATACAGGATTACGAACAACGTCCTTAATTCCTACACCAGGGAGACCGGCTTACTTACTTTACATAACATTATATCTTGTATTACAAGTTTAGTTAATGCTGCTTCTCATATCACAGTTTCAGCTTACATTGCTTCTCATTTCAAGCAAGTCCAGTTTATATTACCCCTCAAATTACAAGTCCAGCTTATATCAGCCCTCATATTACAAGTCCACCCAACATTACCTCTCATACTATAGTTCATCCAACATTACCTCTCATATTATAGTCCAGCTACCATTACCTCTCATATTACAGTTCATCCAACATTATCCTCTTATTATAGTCCAGCTAATATTACCTCTCAAATCATATGTTCAGATAAGATTGCGTCTTGTATAACAAAATCCAACTAATGTTACCTGTTGAACAGTTCTGCAGTATGCACCTGATGAGATACAGAAAAGTATCCCAGACATTAAACTGTACTATACACTGTTCACGTCTTCATTATTCATATTCACTACACGAAAATGTCTGGAATTTACCATTTCTAATCGTGTAACAAGATGTAAAGAGCCAGTTATCATCCACATCTACTTTCTCTTCAGCTGAACTTTTGAAGTTAACTGTTCAAGTATCAACATCAACTTTCTCTTCAGCTGAACTTTTGAAGTTTAGTGTCAGAATATCAATATCTGAGAACAGTAATGTTGGCAAGAGTGCTACATTAAGTAATTCTAATACTGTGTTCAACAGAAAATAAGAGTTTAAAAGTAGTAACAACAAGTAAATAAAAACTACCTTAGGTGCTTTCTCTTCAAGCTCCTTCTCCTGCTTGTGTCGATCTTGCTCTTTCTGCCTCTCCTTCTCCAGTTTGTCTGCAGACAAATGAACATGATAGAAAAAGAACACATCAACAAACCCAAACACAGTCATAGAAAAACATCAACAAACCCAAACACAATCACAGGAACACATCAACAAACCCAAACACAATCATAGTAACACATCTACAAACAAAAACACAATCATAGGAAGACATCTACAAACCCAAACACAATCATAGGAACACATCTACAAACCCAAACACAATCATCATGTGCCACACTGTCTAGCTTCAGTTAGTTAGTTAGTCGACAGATCATCCTCACTGCACATCGAACCATTCAGCCCATAAGTGCTCGGATCCCCTCCTCAGCAAATCCCGCAGTGTGAAGCAGCTAACGACACCAGTTCTGTGTTGGTTTATCAATCTTCTTTGGCTTCCTGCATAGTGTTCTTGTTTGGCCACACCTCTTTTAATTTGCTGTTCTCGCAGTCTGACTATGGTTGTAGATTCGCAGTCATCACTTGGTTCTCGCAAAAATTTTACTTCTCATAGAGCATTCAGAATGTCATGGCACGTCCGCCCTCCACAGTAGCCTTACCTGCAAGCTTGTCAGCCCACTCATTTCTTTGTACTTCAGCATGCCCTGGCATGAAGATGAAACTAATCTTTGCCAGCCAAGACCACTCCAGAGACAGCAACCACTCTCTTCGGATCCACCCCGTCTCTATCCTCTTGAGCATGCTCATTGAGCCTCTAAGGAAACATGCCCTAGTCTAGCTTCAGCCAGCCACCAATACATGTATTCAAAGCAATGTTTTCCTGTTGTGAATTTAAACAAAGAAAACACAAGCAAGTGATTGTACAGTTTATTGCTTGGTATATTTTCCTGTAGGTTATCAGTAATGCTGATGAAAAATCTGCCTTGACGGGTGTTCAATCACATGACCTTTGGGCTGGCAGGAAAGTAGGTCAGCCACTGTGCTACCGCAGCTAGACTGAGTATCTATTACATGTTAGAGGTCAGCATGACTGAATGGATAAGAGTGTATACTCTTAACTTTCCGGTGTGCTGATGCCAAGGTAGCGGGTTCAACCCCTACACCGGCCAGCTGGACAAAAATGTTGACTTCTCATTCTTGGATGCTGGTAATAGGGGAAGATAATCCACAAGTAAACTTCAGTCCAGTACACTAGAGTAGTAGCACGTGAATAGACAATGCTTGAGTTCACAGCGAGCGAATAAAAATAAAACCAAAACTATAACTTTCATGTCATTACATGTAATATCATCCTATTCACACACTCCCTGACCAGCAGTGCACCTTGCAGGATCGTTAAACTATGTCTCACAATTCCTGACACACTGAGTTGAGGTTTCTAAATCAGTGCAGGTGATTTGTAAGCACACTGCTTTGCCTTAACGTCAATGGTATGAGGTGTCAGCTGTTCAAAAAACAATGGCAAACTACTGAAATAAAATTGCCAAGTAAATCATCAATGGCTAACACATGCTGGGATTTATAACAACATCCTGTAAAAGACACGCAATTAAGTTGTTTTTATTCACATACTACAAAGAAGTAGAAAGAAGAATTCAGTGACTTGCCAGTTGTAACTTCTACTAAAACACCAAATCATCTCAAACAAAAATACAATTGATTAATAGCATATTTATGCCAGCTGTCTTTTAGCAGTGTCAAAACATGGTACCTAAAGAAACATCAAGAACAACAAATCACGTCATGTGAAATGAGGTCACCACCCAGTGGCTTATCGTGGGCATAACTTTTCCCACATAGCAGTATTTCCTAAATTTCTCTCTATCATAAGCCAAATGCCTGCATCTTTTGCTGCAATATTTTTTCTATATTCCTCTCTATCATGAGACAAATGCCTGCATCTGTTGCTGTCATGTTTTCTACATTTCTTTCTATTATAAACCAAATGCTTCCATCTGTTGCTGCAATATTTTCTATATTCCTCTCTATCATAAGACAAATGCCTCCATCTGTTGCTGTCATGTTTTCTAAATTTCTCTCTATCATAAGCCAAATGCCTGCATCTGTTGCTGCAATATTTTTCTGTATTCCTCTCTATCATGAGACAAATGCCTGCATTTGTTGCTGTAATGTTTTCTACATTCCTCTCTATTATAAGCCAAATGCCTCCATTTGTTGCTGTGATGTTTTCTATATTCCTCTCTATCATAAGACAAATGCTGCCATCCATTGCTGTCATGTTTTCTACATTCCTCTCTGTCATAAGCCAAATGCCTCCATCTGTTGCTTTCATGTTTTCTATATTCCTCTCTATCATAAGCCAGATGCCTCAGTCTATTGCTATCATGTGTAAATTATCATATTTTGAACCCATCTTCAATGTCATCTTCCTCTTCTCCAGTTTCCCTGTACACCTCCTTCAATAATTACCATCCTTGACCTCAAGACAAGTCTGCAGGTGCTCAGATTCTCCTTCCAACAAATGCATCAGCATTCGGTGGCTAATAGTGCCAGTTCTGTTTTGCTTGACAAGCCTCTAATTTTCCTGATGTGTTTCGTATGTCTAGCCCTGCCATGTCTCTCATTCTGGACAACAATGTGGATGGACATGTGTCAAGGTCCTCTGCTCTTAACAGCTCTCAAAGGGCATAAAAAATATCTGCACGATCCATGGGCTGGCCTTACATAGGGGATGTAGAGCCAGCAAGTTTATCAGCTCGTTTGTTAACTTTACTCTCATATATCCTGGAATGAAAATGAAGGTGACTCTACGAACAGCAGACTTCTGCAGTGATTCAATCCACTGTCCCTTGTGGCAAGATGACAGGACACTTTTTCATCCATTAGGATGAAAGGTGCATTTTCCCATTTCTTTATGTCTCAAGCATGAGTGTCTCGGTGGATCATGAAATGGTGTTCGTGAACGCGAGTCTGTCTCCCGTTGGTGCCTGGCAGTAATAATTCACATATTGCAACTTTCAAAATAATTGCATGTAATATCAGCTGATATTGTCTGACTATTCATCAACAAATCAAACACTAAATAAATCTGGCAACAGGAGATACCGTAGTAAAAACCACATATATTACTTTAATGTGCTGACATAAACAGTATTACTTTCATGTGTTAACTTAGCTTGTGTTACTTTCATGTGTTCACAAAACATGTCTTTCATATGTTGAGATCGTAAGTGTTACATTCATGAATACTTATTTTGTTTAAAAGTCTTTCTAGGGATGCAGGTTAATTTGCTATTTTCTCTGAAAATGTTTCACTACAGTTTCTCCTCATCTGTTTTCTTTACTGTCATTTTAACATGATCACCATCCTGGCAGCTGGCGTAGGCGTTCATGTCTCTCCACAGATCTTGGTCTTTGGTGTTCTGGATCAGCGCTGCTGATGGTATTCCTCCATGCCACTGTCTCAGTCCACACATCATAATTTCTGTTGGTCTGCCTCTGCCTCTATTCCCCTTGATCTTTCCAGTTGTCACACTGTTCTTCGATGCCTCTCTTCTCATTACATGACCAAAGAAAGCTGTTTGTCTCTTTCTTATTGTTGTATATAATATTCTAGTTTCATTAGCCTCTTCAGGCAATTGTTGTTAGTTACTCTGGCAGTCCAAGGAGTTCGCAACATTTATCTCAAGAACCATATCTTTGTTGCTTCCAAGTTAATTGTAACAAGCATTTTAACACAAGATTAAAACAAGTTGCTTCAACGGTGAACAATTTTTCCAAATAGTAACATGATTTCAAAGAGGAAAATGCTTTCAAAATGAACCAAATTTTCAATGAGAACTATTATTTCTATGTAAAATATACTTGCAAAGTGTGCATGCTTTCAAAGTGAACTATGCTTTCAATGAGAACTATGATATCTAAGTAAATTATACTTGCAAAGTGTGCATGCTTTCAAAGTGAACTATGCTTTCAAAAAGATATGTGCTTTAAATGTAAATTATACTTTTAAAGTGAACTGTGCTTTCTATGTGCACTATTCTGTGAATGCGTACCAAAATCAATGTGTACTGTTATTTTACTCTGCACTATACTTTTGCTGTGCACAATGCTGTTAATGTATACTACATTTCCAGTCTGACTTATGCAACTTTCTATATGAGATATGCATTCAATGTGAACTATGCTTTCAATATGAACTACACTTTCAGTGTGAACTAAGCTTTCAATGTGCACTATTTTTTCAATGTACATTAAATTTTCAATGTGCACTACGCTCTCAATGTGAACTATGCTCTCAATGTGAACTAAACTTTCAATGTGAACTACACTCTCAATGTGAACTACACTCTCAATGTGAACTACATTCTCAATGTGAACTAAACTCTCAATGTGAACTACACTCTCAATGTGAACTACACTTTCAATGTGAACTACACTTTCAATGTGGACTACACTCTCAATGTGAACTACACTCTCAATGTGAACTACACTCTCAATGTGAACTAGACTCTCAATGTGAACTAGACTCTCAATGTGAACTAGACTCTCAATGTGAACTACACTCTCAATGTGAACTACACTCTCAATGTGAACTACACTTTCAATGTCAACTACACTTTCAATGTGAACTACACTCTCAATGTGTACTACACTCTCAATGTGAACTACACTCTCAATGTGAACTACACTCTCAATGTGAACTAAACTCTCAATGTGAACTACACTCTCAATGTGAACTACACTTTCAATGTGGACTACACTTTCAATGTGGACTACACTCTCAATGTGAAATACACTTTCAATGTGAACTACACTCTCAATGTGAACTACACTCTCAATGTGAACTAGACTCTCAATGTGAACTACACTCTCAATGTTAACTACACTCTCAATGTGAACTAAACTCTCAATGTGAACTACACTCTCAATGTTAACTACACTCTCAATGTGAACTAAACTTTCAATGTGAACTACACTCTCAATGTGAACTAAACTCTCAATGTGATCTAAACTTTCAATGTGAACTAAACTTTCAATGGGAACTAAACTCTCAATGTGATCTAAACTCTCAATGTGAACTACACTCTCAATGTGAACTAAACTTTCAATGTGAACTAAACTTTCAATGGGAACTAAACTCTCAATGTGATCTAAACTCTCAATGTGAACTACACTCTCAATGTGAACTAAACTTTCAATGTGAACTACACTCTCAATGTGAACTAAACTTTCAATGTGGACTAAACTTTCAATGTGGACTAAACTTTCAATGTGCACTATAATTTCAATGTGAACTATGCTGTCAGTGTGAACAATGCTCTAAACCAGTGCCTCTCAACCAGTAGGTTATTCCCCCCCCCCCCCCCCCCCCCATGGGGGAATTTTAAGGTTTCCAGGGGGGGATTATCAAGATTATTTCAAGATCATGTTAATACAAGAACAGTTTACTTGATATTCTCTCTTCCCCCCCCCCCCCCCCCCCCAATACATCAGAGTTCTGTATTGCTTGCCCTTCTATAATTCATTTTATAACGTAAGTAGACCCGCAAATCACATTTTATGTAGACGTCTAGACTTGTTCTAGTATGTGTTATTAAATTTAGCTTCCATTTTTACATATACTGTGTAAGGAGGATTTATACGGAGGAAATACGGTTAGGGGGAAGGGAGGGGGGAAAGACATTCTGAACATTTGGTGAAGGGGTGCATGGGCCAAAAATGGTTGAGAACCACTGCTCTAAACCATCTCAACTCAAACAATGAACATAAAATTAGTTTACCAACGTCTGCAGTTTGCAGCATATCTGTGTAGTAAGAACATATATCAGCACTGTTAAAACCAGGATGATGATGATTATCACTAACTCCTAAGCCACAGTTGCTGACATATTGAGATAATTACTTGTGAAACCCTACCACTCTTACAAACTGGGCTACTTAGTCACTCCAGGACAATCATGAAGAAGATGATGATGATGATGATATTCCCATTAACTTCTACAGCTGTTATCTCCTATGCTTAACTGAACTGAACTGAACTGTTCCTATGAACAGGTTAAGAAAAAGAGTCTGGGAGAACAGGAAGCTTACTGCCAAAACAAAAGTCCTTGTCTATCAGGCCTGTGTCCTTAGTACTCTTCTCTATGGCAGTGAAACCTGGACAACTTACTCACACCAAGAGAAACGTTTAAACAGCTTTCATATGCGGTGTCTGCGAAGAATTCTTGGTATTAAGTGGCAAGACAAAATCACAAGTACTGAAGTATTGGAAAGATCAGGTTGTGTGACGGTTTATTCCATGCTCAGTCTTCGTAGACTTAGATGGATAGGACATCTTAGGAGGATGGATGATGGTAGAATACCAAAGGACATCTTTTTTGGTGGATTACAGATGGGTAAGAGATCTCAGGGTCGGCCTCTACTACGATACAAAGATGTATGTAAGCGGGATATGATTAATACAGGCATTGATAATGCACAGTGGGAGCAAGTCGCCGCTGAACGTGTTGCATGGAGGGCAAACATCAGAAATGGAATAAAGACAAAGAAGAAAATTATTGCAGATAAGTCACACAGCGAGCGTGTGAGCTGTAAGATGGTGCATGATGGTGGAAATGACCACATGTTCACATGCACCCACTGTGAACGGACATTTACAGCGCGAATTAGCCTTATCAGTCACATTCACTACCGCCATAGGTTTGATTGATTGATTGATTGATTTAGGAATCGACATCACAGCATTCGGAGCATTCCCATAAGTGCTCCGTCCCCATCCTCAGCAGCCAGCGAAGAGTTCCAACACTAATAGTACCAGTAGCAATCTGATAAGTCCGTCTCGCCTTTCCTCTGAGCGTTGAGCGTCGGCCAGATCCCTTCGTCACTCCTCGTTGTCTCATTTTTGCCAGACCATGGTAATCCATTTGCTCCTCCGAGGTGTGCACGTGCTCCCACAAGGCCGCAACCACGTCTGCCTTGTCATGTATCAATACTCCACCAAGTTCTGCAGAGCCAGCCAATCTGTCCTACTATTCATTTCCCAGGAACCCCCCATAGCAACCGCCATAGGTAATAGTTATTATGCCTTTTTAAAGCACAAACTATCATCTGTCAAGACGGCAAGGTGCCAATGAAATGTTATCTCCTATGATACTTATATCACCTCATACGAGGGTTGTTCAGAAAGTAATGTACCGCATTGCTTTTCTCAGCTAATAATGAAGATCAAAAGATGACATTTTGCACACTTCAAATTCAGCATGTACCTATTCTGTGCACCAAATTCCAACCTAACCGGCCAAATAATATGGATGTCCTAAACCGTTGAAATGGAGGCACATTGGGAGAAAGTCGCCGCTGAATGTGTTGCATGGAGGCAAACATCAGAAATGGAATAAAGACAAAAGAGAAAATTATTGCAGATAAGTCACACACCGAGCGTGTGAGACGTAAGATGGTGCATGATGACGAAAATGACCACGTGTTCACATGCACCCACTGTGGACAAACATTTACAGTGCGAATTGGCCTTATCAGTCACATTCGTTACCGCCATGGGTAATAGTTATTATGTCTTTTTGAAGCACAAACTATCGTCTGTCAAGACGGCAAGGTGCCAATGAGAATGTTATCTCCACTAATACCCCAATTAACTTCTGCAACTGTTATCCCTGATGATACTCCAGTTAATTTCTGCAACTGTTAACTCTTATCATATTACCATTAACGTCTACAGCTGTTATCACCAATGATCCTCCAATTAACTTCTACAACTGTTATCTCCAATGATACCCCCATTACTTTCTACAGCTGTATCTAATTAAACCTTCAATTTCTCCATATTTATGTTAGTTGTCTGTAATTTGTTTCAAAGGAAACTACTCACACCAAGGTGCCACTAATTATTTCTAATTTAATCATGCTTTCAAAGATCATAAACAGACCTTTCTGTTTGCTTTTCTTCACAGTAGCTAATTCTTTTATGTCTTCTTCAGATTTCTCTGAAGGTGACCATGGTCGGCGTAGTTGTAAGGTGGAACGATCCCAAAGCTCCAGCAGATCTTGAATATCCTTTTCAACTGCTTCAAAATTGGAGAATCTGTGTAATACAGAGGTTAGAATGAGTATTAGAAGTATCCGAAGGATGCAAATAAAATAAGTAATTGATTTCTGCTGGCTATGTGGTGAAGGAGGTACAAACACAATTCGTAATCCTGGTTTCTGTGTTCAAAACACAGATGCATGTGATTTGAAAGCAGACCATATTGCGTTGGTTTTCATATAATGGTATAAGTGTTGGTCATTCAGAAAGCAATGACAGACAACTGAACATAAATTTTGCAAGAAATCACAAACAGCCAAAAAATCTGGGGTTGACTGCGATGTCCTGTAAAGGATATGCAACTAGGATCTGATTTCTATTCTTGTTGTAGTCAGATTATCACATGGAGAATTTGCTGAGGTATCCAAGACCTCTGGATGTTTGGTACATGCTACAAGTTCAAGGGAGGTCTCTGTGACGATGTAGTTAAGTCCCATGTCTTGCACTCCAAGGGTCATGGGTTCATTTATGGACTCAACCATTCTGCTCACAAGTGCAAATTTTACGAAACATCCTAGAGGTCATCACTACAGCCACAGAGTTTGTACTCTACATGACACTTTCAGCAGGCTGCTCTGAGGAATGAGACCAAGCCTTATGGGATAAAACCTGGTGTAATGAACTTAACCTCTTGCCTTTAAATCTCCTTCTAAAACAAGTTCATGTGTTTGTAAACCAGAATGTTCGTGCATGTGGGCCATGTATCGTTAGCATATGTGTGTGTTATGCCCCATCAGTATAAGTGAGTTTTGACCCATCAATATAAGTGAGTTGTGTCCCATCAGTGTAAGTGAGTTGTGTCCCATCATTATAACAGAATTGTGTCTCATCAGCATAAGTAAGTTGTGTCCCATCAGTATAAGTAAGTTGTGTCCCATCAGTATAATTGACTTGTGTCCCATCAGTATAATTGTTTCCCATCAGAATAAGTAAGTTGTGTCCCATCAGTATAAGTGAGTTGTGTTCCATCAGTATAAGTGAGTTATGTCCCATCAGAATAAGTGAGTTGTGTCCCATCAGTATAAGTGAGTTGTGTCCCATCAATATAAGTGAGTTGTGTCCCATCAGTATAAGTGAGTTGTGTCCCATCAGTATAACTGAGTTGCGTCCCATCAGTATAAGTGAGTTGTGTTCCATCAGTATAAGTGAGTTGTGTCCCATCAGTATAAGTGAGTTGTGTTCCATCAGTATAAGTGAGTTGTGTCCCATCAGTATAAGTGACTTGTGTCCCATCAGTATAAGTGAGTTGTGTTCCATCAGTATAAGTGAGTTGTGTTCCATCAGTATAATTGAGTTGTGTCCCATCAGTATAAGTGAGTTGTGTCCCATCAGTATAAGTGAGTTGTGTCCCATCAGTATAATTGAGTTGTGTCCCATCAGTATAAGTGAGTTGTGTCCCATCAGTATAAGTGAGTTGTGTTCCATCAGTATAAGTGAGTTGTGTCCCATCAGTATAAGTGAGTTGTGTCCCATCAGTATAAGTGAGTTGTGTTTCATCAGTATAAGTGAGTTGTGTCCCATCAGTATAATTGAGTTGTGTCCCATCAGTATAAGTGAGTTGTGTTCCATCAGTATAAGTGAGTTGTGTCCCATCAGTATAATTGAGTTGTGTCCCATCAGTATAAGTGAGTTGTGTCCCATCAGTATAAGTGAGTTGTGTCCCATCAGTATAAGTGAGTTGTGTCCCATCAGTATAAGTGAGTTGTATCCATCAGTATAAGTGAGTTGTGTCCCATCAGTATAATTGAGTTGTGTCCCATCAGTATAACTGAGTTGTGTCCCATCAGTATAAGTGAGCTGTGTTCCATCAGTATAAGTGAGTTGTATCCATCAGTATAAGTGAGTCGTGTCCCATCAGTATAAGTGAGTTGTATCCATCAGTATAAGTGAGTTGTATCCATCAGTATAAGTGAGTTGTATCCATCAGTATAAGTGAGTTGTGTTCCCGTGTGTTGCCGAGGTCCATACGGGGGAGCAAAGAATTGTAACACTGTTGCCTACCATGCATGTCGTAAGAGGCGACTAAGGCGGATATGGTTCCGTCGCCCTGCTACTGAGTGAGTGCGTGGTGCGACACTGTGAGCTGTGAGTTTCACATGGAATGCTTTTACATCTGTCCACGGTTGTTTGTAGCGTGAACTGCATGTTTGGAATGATGGCGGCCGGCTGTTGCTGGATTGACTGGTTTGCCTTTTCGGTCTCACGAGTGCATTTTTCAGGAGATTCCTGAGAGTCGCCACTGGAGCTACGAAGTTTGTGCTTTGTGTGGCACTTTCAGCAGGTTGTTCTGTGGAGAGAGACCGAGCCATATGGGATAAAACCCAGGTCAATGAAGTTTTTCTGGTGACTGCCGTTTCCATCGACGATGAACTGTATTTTTCATGGAGGACTGTTGTGTTGGCATTCTGGCGGCGGCATTATGCACAGTGTACCTGTGCGGGCTGTTAGCTTGCTGATACTCCTGTCTATTCCATTGTTCACATTGGGCAGTGAGGAGCATTTTGTGTGATTTTCACTGGCACAGGAATGGAGCAATATGGGGACGATCCGTTGCCGTGAAGTTGGAACCACGACTAACTAACTAACTAAGAGTTGTGTCCCATCAGTATAAGTGAGTTGTGCCCCATCAGTATATGTGAGTTGTGTCCCAACAGTATAAGTGAGTTGTGTCCCAACAGCATAAGTGAGTTGTGTCCCAACAGCATAAGTGAGTTGTGTCCCATCAGTATAAGTTAGTTGTGTCCCATCAGTATAAGTGAGTTGTGTCCCATCAGTATAAGTGAGTTGTGTCCCATCAGTATAATTGAATTGTGTCCCATCAGCATAAGTGAGTTGTGTTCCATCAGTATAATTGAGTTGTGTCCCATCAGCATAAGTGAGTTGTGTTCCATCAGCATAAGTGAGTTGTGTCCCATCAGTATAAGTGAGTTGTGTTCCATCAGTATAAGTGAGTTGTGTTCCAACAGTATAAGTGATTTGTGTCCCATCAGTATAAGTGAGTTGTTTCCCATCTGTATATGTGAGTTGTGTTCCATTAGCATTACTAAGTTGTGTTCCATCAGTATAAGTGAGTTATGTCCCATCAGTATAAGTGAGTTGTGTCCCATCAGTATAAGTGAGTTGTGTCCCATTGATATAAACGGAAGAGAACAACTCCAAACATAATTCAGGAGCCAGTCCCTAATTCTTAGCAGCCAGCATATTCTGTTGTTGTTGCAAATAAAAAAAATCAATTGAAGATATATGCACTAGGTAATATTTTCCAGACACCATGGCAACAGGATGCCTGGATTTCTCTACCCCTGTATATAAGTGACTTGTGTGCCATAAGAATAGCTGAGTTATGCCCCATCAGTTGCATCAAGTGAGACAATTACACCAGCAAAAGATTGTTCAATACTATTATCAGTATGGATGACGATTCCTTATATCTGAGATGTGGCTGATTCAGTCAGAGGATTATTAATCTGAGGCTGGGATAGGCCCAAATTATAACTTCTCTACTGATATTTGATGGAGCAGGAGTAATGAAACAACAACAATTGGTCAGCTTGATGACGTTTAATGTGATCCAGTATTATTGGTTATGTCTTTGATTTATTTTTTCATGTTGTATCTATTATTCAGCATTTTAAATTGTGCCTGTGTTCAGATTTTCTGATAATGTATGACTCATGCAGTGTCCTCCCTTGTATGTGTGATCCAGTTTATTATAGTTGTATTCGTGAAATTTAGAACAAAGCTTCGCTTACCTCTGCATTAGCAGAATCTCAGCATCTTTAGCTGGATCTTTTTGTTCTTCCACAGCCGATTGGTCTGATTGATGTTTTGCGTCCTTTTTAGTTTTCTTCTTCCTGAAACAGAGCTCATTTCATTCAATAATGTCAAAAGGTGAAGCAGCAAAAACAACATAATATAGGGGAGGTCAGCATGGCTGAATGGATAAGAGCATACGCTCTTAAACTTCTGATGTGCTGATTCTGAGCTAGCTGGTTCAACCCCTACAGTGGTCATCTGGACTAAAATGTTAACTTCTCATCCTTGACTTGGAGATATAAATTACAATTACCTCAGGAGCTGACTGTGGATTTGCCTGATGGCGAGGGACACTGGTAATAGGGAAAGCTAATCCACATTCAAAAATCAATCCAGTACACAAGAAATAGCACATGTATGGACTACACTTGAGTTAAGCGAGTGGAAGTTTAAAAACAAGTCATAATAAAGCAAAAGTAATGTGGAAGATAAGCTCTACGGACCACTGAGTGAACTTAAAAAGTCAGTTAAGTTCATACAAGAGACAACATTGCAGATATACACAAATTTCAAGCAAACAAAAGAAGAAAAGGAAGCAAAAGTAATTTAATTAAAGGAGCTTTTGTAGTGCAGTGGCTAGCTTTCCCTATTACCAGTATCCCTTGCCATCAGGCGAACCCACTCTGACTACAGAGATACTTGTAATTTATGTCCCCAAGTCAAGGACGAGAAGTCAACATTTTAGTCAAACTCGTTACCTTGGCATCAGTATACTGCTGACCTCATATATGATAGGAATTATATGAAACAAGTAATATGGAACTGACATTTGTAATATGATGGAAGTAATATGAAAGAAGTTATATCAAAGTTGTACTATGATAGGAGCAATGTGGCAGAGGTAAAATGAATGAGGTTATATTGTAGTAGTAATTTAATAGGAGTAATATGAACGGGGTAATATGAAACAGGTTATATGATAGTAGAAATATGATGGAGGTAATATGAAAGAGGTTATATTATAGTAGTACTATGATAGGAGCAATATGGCAGAGGTAAAATGAAAGAGGTTATAGTAGTAATATGATAGAAGCAATATAAAAGAGGTAAAATGAAAGAGGTTATAGTAGTAATATGATAGGAGCAATATAAAAGAGGTAAAATGAAAGAGGTAATATGCAAGTGGCATTATGAAAATCTTCGTTCAGAAAGCAATGGCAAACTACTGAACGTAAAACTTGCCTAGTACATCAACAGCAGCTGAAAAATGCTGGTATTGACTGCAACATCCTGTAAGGGATATGCAACATTTAAAAAAAAAATTATGAAAGAGATTATAGTAGTAATATGATAGGAGCAATATAAAAGAGGTAAAATGAAAGAGGTAATATGAAAGTAGTATTATGAAAGAGGTTATATTAGTAATACGATAGGAGTAATATGACAAAGGTAATATGACAGGGTAAGAAAGCGACAGCGAGGGGTGATGAGGGGATCTGGCCGACGATCGATGCTCAGAGGAAAGGCGAGACGGACATGTTATCAGATTGCTACTGATACTATTAGTGTTGGAACTCTTCGCTGGCTGCTGAGGATGGGGACGGAGTGCTTATGGGAAGCCCCGAATGCTGTGATGTCGATTCCTAAATCAATCAATTAATCAATCAAGTAATTTGACAGAGGTAATATGACAGAGGTAAATGACAGAGATAATATGACAGAGGTAATATGACAGAGATAATATGACAGAGGTAATATGACAGAGGTAATATGACAGAGGTAAATGACAGACATAATATGACAGACATAATATGACAGAGATAATATGACAGAGGTAAATGACAGAGGTAATATGACAGAGGTAATATGACAGAGGTAATATGACAGAGGTAAATGACAGAGATAATATGACAGAGGTAAATGACAGAGATAATATGACACAGGTAATATGACAGAGATAATATGACAGAGGTAATATGACAGAGGTAATATGACAGAGGTAAATGACAGAGATAATATGAACTTACTCCCCATGGACATTGGATTTATCACTGGGAAGTGAATCTGGCCTTTCCGGACCTTTCTCAACTTCTGGACCTTTGTTAAAGCTTTTTTTAGCCTGGTCTGGTCCAGACATTTTCACTCCAGCTTGACCTTTTTTATCTTTAGAATCTGCTGCTTTGAGTTTTCTACCTTTAACCTTGCTCCTGGGAATGTTTAAAAATAGAAATGGAAAACAAGATGGCCGTTGTTGAGAATGAAGAATTCTTGATTTGTGTGTGTTTTTGGTGTGGTGTGTGTGTATGAAGCATGGGTGTGCATGATGTGTGGATGGTGTGGTGTGTGTGGTGTGATGTGTGGGGTGTGTCATGTGGTGTGATGTGTGGGGTGTGTCATGTGGTGTGTTGTGTGGTTTAGTGTGTGTGTGCATTCATGAGTGCGAGTGATATATATACATACATACATACATATGGAGAGAGTGTGTGTGCATTCATGAGTGCGAGTGATATATATACATACATACATACATATGGAGAGAGAGAGAGAAAAGAGAAGAGAAGAGAAGAGAAGAGAAGAGAAGAGAAGTGAAGTGAAGAGAAGAGAAGAGAAGAGATGTGAAGAGAAGAGAAGAGAAGAGAAGTGAAGAGAAGAGAAGAGAAGAGAAGAGAAGAGAAGAGAAGAGAAGAGAAGAGACAAGAAAAGAAAGAGAGAGAGAAGAGAGAGAGAGAGAAGAGAGCAAGAGACAGAGAGCAAAAGAGATAGAGAGAGTCAATAACTTAATATATACATTATGTTCCTTGGTCATATGATGATACAAATTATTAGCATTTATTTGTATAAACAACTTACTGGGACATTTCAAAACAATATGTGCAAGTTGTGCATTTGAACAATGAAGTCACAAACAACAGATTGGACAATTTTCCTATATCTTGTCAGTTGCATACAACTACATAAGAAAGTTCAACATATATTAAAGCAGTGGAATGAATCCATTCAATTAAAATACACAAAACACACTGTCATGTGTTTCACTATCCCCATGATAGTTCTATTTGCTTATACAGCTGTGGTTTATCCCATTGTATAGAAGATGCCTTTGCATATGTCACTAACCTTTGGTTATGTTCAGTCTACCACAGGCCCATGTTTTAATAAGTGGCATGCTAATGAAGATGTTGGTCTTGGAAAAAGGTAACATAGAATTCATTAAAGCACTGCTTTAAAGAGTTTTCATAAGTGGCCAATATTTTCTATATGTTAGTATGAAACAGACAGATAACTTGCAAATTGGTAAATGTTTCCAGATGCTACAAAAATATTCTTACCTAAGTAGAGGTTTGTAATAAATAAACCAATACCAGATAACTGACTCAAGGAAGAGCTATTCTTCTAACTTTCATTACCCCTCTCTGTCTCAAGCAATGTGTAACTGGTTCTTTCCTTGAATCCGAGCCATCATGAAATGTGTTCTTTTACATTTAGTCAGAGCATACTAAAAAAACATCTGGCTGTGCTCGTGGCCACTTCCACTGTATAGTTAGCCTCTTTCTAGATAGATCTCAGATGCAAGAAAGTTGGATATTGATCCCTCTTGGCTGGAGAACTTCTAATGTGAGAATGAGACAATTTTCCTGGATAAGATGACATGTGTGGTTTCCTGAGCAAGATTAGGTGGCACGCCCCACAATAAGAGAATAGGGAAAATGCCTTTGTCCGCTGTTGTATTGTCTGATAATCAACTTCTTAATCCATCAACATTTTTTAAAACTGTCACTGTTCTTGTGATAATGTGTTTTATAGGTTAAGTTAGTTGCATATCCTTTACAGGACGGAGCAGTCAATTCTACCAATTCTAGCACTTTTGGGCTGTTTGTGATTTCTTGGCAAGTTTATGTTCAGTAGTTTGCCATTGCTTTCTGAATGGCCGGCTCTCATGCCATTGTATGAGAATCAATGCAAGGCCATTTGCTGCCAAATTACCTGCAGCTGTGTCTCAAACGTGGTATGCAGGATCACAAATTGCGTCCGGAACCCCTCCGCCACAGAGTCGGCTGTTTACAACAATTACTTAAAGGTTAAATTATCACATACATAATGTGTAGACAGAGAGACAGACAGACAAAATATGGTCATTTTATGCAAAATAAACCAAGCCAACTACTCATATTTATTTGCACACAACAGTAAAATATTATGGTTTTCAAATCTAGAGGAAGATCTAGACTGATATGAATTGATAACATCAAATATATTCTAAACAATATAAAATAACACAATGTAATGCAGCTATACAGTAGACAATGAAGAAAACATAGGGCACTGCGGATACTAGCATTCATCAGCAAAAAACACACAAAACAGAACATATAAACATGCGGAAGACACTACAATGACTACATTAAAGCATAGGGCATTTTTTAATGTAATGTTTTGTGTATTTGTTTGCTGATAAAGGCTTGTCGACGCAAGTCCTATGTTTGACGTAACTGTATTCTGTAAACCTGCATTACTTTGTGTATTTTATATTGCTTACATTTCCAGATTTACTGTAGTTCGACTAACTGTATTCATACTTCCAGTACTACCTGCTTTCTGTTAGCGCCGAATGTTGGGCAGCGCTTACCAAACCCTACACCCCACATTGTGCTGCGGCTTCAGGCAGAGGAGTGCAACTGGGATGGTACAAGCCTGACCCTAGTGCGAGGAAATGCAACCTAAAGACTAAATGTCATGACAGGTCAGACCAGGTAATAAGGCTTGGTCGGAAACTGGTCTATGATGGAAGTGGAAAGTTAGAGTATTGCTTTGCTGATCTGGCAGCTTCTGCAGCTTGCCTTATTCCAGACGTATTCGTGTTACCTTTCCTCTGGAGTAAACAAGACAGGCAGAGAGAGGGATCATGCTGCATGGGCAACACATGGTCTCTAAATTCACCCCAGGCTTTGTGTTATGGAGAGGTATAACTCCATTTTACAAACTATCATCTGTCAAGACGGCAAGGTGCCAGTCATTCATACTCCAAATATATTCTAGAATAGCAAAGGATCCTGATAGTCAGAACAACAAAAGTGGATGAAAAATTAGTAAAACTTCAACTGTAAAAGAATACTTAAAGGTGGTCAAGTCCCAGAAGTTAACCTATACAGTTGCCTTCAGACATCAAAGGATAGACAAGAGAAGTAAAGTCATGTGTCAAGACAGGACAATGACAAGACAGGCTTGTGACAAGACAAGACAAAGTCAAGACAAGACAAGCCAATGACAAGACAATGACATGTCAAGACAATGACAAGATAAGACAAAATAATGAGATGTTGATAAGTAGGACAGGTGTTTCATTAATTTCCAGGAAAAACAAGTCCACACATTTAAACAAACAAGTACATATGTATGTAGACACAAACAAACATACATCAGTGAAAACAAACATATACAAGCTGAAGCAGACAAACAGCACATTCAATTTATGGCTGTGTGTCAGTATCTACAAGCATTTTGGTTACCAACTACCTAAAGGAAGAAACTCAAAAGAGAAATGAGTAGTGAGAAAGAGTTTCTCACTGACCTCTCTTCTTCTTTTCTCCTCTCCTCTTCTTCTCTCGCCTCTCTCTCCAGTCGCTCTTTTTCAGCTTTCTCTTTTTCTCTGAAAATTGCCAGGTGAACAATTCAAAAATCGTGATAAACGTTTAAATTAATCCAGTGATTAATTCTATCATTATTAGTAGTGGCAAGCAGGTTAATTGCCATCATCATCATCATCATCATCATCATCATCATCATCATCATCATCATCATCATCATCATCATCATCATCATCATCATCAAATAGTATCCACATCATCAAATATTATCCTCATTAAATATCTGTGTCATCTTCATTGGCATCAACATCATTCTCGTCCTCATCCTCTTTCTTATCTTAAGCAGCATCATCATCATCCTCGAAATATCACTGTCATCTTCTCTGTCATTTTCATTACCATTAACATCATCTTCATTCTCTTTCTTGTCCTGAGCATCAAAATCTAATATCATCACTGTCATCTTCATTGTCACTCTCATTATTGTCATCGTCAACACCATTCTTGTCCTCATTCTCCTCCTTGTCAAGAAAATTATCATCATCACTATTATCATTATGTTAATCAGAAAGTCAGTTCTTAGTTAGATATAACTTCTTCTTCTTCTGCGTTCATCCTGAGTTTTTTTTTTTCGGACGTGATGGCGTTGTGCCTGTTTACAGCAGAGCTGCGTTCTTGCGCCGTTAGGCTGACACATCTAACTTCTGCGGGCATTTGTTGACCGGGTTAACCTTCCCGACTTAGATATGACTGAGCTACTGTATGACAGACAGTACTACCTGCTTTCTGTTAGCGCCAAATGTTAGGCGGCACTCGCCAAACCCCACATTGTGCCAATAGCTTTGGAAGGAGGAGCACTTTTGGGAGGGTTCAAGACTTACCATAATGAGAGGAAATGCAACCTAAAGATTAAATGTCATGGCAGGGCAGACCAGGTCCTAATACTTGGTCAGCATCTGGTCTAGAATCAAAGTTCCGACAGGCAGACAGTTAGAGCATTGCTTTTTCTGATCTGGCATCTTCTTCAGCATGTTTTGTTCCAGATGTATTGGTGTTTGTTACCTTTCCTCTGGAGTAAACTAGGCAGGCGGAGAGCGGGATCATGCTGCATGGGTAACACATGGTCTCTAATTTCAGCCAAGATTTTGTGCTATGCAGAGGTATAACTCCATTTTACAAACTGTCATCTATAAAGACAGCAAGATGCCAGTCATGTTTATCACACACAAAACTCATTTATTCCCAAATAACAGGAATTCTAACTGGAATGTGTTCGAAACACAGCTGTGGGCAATTTGGCAGCAGACCGCCTTGTGTTGGTTTTTACAAAATGGTATGGATGCTAGTCATTTAGAAAGCAATGGCAAAACTACTGAACATAATCTTGCCAAGAGATCACAACAGCAAAACAAAAAATGCTGGTGTTGACTGTGATGTTCAGTAAAGGATATGCAACTAACTTTAACCAACAGGGATATCTTTACTTCTCCTCACAGCAGTTTACATTAAAAAACAACAACAAAACTATTTCTGTAGAAGGAACCTGCTGTGGGTATATGACGCCTCTATCTTGTGGGTATGTGATGTGTACGTCCTCCTCCTGTGGGTATGTGACATGTACGTCCTCCATCCTGTGGGTATGTGATGTGTACATCCTCCATCTTGTGGGTATGTGACGTGTACATCCTCCATCTTGTGGGTATGTGATGTGTTAAGTCCTCCATCTTGTGGGTATGTGATGTGTACATCCTCCATATTGTACTCTGCTGTGGGTATGTGACGTGTATGTCCTCCATCTTGAGGGTATGTGACATGTACATCTTCCATTTTGTGGGTGTGTGACGTGTACATTCTCCATCTTGTGGGTATGTGACGTGTACGTCCTCCATCTTGTACTCTGCTGTGGGTATATGACGTCTACATCCTCCATCTTGTAGTCTGCTGTGGGTATGTGATGTGTACATCCTCTATCTTGTAGTCTGCTGTGGGTATATGACATGTACGTCCTCCATCTTGTAGTCTGCTGTGGGTATATGATGTGTACGTCCTCCATCTTGTAGTCTGCTGTGGGTATATGTGTACATCCTCCATCTTGTAGTCTCCTGTGGGTATATGATGTGTACGTCCTTCATCTTGTAGTCAGCTGTGGGTATATGATGTGTACGTCCTCCATCTTATAGTCTGCTGTGGGTATATGACATGTACGTCCTCCATCTTGTAGTCTGCTGTGGGTATATGACGTTTATGTTCTCCATCTTGTAGTCTGCTGTGGGTATATGATGTGTACGTCCTCCATCTTGTAGTCTGTTGTGGGTATATGACGTTTACGTTCTCCATCTTGTAGTCTGCTGTGGGTATATGATGTGTACGTTCTCCATCTTGTAGTCTGCTGTGGGTATATGATGTGTACATCCTACATCTTGTAGTCTGCTGTGGGTATATGATGTGTACGTCCTCCATCTTGTAAGTCTGCTGTGGGTATATGACGTGTACGTTCTCCATCTTGTAGTCTGCTGTGGGTATATGATGTGTACGTCCTCCATCTTGTAGTCTGCTGTGGGTATATGCCGTTTACGTTCTCCATCTTGTAGTCTGCTGTGGGTATATGATGTGTACGTCCTCCATCTTGTAGTCTGCTGTGGGTATATGACGTGTATGTCTTCCATCTTGTAGTCTGCTGTGGGTATGTGACATGTACGTCCTCCATCTTGTAGTCTGCTGTGGGTATATGACGTGTACATCCTCCATCTTGTAGTCTGCTGTGGGTATGTGACATGTACGTCCTCCATCGTGTAGTCTGCTGTGGGTATATGACATGTACGTCCTCCATCTTGTAGTCTGCTGTGGGTATGTGACGTGTACGTCCTCCATCTTGTAGTCTGCTGTGGGTATATGACATATACGTCCTCCATCTTGTAGTCTGCTGTGGGTATGTGACATGTACGTCCTCCATCGTGTAGTCTGCTGTGGGTATATGACGTGTACATTCTCCATCTTGTAGTCTGCTGTGGGTATGTGACATGTACTTCCTCCATCGTGTAGTCTGCTGTGGGTATGTGACGTGTACGTCCTCCATCTTGTAGTCTGCTGTGGGTATATGACGTGTACATCCTCCATCTTGTAGTCTGCTGTGGGTATATGACATGTACGTCCTCCATCTTGTAGTCTGCTGTGGGTATGTGATGTGTACGTCCTCCATCTTGTAGTCTGCTGTGGGTATATGACGTGTACGTTCTCCATCTTGTAGTCTGCTGTGGGTATATGATGTGTACGTCCTCCATCTTGTAGTCTGCTGTGGGTATATGACGTTTACGTTCTCCATCTTGTAGTCTGCTGTGGGTATATGATGTGTACGTCCTCCATCTTGTAGTCTGCTGTGGGTATATGATGTGTACGTCCTCCATCTTGTAGTCTGCTGTGGGTATATGATGTGTACATCCTCCATCTTGTAGTCTGCTGTGGGTATATGATGTGTACGTCCTCCATCTTGTAGTCTGCTGTGGGTATGTGACGTGTACGTCCTCCATCTTGTAGTCTGCTGTGGGTATATGATGTGTACGTCCTCCATCTTGTAGTCTGCTGTGGGTATATGACGTGTACATCCTCCATCTTGTAGTCTGCTGTGGGTATATGATGTGTACGTCCTTCATCTTGTAGTCAGCTGTGGGTATATGATGTGTACGTCCTCCATCTTATAGTCTGCTGTGGGTATATGACATGTACGTCCTCCATCTTGTAGTCTGCTGTGGGTATATGACGTTTATGTTCTCCATCTTGTAGTCTGCTGTGGGTATATGATGTGTACGTCCTCCATCTTGTAGTCTGTTGTGGGTATATGACGTTTACGTTCTCCATCTTGTAGTCTGCTGTGGGTATATGATGTGTACGTTCTCCATCTTGTAGTCTGCTGTGGGTATATGATGTGTACATCCTACATCTTGTAGTCTGCTGTGGGTATATGATGTGTACGTCCTCCATCTTGTAAGTCTGCTGTGGGTATATGACGTGTACGTTCTCCATCTTGTAGTCTGCTGTGGGTATATGCCGTTTACGTTCTCCATCTTGTAGTCTGCTGTGGGTATATGATGTGTACGTCCTCCATCTTGTAGTCTGCTTTGGGTATATAATGTGTACGTCCTCCATCTTGTAGTCTGCTGTGGGTATATGCCGTTTACGTTCTCCATCTTGTAGTCTGCTGTGGGTATATGATGTGTACGTCCTCCATCTTGTAGTCTGCTGTGGGTATATGACGTGTATGTCTTCCATCTTGTAGTCTGCTGTGGGTATGTGACATGTACATCCTCCATCTTGTAGTCTGCTGTGGGTATATGACGTGTACATCCTCCATCTTGTAGTCTGCTGTGGGTATGTGACATGTACGTCCTCCATCGTGTAGTCTGCTGTGGGTATATGACATGTACGTCCTCCATCTTGTAGTCTGCTGTGGGTATGTGACGTGTATGTCCTCCATCTTGTAGTCTGCTGTGGGTATATGACATATACGTCCTCCATCTTGTAGTCTGCTGTGGGTATGTGACATGTACGTCCTCCATCGTGTAGTCTGCTGTGGGTATATGACGTGTACATTCTCCATCTTGTAGTCTGCTGTGGGTATGTGACATGTACTTCCTCCATCGTGTAGTCTGCTGTGGGTATGTGACGTGTACGTCCTCCATCTTGTAGTCTGCTGTGGGTATATGACGTGTACATCCTCCATCTTGTAGTCTGCTGTGGGTATATGACATGTACGTCCTCCATCTTGTAGTCTGCTGTGGGTATGTGATGTGTACATCCTCCATCTTGTAGTCTGCTGTGGGTATATGACGTGTACGTTCTCCATCTTGTAGTCTGCTGTGGGTATATGATGTGTACGTCCTCCATCTTGTAGTCTGCTGTGGGTATATGACGTTTACGTTCTCCATCTTGTAGTCTGCTGTGGGTATATGATGTGTACGTCCTCCATCTTGTAGTCTGCTGTGGGTATATGATGTGTACGTCCTCCATCTTGTAGTCTGCTGTGGGTATATGATGTGTACATCCTCCATCTTGTAGTCTGCTGTGGGTATATGATGTGTACGTCCTCCATCTTGTAGTCTGCTGTGGGTATGTGACGTGTACGTCCTCCATCTTGTAGTCTGCTGTGGGTATATGATGTGTACGTTCTCCATCTTGTAGTCTGCTGTGGGTATATGACGTGTACGTTCTCCATCTTGTAGTCTGCTGTGGGTATATGACGTGTACGTTCTCCATCTTGTAGTCTGCTGTGGGTATATGACGTTTACGTTCTCCATCTTGTAGTCTGCTGTGGGTATATGATGTGTACGTCCTCCATCTTGTAGTCTGCTGTGGGTATATGACGTGTACATTCTCCATCTTGTAGTCTGCTGTGGATATATGATGTGTATGTCCTCCATCTTGTAGTCTGCTGTGGGTATGTGACATGTACGTCCTCCATCGTGTAGTCTGCTGTGGGTATGTGACGTGTACGTCCTCCATCTTGTAGTCTGCTGTGGGTATATGACGTGTACATCCTCCATCTTGTAGTCTGCTGTGGGTATATGACATGTACGTCCTCCATCTTGTAGTCTGCTGTGGGTATATGATGTGTACGTCCTCCATCTTGTAGTCTGTTGTGGGTATATGACGTTTACGTTCTCCATCTTGTAGTCTGCTGTGGGTATATGATGTGTACGTTCTCCATCTTGTAGTCTGCTGTGGGTATATGATGTGTACATCCTACATCTTGTAGTCTGCTGTGGGTATATGATGTGTACGTCCTCCATCTTGTAGTCTGCTGTGGGTATATGACATGTACGTTCTCCATCTTGTAGTCTGCTGTGGGTATATAATGTGTACGTCCTCCATCTTGTAGTCTGCTGTGGGTATATGCCGTTTACGTTCTCCATCTTGTAGTCTGCTGTGGGTATATGATGTGTACGTCCTCCATCGTGTAGTCTGCTGTGGGTATATGATGTGTACGTCCTCCATCTTGTAGTCTGATGTGGGTATATGATGTGCACGTCCTCCATCTTGTAGTCTGCTGTGGGTATATGACGTTTACGTTCTCCATCTTGTAGTCTGCTGTGGGTATATGACGTGTATGTCTTCCATCTTGTAGTCTGCTGTGGGTATGTGACATGTACGTCCTCCATCTTGTAGTCTGCTGTGGGTATATGACGTGTACATCCTCCATCTTGTAGTCTGCTGTGGGTATGTGACATGTACGTCCTCCATCGTGTAGTCTGCTGTGGGTATATGACATGTACGTCCTCCATCTTGTAGTCTGCTGTGGGTATGTGATGTGTACGTCCTCCATCTTGTAGTCTGCTGTGGGTATATGACATATACGTCCTCCATCTTGTAGTCTGCTGTGGGTATGTGACATGTACGTCCTCCATCGTGTAGTCTGCTGTGGGTATGTGATGTGTACGTCCTCCATCTTGTAGTCTGCTGTGGGTATATGACGTGTACATTCTCCATCTTGTAGTCTGCTGTGGGTATGTGACATGTACTTCCTCCATCGTGTAGTCTGCTGTGGGTATGTGACGTGTACGTCCTCCATCTTGTAGTCTGCTGTGGGTATATGACGTGTACATCCTCCATCTTGTAGTCTGCTGTGGGTATATGACATGTACGTCCTCCATCTTGTAGTCTGCTGTGGGTATGTGACATGTACGTCCTCCATCTTGTAGTCTGCTGTGGGTATATGACGTGTACGTTCTCCATCTTGTAGTCTGCTGTGGGTATATGATGTGTACGTCCTCCATCTTGTAGTCTGCTGTGGGTATATGACGTTTACGTTCTCCATCTTGTAGTCTGCTGTGGGTATATGATGTGTACGTCCTCTATCTTGTAGTCTGCTGTGGGTATATGATGCGTACGTTTTCCATCTTGTAGTCTGCTGTGGGTATATGATGTGTACGTCCTCCATCTTGTAGTCTGCTGTGGGTATGTGACGTGTACGTCCTCCATCTTGTAGTCTGCTGTGGGTATATGACGTTTACGTTCTCCATCTTGTAGTCTGCTGTGGGTATATGATGTGTACTTCCTCCATCTTGTAGTCTGCTGTGGGTATATGATGTGTACGTCCTCCATCTTGTAGTCTGCTGTGGGTATATGACATGTACGTTCTCCATCTTGTAGTCTGCTGTGGGTATATGACGTTTACGTTCTCCATCTTGTAGTCTGCTGTGGGTATGTGATGTGTAAGTCCTCCATCTTGTAGTCTGCTGTGGGTATATGATGTGTACGTCCTCCATCTTGTAGTCTGCTGTGGGTATGTGACATGTACGTCCTCCATCGTGTAGTCTGCTGTGGGTATATGACATGTACGTCCTCCATCGTGTAGTCTGCTGTGGGTATATGACATGTACGTCCTCCATCTTGTAGTCTGCTGTGGGTATATGATGTGTACGTCCTCCATCTTGTAGTCTGCTGTGGTTATATGACGTGTACATCCTCCATCTTGTAGTCTGCTGTGGGTATATGACATGTATGTCCTCCATCTTGTAGTCTGCTGTGGGTATATGACATGTATGTCCTCCATCTTGTAGTCTGCTGTGGGTATATGATGTGTACGTTCTCCATCTTGTAGTCTGCTGTGGATATATGATGTGTACGTCCTCCATCTTGTAGTCTGCTGTGGGTATATGATGTGTACGTCCTCCATCTTGTAGTCTGCTGTGGGTATATGATGTGTACGTTCTCCATCTTATAGTCTGCTGTGGGTATATGACGTGTACATTCTCCATCTTGTAGTCTGCTGTGGGTATATGACGTGTATGTCCTCCATCTTGTAGTCTGCTGTGGGTATGTGACATGTACATCCTCCATCGTGTAGTCTGCTGTGGGTATGTGATGTGTACGTCCTCCATCTTGTAGTCTGCTGTGGGTATATGACGTGTACATCCTCCATCTTGTAGTCTGCTGTGGGTATATGACATGTATGTCCTCCATCTTGTAGTCTGCGTTGGGTATATGACATGTACGTCCTCCATCTTTTAGTCTGCTGTGGGTATATGACGTTTACGTTCTCCATCTTGTAGTCTGCTGTGGGTATATGATGTGTACGTCCTCCATCTTGTAGTCTGCTGTGGGTATATGATGTGTACGTCCTCCATCTTGTAGTCTGCTGTGGGTATATGATGTGTACGTTCTCCATCTTGTAGTCTGCTGTGGGTATATGACATTTACGTCCTCCATCTTGTACTCTGCTGTGGGTATGTGACGTGCATGTCCTCCATCTTGTAATCCTGGATGCATGGGGGAATAGGTAGTCAGCCTTTCATTCCTGTTGGGGGACTGAGTGGTCTCGAGGTATGGTGTCCGCCTCGAGTGCTGGAGGTCCTGGGTTCACGCCCTGGTGAGGGCTGAGATTTTTTCACGTGGACTTCTAGTAACAAAATTTCCCCTGGTCACTGGGTAGTGCGCACGCAAAAAATCCCTTGGCAGTTGGAAATTTAAAAAGAGTAGCGTAACGGCACTGCCTGGGCAAAATTTTGAGTTTAAAATATACCCAAAGTATTTCAGGATCCTCACTGGTGCTACTGAGTTCATGCACTGAGCTGAGACTCTTTAGACTCCGGCTTGAGTTAGGAGTAGAAAGGAGCACTTATGGGTTACACCCATGTGCCGTGATGTTGATCCGTCGACTAAACTAAACAAAACTCCTTCCTGTTGTGAACATCAAGAGCTGACACCAAACTCTCATCTGACCATGCCCAGGCCATAGTCGGAATAACATTCTAACCATTATGCCAATGTACCAGCTTCTTTATCCTACCATAAACAATATTCTCATCAAGCTGATGTCATTATCATCATCATTATTCTTGCAAACATCACCATCATCATCCACGATTTTATCTACACCAGATCAGAATAATTATCACCACCTTGTTTGTAAAAAGTCTTACCTTTTCATCCTCTCCTTCTTAAGCAACAACATTTTCTTATCAATTTTGGCTTTCACATCCTCAGGCAGTGCATCATATTCCTCTTCATCCATTTCTTCCAGCATTTTCAGTTCTGCAAGTTCCTTCTCCTGCTCTTCTATCTCTGAGACAAAAAAGAACATAAGAAGAAACATGTAGAGAAGGTTTAAAAGAATGGATTCCCTTTCTGAGTTAAAACACAAGCCACAAACAATAGGTGATACGATTTATTGCCTAACATATTTCACTGCATCTCATCAGGTACATACTACAGAGTTATATATCATATGAATGAATAGACCAGTGGTTCTCAACCTTTTTTGGCCCATGCACTCTTTCACTATATGTCAGAATGTCATTCCTCCCTTTCCAGCGAACAAAAGAAGAAGAATTTCCCCCTTTCCACGATTGTCAGCTTCAAAAGGTGCATTCAAAATATCATGCCTTTAATACAGAAAATCCTTATTTTCTTCCATATTTGTACATAACCTTTGCTTGCATAGATTAATTTTATAGTGTAATAAAATGTCAAAGAATTGTTACTTAATGCACGACACCAGAATGCCAGAAAATTGTGCTTCATCAAACAAAATGCTCAATAAAAAACCAGGATATTGTGCCTGAAGCCATTTTGAGTCTGCTAATCTAAAGTCTTAATTCCCGCCCTGGAAACCATAAAATTGCCCCCTTGGGGGGAATTCCTCACTGGTTAAGAACCACTAGAATAGATGAAGCATATTTTGGCTGAAACACATAATACGTATAGTCACTGATACTGCAATCCCAGGAAGTATGGAAGACAAAAAAATTTGCAACCTACTGTTAGTTTGTTCATATATTTGCCAAGTGTTTTCTTTTGAACAGTAACAACAAATAGTTCACTGAGCAGACAAAGTTTAAGAACGTACATTAACAGACATACATGGCAAAAGGCAAACAAATAAAGACATAATGTAAAACTTGTAAATGAGATCCATTACTGGCAATCTTCCCAGCTGACATTGCTCTGAATGATGGCGATGTCTAGCTGCTGATGGTGTGCCCAGTTCTTCTCCAGTGACATTATAAGTATATGATATATCAGCAGAAAGCTGAACATTCATTGGATAGACAAAATGAGCAATCTGGATATTTTAAGGAAGGCTAAATGCCAAAGGCAAACTTATCAAAACATCATAAAGAGTCAGTTATCATGTGTTAGCAACATTATGAGAAGACAAAAACTGGAACATGTGACAACCTGAAATATTTATGGAAGGAGAGATGGAGGAAGACAGTGTGAGAAAATTCTTGACAGTCTTATGTCATAGCACAGAAGTGAATCAACGCATGAAATGATCCATGCTGTCAGAAATTATAATTTGTGGAGGACCATGATCGCTACACCAGCCAGCAAGGCACTTGATAATGATGATATAAGAAATTTTGCTGCAGTGAAGAGGAAATGAGTGTAATTTAAGTTAACGACAGTTAACTGGGAAACACTAGAAAAATGAGGGAAGCCGAGACCTTTAATAAATAGTGATGATGATTCACGAGAGAGAAGGACACTACTCAGAAAGACTGTGTATCACGTGATAAAACAGCTCAGATCACGAGTATGAAACCGCTGGCTGGTCTAGTCAGTTAGGTCAGGGTTTTGACAGAAGCAAGACGTCAAACTGTTTTGAAGCCATGAAAGATTGTCAAGGTTATTTGTGTATTGACTCACCATCAAGAATCGGAGATGTTTCATCCAGCTAGTACAGCTAAGCATCTGTCCATCACGCAGGTTTGTTGCATTTCACCGAATTAATGGCAGCCCAGTGATACTGCACACCAGATGCCAAGATCAGGCTGTAAGTGTGACCTTAGTTCATAGTCAGACATCGTCGTATGAATTGAATATTTGCTCTATTGAAACGATTGAGTTTACTCCTCAAATTAATGAACTTTATCCAGCAGAAATGGACATGTATTTGTTAAGATTTATCACACGCCCTCCCACATATACGGGACCATGTGATTTATGTCTACTGTAATATTTGTCTACAATAAACGAAGAGTACCAAGGACGTTAGTATGTGCATTATTCATCGTATGTTGATGTTCCTCTTAAATCTGTCAATGAACCTGAGACGTCGAGCCAGCAGGAGGTCATTGGCAGAGTTGGGGCGCTCTAACTTCAGAAAGCAGGAGCACACCAAGTGAAGGTCACCTTGGGTGCCATTGGTAACTTTCAAACCAGTAACAACAACAACCAGTTACCAGATGAACACTTTCCTAATGGCATCTACTACGTCGACGTCAATTAAAGATTTCAACAATGTCAACCATGTCAGCCCTGACCGTGACCACGTATTGTTGTGATCGTCTTGTCAAACGTCAATCTTCAAGTTGTACTATTCAAGAGGCAGTCACCTGCCATACTAAGACATTTTGGACTGTCTGCATGCATGGAAATCGCTAGTGTCCTAAATAAGAGATTCAAAAGCTGCGAGTAACAGATAGCAGCCAAAAAGGGGTAACCACAGTTAGGAAGACGGTGCATCATTAGGCCGAAATATAGAGACATATCCTCTCATCATTTAAAACTCAAAATATAAACACTATATATCAAGACAGCGAGGATGTCCCACCGTTGATTGTCAAGTCATCATTATTGCAACATCAGTAGTATATCCAGACCTTCTCCACCAGAATTTTGGAGATTATCAACTTTTTCAAGAAAGTTTTCAAAATTTCAATTTTGGCCTTCAAGAAAGACACCGGACTACTAGAGGATGTCAACACGTGGATGAAATGAAATACAGCTAAATGATTTCAAGTATAAAATTTTAAAATTAAATTTGGCACTTCATCATCAAGTGCCTTGCCAGCTGACAGGGGCAACAATCTTCTCCACAACCTGCGATCTCTGACAGCAAGGATCAATTTGTGTGTTGACTCACTTCCATGTCATGATGCATAACTTTCAAGAATGTTCTCATGCTGTCTTCCTCTATCTCTCTTTCTGGCACTTACCTTTCATTTTCTTGGCTTTCTCCTCTTGTTCCTTGAGGACTTTGTAGTCAAGCTTCAGTGTAACAAAGTAAATGAATCTGCGGTTGTTGAGAGCTTTGAGAATTGCGGTGGCTGTTGTTATGTATGACTGTGAGAACAGTGTCTCCAGGCCATCGAACACAACCCCACGGTAGCAGTCATTTAGCTGAAACCCATTTGAGACCACAAATATGACCCAGATATTATGGTACATGATGGATTTGTAAAGTGATCTAAGTAAAAACAAAGTAAGCAAAGGATCCTTTTACACATCTTCATGTACAATGGCCATATGGTGCTTGGCCCATATTTTCTAGAGACTAATCAGCATGCAGTGAGTCATGTGATCAGTATCACACCGGCCGCCTTTACTTCTCAAGACATTTCCTGGCACCCATTAAAGTCTGCCAGATTTATTGAACCTATGACTGCCAGACAGGTTTCTGAGTCAAATGTGGTGAGTAGCTTGGACCGCTAGAGTAACTGTCTGTCAAAACTGTCATCTACTGCCTGTAATACCTTGCAGTGTAGGGCGGGATTGGGGGGGGGGGGGGGGGGCTCTTGAGCCTGAGGAATTAAGGACACCTGGCTAACGCAGTAGCTGTGAACTGCACAGGTTAGGATTTTCTTTTTGCCCCAGACAGAAAAAATCCACACCTTACCAAGGATTTGAACCTGGATCTCCCAAAGGAGAAGCCAGCATTCTTAGCCACTCGGCCAGCTGCTCGGCGCCAGAGTAACAGTGACTGGAAAAGGCTAATGAAAGTAGAATATTAGACACAGCTATAAGAAAGAGACAAGCAATGTTATTTGGTCATGTAAAATGATAAAAATATTGTGACAACTGGAAGATTCAGTGGTAGAAAAGGAAGAGGCAGACCAAGAGAAATAATGCTGGATGGCCTAGATGGTGGCTTGGAGGAATAACATCAAAAGTATTGATCCAGAACACCGCGGACTGAGATCTGTGAAGATACATGAAGATCTATGTCACTCGGCATGGCACATGATGATGATTAGTGAGGAACAGCAAAGGAACAAAGCAGGGAACTCACTTGTCATGACAGCCAGAAACTTCTTTCAAAGGCAGAGTAACATACCCCCATACTGATGGGGAAGGCAAGAAGCAGTGAAGTACAGTACAGAAAAATAAAAGTAAAGTACAGTACAGTACAGTACAGTACAGTAAAGTTAAGTTTAGTATAGTAAAGTAAAGTAAAATACAGTACAGTAAAGTAAAATACAGTACAGTAAAGTAAGTACAGTACAGTAAAGTAAAGTAAAGTAAAGTAAAGTGGGTAAAGTAAAGTACAGTACAGTACAGTAGAGTAGAGTAAAGTAAAGTAAAGTAAAGTAAAGTAAAATACAGTACAGTAAAGTACAGTACAGTAAAGTAAGTACAGTAAAGTAAGTACAGTAAAGTACAGTAAAGTAAAGTAAAGTAAAGTAAAGTAAAGTAAAGTTTGGTAAAGTAAAGTAAGGTAAAGGAAAGTAAGGAAAAGTAAAGTAAAATAAAGTAAAATAAAGTAAAGTAAAGTAAAGTAAAGTAAAGTAAAGTAAAGTAAAGTAAAGTAAAGTAAAGTAAAGTAAAGTAAAGGACACAACTTCAGGTGTATTTGCCATAAGTCATCCAACTTTTGTGTGCATTTTTTAACCAGGTTAGCATTCCTGGGGTCATGGGATTCTACGAGTCAGACACTGATGAACAGAATTGATCCAGAAGTCCCATAAGTCATCCAACTTTTGTGTGCATTTTTTAACCAGGTTAGCATTCCTGGGGTCATGGGATTCTACGAGTCAGACACTGATGAACAGAATTGATCCAGAACTCCCAGGCCCTAGATCTGTGGAGATACATCAACGCCTATGCCAGCTGGCAGAGAAAATGATGGTGGTAAACAATGACCACTCTCACCTGCAGCCTTTCAGCCAAAATAGTCACCAAGAGATCATCAGGAAGCACACATGAAACTAGGCCGTCCTCTCCTGCAATACTTGCACTGATGCTCAGCTTGCGGGGGATGGGGCCTAAAACCAGTGGGGGACTACTAGGCACCTGCAATTAAGAAAAAAACACTTCCTACACTAAGACACTTGCAATAAAACACTTCCTATGTAAGACACCTGCCAAAAAAAAAACACTCACTACATAAGACACCTACAACAAGACACTTCCTACATAAGATAACTGCAATAAAACACTTTCTACATAAGACACCCCCAATAAATTATTTCCTACGTAGCTGACAAATTGCACAGTATAAAAACATCTGATTGTGTTTTTGAACTTTTAAAACATGTTATGAAGTAGTTTGTACTGCTGAAAAGCTGTAAAATATGATTATTTCAACAAAACAAATATGAAACACACATGGCTCTGTCGCTCAGACACTGATTAAGTTCATGGAGCAACACTGAGAGTTGTGGATTTCATGTTAAATGGTTTTACATCTGTTTGCGGTGGTTTGTATTGTGAAATGCATGTTTAAAACAATGGCAGACCACCAGTTGCTGAACCAGCTGGTTTAGCCTTTTACAGTAATATGTATGCAATTGCTGGTTTTGTGGTGATGACGATGAACTGTAATTTTAATGGCAGACTGTGGTGTTGGCATTCTGTAAAACAGATCTATAAAACAGTTGGAGCAACACCAGTTGTTGAATTCTTTGATAGACAAATAGCTAACTGGTTTGGTCACCTAGTGAGAATGACCCCAATGTCGCCAGCAGCAAACAACATGAAAATGGAAACATCAAGAGGCAAAAAAGATGGATTGACAGAGTCATGAACACCTTAACAACCCACATCTCAGCATACCAAGCGGCTGAGTGAGCCCTAGTTCATGAACCAATAATCAAACAAGCCTGCATCGTCTAATGGCATAGGAGCAGTGAAGGACAAAAGAAAGATAAAGGAAATTAAGCTTCGCATTAAGCATATAATTTTTAAGACTGACATTAAATCAATAAAACTATAAGGATTAGAAACACGGAGAACAACACTCACTAATGAACTACAAAAAAGTTTGTTGCGTATCCTTTACAAGACGTCACAGTCAACCCCAGCATTTCTTGGATGTTCATGATTTCTTGTCAAATTTACGTTCAGTAGTTTGCCATTGCTTACTGAATGACCGGCCCACATATCTTTGTATGGGAAACCATCTCAAAGCATGCTGCTGTCAAATCACCCCCAGCTGTGTTTCAAAAGTGGTATGTGCGATCACAAATTACATTAGTAACCCCTTCGCCACATTCACTAATTACTGTCTATGTAAACTACAAACATTCACTAATTACTGTCTATGTAAACTACCAAAAATCAATGTATTCTACAAACATTCACTAATTACTGTTATTGTATTCTACAAACATTCACTAATTACTGTCTATGTAAACTACAAACATTTACTAATTACTGTCTATGTAAACTACAAATATTCACTAATTACTGTCTATGTATTCTACAAACATTCACTAATTACTGTCTATGTATTCTACAAACATTCACTAATTACTGTCTATGTATTCTACAAACATTCACTAATTACTGTCTGTGTATTCTGCAAACATTCACTAATTACTGTCTATGTATTCTACAAACATTCACTAATTACTGCCTATGTATTCTACAAATATTCACTAATTACTGTCTATGTATTCTACAAACATTCACTAATTACTGTCTATGTATTCTACAAACATTCACTAATGACTGTCTATGTATTCTACAAACATTCACTAATTACTGTCTATGTATTCTACAAACATTCACTAATTACTGCCTATGTATTCTACAAATATTCACTAATTACTAGGTATGTAAACAAGAAGGAATAGAATGGCATAATAGACTCAAACATGTGAAGCTTGTGAAAAGCACCAGACAAATACTAGTGAAGGGAGAGAACTCAACAAATACAAGTGAAGGGAGAGAACTAGACAAATACCAGTGAAGGGAGAGAACTATACAAATACCAATGAAGGGAGAAAACTAGGCAAATACCGATGAAGGGAGGGAACTAGACAAATACTAGTGAAGGGAGAGAACTAGACAAATACAAGTGAAGGGAGATAACTATACAAATACCAATGAAGGGAGAAAACTAGGCAAATACTGATGAAGGGAAGAACTAGACAATACCATTGAAGGGAGTGAAATAGACAAATACAAGTGAAGGGAGTGAACTAGACAAATACCAGTGAAAGGAGAAGTGAGTAAAGGACACTGGGGCTGTATAGGGCACACAGTGAGAACACTTACAGATAGTGGAACTATAAAGTCTTCTGTCTACAACCCACAACAAATGTTGATTGTACTCTGCAGGATACTGTGATCAACCTGTGTGAAACAGGGATGTGTAATGTCTTCAGATCATTTTTCCATGTACAGTGAAAATATTTTCAGAAATATAGATGATATGGAAGGAATCAACATTGGGGGGCGATACATCAATAACATTAGATTTACTTGACTGCAGACAATGAACAGGACCTGCAACATTTAGTAGATGCAGTTGTTGCACACAGTGAACAACTAAGATTAGAATTAAGTTGTAAGAAGACACAAATTATGGTCGTCACTGGAAAGAAGGAAATACTACAATGTAATATACAAGTAAATGGGCATATTCTTAAACAAGTGAATTGGTACAGTTATTTCGGAACAGTCATAACATCTGATGGGAGATGTCTTGAAGAAATTAGAATAAGAATTGCCTTTTGCAAGATGAAAAACATTGTGACCAATAAAGAGATATCAATTGAAATGAGAAAAAGAGTGTTGAAGTGCTACATAGGACCTGTACTTTTGTATGGATGTGAAGCGTGGACAATGAGCAGACAAGCTGTAAAATATCTGATGGCTGTGGAAATGTGGTTTCTGAGGAAAATGCAAAGAACACCATGGACAAGCAGAAAAACCAATGAACAAGTCCTTCAAGAAACAAATGAAGATCGTAAACAGATTAGAGACATTAGACATAGACAGTAAAAATCTTTTGGACATGTTATGAGAAGAAATAAACAGGAGAACTTGGTGACAACTGGCAAGATCGAAGGGAAGAGACCAAGGGGAAGACCAAAAATTAAATACCTGGATGGATTGGCCACATGGCATGGTCCAGACAGAAACATGGAGCTGATCCACGACTCTGGTGATCGAGTGAGATGGCAAAACATGACCGCTCACACTTATCAGCATGGCACATGATGGATGGATGGATGCGTCAGCGACTGCCTGAGTGATGGGATTCAGAAAGGAAGCATCCCTGCTAAATGTTGCCAGACTGTGAGAATGTGTGAGAAGACTAAATCAACAATATTGGCTAAGCCATGGAATCACTATACCTGACTTGTTGTGGCACCCTCTAAGGATGAGTTGACAGGTCAACAATATTGGCTAAGCCATGGAATCACTATACCTGACTTGTTGTGGCACCCTCTAAGGATGAGTTGACAGGTTTGCCAATGCCTGTTTGTCTGCTTTTCTGGTCACTGTACATGCTTGCTTTCCGACTGCCCATGATTCCAGCTAAATAAGATACATGGACAAGCAAGAAACGTTAACACAAGCAGGTATACGTGGACCCAAAAAAAACTAAAAGCTATTTACTCTTAGCATTGTCTATTATCTAAACAGTGGAAGATATAACTTTATGGGCACTGAATGAACTGAAAAAGACAATGAAATTTATACAAGAGAGAACATTGCAGATATAGACAATAAATTTCAAGCCAACGATAGACGAAGAAGAAAGTCAGATGGAATGATGACATTTTTTCTCATTCACACTTGATCTTCAGTATAGCATCTACACTTGTGATCCAAATGGTTAGCTGGGCTGTGTTTATTTAGTGTACTCTTGAGATCAGCTGTCCATTAATTTCTTGGTCTTTTTCTGTGGCTACCATTTTTTATTTTAAGCTTTCATTGGTAGTTAATGGGGTTTAATTTTCGACAGATGTCCAAACTATTATTTTGTTGTCTTTAAATTAATTCAATGCACATTAGTATGCGCACGTGAAATATTTCAGCCACGTTAATAAGACATAACACTCAGTCTCCAGATTTTTCTTTTACGTTCGCTTTTAACTCAAGTGTAGTCCATACATATGCTACTACTTTCAGTACACTGGACTGATTTTTGCATGTGGATTACTTTCCTTATTTACTAGTTTCCGTCATCATCAAGTGACCCCACTCTGACTTCAGAGGTACTTATAATTTATATCCCAAGTCAAAGACTTCAGCATCAGCACACTGGAAGTTTAAAAACAAATGCTGACCTCATTCCATTTTATTGTAATATCACATTTGTTGGTATTATGAATAATGGAACACATAAAACTCATAGAAGAATCACATGTCTACAGCCTACCTTGTGTATGGGCTGTAACAGCCTCAACACTCAGTCCACCTTTCTTGTCGCCGTCCAGATTTTCCTGATCTGTGACTTCAAATAAAATTTTTTTGGCAGCATAGGAACAGAGCTCCCTGGCTTTCAGACCAGCGGCGGTGTTTCCATTTGCTATGGCATCACAGACAACGCCATCTACTGTGAGGAGGGCAGCTTCGTAATGTTTGGCCAGGGCAATTGCAGTGATGGTCTTGCCTGCAGTAGGGGGTATATGAACAGGATAGTGAGAAAGTCTTTTCTTCTGTTATAACTCATCATTATCATTATCTTTGGTCAGTATCATTAGCATTACTGTCATCATTATCATTGTATTATAATCTTTACCACTGTCATCATAATCATCACCATCCTTTTGTCAGTATCACTACCATCATTATTATATCTACCACCACCCTATCATCACAGGCCATTATCATCAGCATTACTATCATCATTATCATTTTATGTAACACCCCCTTCATTGTCATCTTTACCATCACCATCAACACTATCATCACCATCATTTGTCACTGTCATCAGCATCACTACCATCATTATCATATCTGCCATCACCCCATTAAAAGTAAGCTATTTAAAAAAACTGGTCAAGGTGGTAAAAAGCGAAAAATGGGCAGAGGTGTGTCAAAGAGTAAGCATAGACAAGTCACTGAAATTGTTCTGGCGACTACATAAAAGCATGAGTGGTGTAGTCAAGAATAAGAGCATTTCTGACTTCCAAGGTGCTGACCTCATCCAGCAGAGGACTGACGAGGACAAGGGCAAAGCCCTCTTTGAACGCTATCTAGAGCAGAGCAACCAGACAGACATGGGAGGCCGAAATCTGGCCAAGGTCACCTCAGACAGGTGCAAGGCCCAGAACACTTCGGATGAAGATACAGTGACAGTGAAAGAAATCAAGGCTGTGCTTTGACGATCAAAAAACAGCGCTCCAGGGCCTGATGGCATAAGATACGACGACATCAATAGGCGTACCGACAACAAGCTAGAGAAACTAGCAGACATGTACAACAACAGTATAGGGAGTGCTAGCATCAAGGAGGAGTGGTTACACATCTATCTGATTCCCTTGCCGAAGCCTGGCAAAGACCACCAAAAAAAAAAAAAAAATGATGTCTATGAAGGTTTCCACTCAGGCACTGAAACCTTTGCTGCAGCGATTGATCTTGAGGACGCGTACAACAGAGTTCCATTGGATGTTTTAATGCTTCAGCTTCTTGAACTCAAAGTAAGTCCATTCCTCCTTAGTTGGATCGCTGCAGCCCTCTTCCAACGGAAAGTAGTGTTTAGATGTGGCAGTTGGACTTCGGAACCAACAACAATATATCCTGGCCTACCACAGGGATCACCATTATCTCCGGTACTGTTCAACGCCTACACAGTGAGAATCACCAGTGAGCAGATCACTGGACCTGGCAGGACATTGTCATATGCCGGTGATGTTTTAGTGTATCATCAGGGTAAGGATAGAGAGCAGGTTGCTGTGGAACTACAAACCGAACTCAATCGCATAAGTACTTGGTGTGATGAAGCTGAGGCAATGGTCAACCCAACAAAGGCAACAGTGACTTGGTTCTCGTTGAATAATCATATTGTCAACACTCCAACACCAACTGTAAAGCTGTGTTCAGAGACGGTGGAAAGAACGCAGGCAATGAATTACCTGGGGATACGGTTTGATCGAAGCCTTGCTTATAATGAGCACATAGACCAGGTGATAACAAAGGCCAAGCGGGGTTTGGCTGCGATGTGGGTGATGGCAGCAGCAAACTGTGAGCAGCGCCATCTATGTCTTATATACGAAGGGCTGTCATGTCTGTTTTTGAGTATGCAATGGCAATCCTGACTCTCAGCCGTAAGCAGATAGAAAGGATGGAAAGGATACAGAATGAAGCTATGCGCATTATTCTTGGATGTACAAGAGATACAGCATGCAGGGTAATGCACTACCTTCTTGATTTTCCAACCATTGAAGAGAGAATACAAGTTTGCAGGGCACGCGCCTACCTCAGAATTAACGCAAACACACAACATCCACTGCATAGTGAAATTAGGAAGGTGAAGGGCAGCAGGTTAAAAAGAGGACGGTCGTGGATGGGTCAAGCCGAAGACATTCTTCAACAGGTGTGTTCACTTGAGGACTTAGAACCTGGTGAGGAGTGAGTACAAGTGCCAACAGATTTCTGCACATCCTTTTCAGTTTGCATCCAACTAGATAGAAAATGCAGACAAGAAAATCCGGCTGCTGTGGAGGCTGAAGTACAAGCGTTGATTTTCGAGAATTCGCTAGACGGTGATGCTGTCATATACACAGATGGGTCGGTCGTCCAACATGTGAGAAGCTCATGGGCCTTTATGGCTCGGGCCGGAGGGAGAATTGTGAAGGAGGACTTTGGTGCTTTCACTGAAACCACAAGTAGCCTGACCATGGAAGTCATGGCAGTAAGTAAAGCAATAACATGGCTCGAGACACAGACATTCACTAGGGCATGTTTCCTTAGCGACTCAATGAACATGATCAAGAGGATAGAGGAGGGGTCGATCCGAAGAGAATGGTTGCTGCCTCTGGAGCAGTCTTGGCTAGCAAAGATTAGTTTCATCTTCGTGCCAGGGCATGCGGGAGTACAAGGAAATGAGCGGGCTGACAAGCTCGCAGGTGAGGCTACGTGGAGGGCGGACGCGCCATGGACCAGGCTGACATTCTGAATGTTCTACGAGAAGTAAGACTATTGCATGAACCAAGTGATGACTGTGAATCTACAACCATGGCCAGACTGCGAGAGCAGCAAATTAAAAGAGGGGTGGCCAAACAAGAACACTACGCAGGAAGCCAAAGAAGATTAATAAACCAACACAGAACTGGTGTCGTTAGCCGCTACACGCTGCGGGATTTGCTGAGGAGGGGATCTGAGCACTTATGGACTGAATGGTTCGATGTGCAATGAGGATGATCTTTCAACTAACTAACTAACCCCATTATCATTATACTTGGTCAATATCATCAACATTACTATCATAATTATAATACCTACCACCATCCCATCATTATTATTCTAGGTCAATATCATCAACATCACTACCATCATTATAAAATCTACCACCACTCCATCATCGTTATCAACATCATCAGCATCATTTCTCACTGTCATCAGCATCACTACCATCATTATCATATCTACCATCACCCCATTACCATTATACTTGGTCAATATCATCAACATTAGTATCATAATTATAATATCTACCACCACCACATCATCATTATCCTAGGTCAATATCATCAACATTACTACCATCATTATCATATCTACCACCACATCATCATTATCACTGGTTAATATCATCAGCTTTACTACCATCATTATCATATCTATCACCACATTGTCATTATAATTGGTTAATATCATCAGCATTACAACCAACATTATCATAAAAACCACCACATATTCATTATCATTGGTTAATATCATCAGCATTACTACCATCATTATCAAATCTACCACCACATCATCATCATTGGTTAATATCATCAGCATTACAACCATCATTATCATAAAAACCACCACATCATCATTATCACTGGTTAATATCATTAGCATTACTACCATCATTATCATATCTACCAGCACATCATCATTATCATTGGTTAATATCATCAGCATTACAACCATCATTATCATATCTACCAGCACATCATCATTATCATTGGTTAATATCATCAGCATTACTACCATCATTATCATATCTACCACCACATCATCATAATTTCATCATCATCTTTACCTTCATCATCATTATCACCCTCATTGATCATTATCATCAGCATTATTATCATTATTTCTACCACCAGCACCTTCATCATCATCATCATTACCACCTTTACCATCCCTCTCACATCAGCATCACCACCATCACAGCCATTATTATTATCATCAACATTGTCACCATCATCATCACCATCATCTGCCACTATCATCAGCATTACCATCATCATTATCATATCTACCACCAACACATCATCATCATCATCATCATCATCATTTGTCATTATCATCAGCATTATTATCCCCCTGCTATCATCATCATTATCATCATCATTTCAACATCATCATCTTCATCATCATCATCCCCATCACACAATCACTCCCTACATAAAAATCATTATTATAGTCTGTATTGTCATCAGCAACATTATAACCATCCCCATCATGATAACTGTTATTACTATCATCACAACAATCACAATTATCACCATCACTGGTAAATATTATCAGCTTCAACATGCCTATCACCACATCATTGTCGTCATCATCATCAACACCATTGTCATCATCACCATTACCATCACCATAATCATCATCATCTCTATCACACCACCACCAGAACCGCCATCATCATAATCATTATCATCATCTTCACCATCACTACCACCATTGTCATCATCATTTCACCACCACTGCCACCACCACAATCCCCACCATTATCATCATCATCTCATCATTGGCACCTTTCCGTCTTGACAGACGATAGTTTGGTACATTGTGCTTTAAAAAGGCTTAATAACTACGATCCATGGCGGTGGCGAGTGTGGCTGGTAAGGCCAATTCTTGCTGCAAATGTTTGCCCACAGTAGGTGCATGTGAAAACATGGTCATTTCCACCATTTTGCACCATCTTACGTCTCTCACGCTCTGTGTGTGCTTTATCTGCAATAATTTTCTCCTTTGTCTTTATTCCGTTTCTGATAGTTGCCCTCCATGCAACACGTTCAGCGGCGACGTGCTCCCAATGTGCATTATCAATGCCTGTATCAATCATGTCCCGCTTACACACATCTTTGTATCGTAGTAGAGGCCGACCCTGAGATCTCCTACCCGTCTGTAATTCACCAAAAAAGATGTCCTTTGGTATTCTACCATCATCCATCCTCCTAACGTGTCCTATCCATCTAAGTCTACGAAGACTGAGCATGGAATATACCGTCACACAACCTGATCTTTCCAATACTTCAGTATTTGTGATTTTGTCTTGCCACTTAATACCAAGTATTCTTCGCAGACACCGCATATGAAAGCTGTTTAAACGTTTCTCTTGGCGTGAGTAAGTTGTCCAGGTTTCACTGCCATAAAGAAGAGTACTAAGGACACAGGCTTGGTAGACGAGGACTTTTGTTTTGGCAGTAAGCTTCCTGTTCTCCCAAACTCTTTTTGCTAACATGTTCATTGTTGTTGCTGCCTTGCCAATCCTGATGTTGATTTCCTGATCGAGGGATAATTTGCTATTTACCTCTGATCCTAGATATGTAAAATGGTCTACTATCTCCAGTTCGGCATCGTCAATAAAGATTGATGGTACACCATGTGCACCTTGTGACATAATCTGTGTCTTCTTTTTGTTAATTGTTAAACCAAATTCAGAACAAGCATTGGAGAATGCAGATAGTAGATGTTGTAATTCTACCTCAGAGTGGGTCGTAATCGCAGCATCATCCGCAAAAAGCAACTCTCTGATTAGTACCCTGCTAATTTTGGTCTTGGCCTTCAATCTCTGAGCATTATAGAGGCCACCATCTGAGCGTGAGTGAATGTATATACCATCATCCTGATCACGAAAGGCATATTTCAGTAGAAGTGAAAAGTATATCCCAAAGAGGGTGGGGGCTAGCACACAGCCTTGCTTAACTCCACTCTTGATTTCAAACTCTTCTGAAGTTGAGCCATCAAACTTGATTATACCCTTCATGCCTGTGTGGAACGATTCCACAATGGACAGAAGAGTTGGTGGGCAGCCAATCTTCTTTAGTGCTTTGAACAGACCCTCACGACTGACCAAATCGAATGCCTTTGTGAGGTCGATGAAGGCAATAAACAGTGGCTGATTTTGTTCCCGGCATTTTTCTTGCATCTGTCGCAATGAGAATATCATATCAATGGTAGACCGGTTCTGACGGAAGCCACACTGTGATTCGGGGTAGACTTGATCTCCCAGGACTTGAAGTCTGTGCAGGACAATTCTGGCAAATACTTTCCCAACAATACACAGAAGTGAGATACCCCTATAGTTGTTACAGTCGCTCCGATCTCCCTTGTTCTTGTACAGCGTTATGATGTTTGAATCTTTGAAATCCTGTGGGACTTGTCCTTCTCGCCAGCATAGCTCTATTAGCTGGTGGATCTGTAGAGCGAGTGTGTCTTGCCCACTCCTGATCACTCTATTGGAATCCCATCCTTACCTGGAGCCTTGCCAGATGCAAGCTCATTTATAGCACACTTAACTTCTGTTATAGTGGGAAGTGTGTCCAGGTGGTCAAGAGCTGGCAGGGCCTCTATGGCGCTGAGGGCATCATCCGCTAGCTTGGTCTCACTTGAGTAAAGCAGGGATGGAGTTATTGCCTCTCCATAGCACAAAGCCTGGGCTAAAATAAAGAAACCATGTGTTGCCCATGCAGCATGATCCCTCTCTCGGCCTGCCTAGTTCACTCCAGAGGAAAGTTGACACCTATAATCTGGAACAAGACAAGCTGCAGAAGCTGCCGGATCAGCAAAGCAATGCTCTAACTGTCCGCCTGTCGGAGCTTCGATCCTAGACCAGCTGCCAACCAAGGCTTAGGGCCTGGTCTGCCCTGCCATGACTTATTTTGTCTTTGGGTTGCATTTCCTCGCACCAGGATAAGGCTAGTACCCTCCCAATTGCGCTCTTCCGCCCGAAGCCGTTGGCACAATGTGGGGTGTCGGGTTTGGTAAGCGCCGCCCAACATTCGGCGCTGACAGAAAGCAGGTAGTACCGTCTACTGTCATACGGTAGCTCAGTCATATCTGACTAAGACCTGACGTCTATCATCTATCATCTATATTATCAACTAAGACTTGAGAAGACAAGATGAAATGGGGCTTTAAACAAAGAACTAAGTGTTTAGTACCTGAGAGTGGTGCCCCTTGTACAACAATCGCAATGCCACGTCTGTTTCTTGCAGCTTTCCCTTCTGAAGTCAAGTCAATGCCAAGATACCTAGCAATGGCCGCTGACACCGGGGTGATCTCTAGCTCTCCTACACCCGACCCACTTGCAAATGCCTTCTTCATTTTTTCTAGAAAAAATACATATTTCATTAAGATATTTTTTCCTGTCAAATTTTATACCAAAGGCGATTACGTTGATATAATCTGTTATAGGAACTGTTTCATGTTTGCCACTCTTCAACTTTTTTAACGACCCTCTGAGGGTATTCACTATATCAACCTGGTCCATTGCTTGTCTGCTTTTCAAAGTAGCCATGTCTGCAAGCCTATCAGCATGTTCATTTCCTCTTCCACCCATGTGGCCAGGCCCAAAACTTAAGCTGATATTTGTCAGCCTTGATCTCCTCGGGGACTTCACCTACTGCAGTAGTTCTCAACCTTTTTTGGCCCATGCACCCCTTCATGATATGTTCAGAATGTCATTCCCCCCCCCCCTTTTCGTATTTCCTCCCAATAAATCTCCTCCCCCCTCCCGCTATACAGTATGCATAACAATGGAAGCTAAATTTAATAACATATACTAGAACGAGTCCAGACGTCTCCATAAAATGTTATTTGCAGGTCTACTTACATTATAAATTTCAGAAGAGCGAGAAGTACAGAACCATAAAGTATCATCGGTTCTTGTACTAGCTCGATCTTGAAATAATCTTAATCCCCCCTCCCCCCGGAAACCCTAAAATTCCCCGTAAGGGGGAATTCTTCACCATTTGAGAACCACTGACCTACTGTCTTTGAGCCCAGCCCGTCTCGATCTTTCTGAGCATACTCATTGAATCACTGGGAAAGAACGTCACAGTAAAGGTCCGTGTCTCCAGCGAGGCAATTGCTTTAGAAAATTGCCATGAAGTCTCTCAGAAACATACATTTTCATGCACGCATACACAAGCACACACATACACACAATTTAAATAAATACAAGTTTTAATTCAAACAAAGAAAGACAGCAATGGTTAAACATTGTTAAGATAAAGGTACTATAGTCTTTCTTTTATAATTGAAAGTGTTTATGTAACAACTGTGTTGGAAGGTTACACAAAACAACATACCTTCCAACAAATCTTCAACTCTGTGTAATTGGTCATCTGTGGTATCCACAGCAGCAGGCAGTGTTACATCAGAAGGGATTTCCAACATAAGAGAGGTGTCCAAGGTTACGTTTGAAATTATGGGTGTCACTGTCTGTGACTTCGAGATGGTGCTTGCTTTTCGACTGATCTCATCTGTAACAGTCAGAAAACACTTTTAGTACCTGGCCAGCATGAAGCTAGTTTCATTTTCTAGCAAAGTTAATGGCAGGTGGTACATATAGACTTTCTAGAATCAAGGCATTGTGATGAAACATCAGGATATAACACGAAGGTTAGAACCTAAAATATGAGGACACATCATTGGGACACAAACCACAACATAGGGATGCAAACCTCAAAATAGGGACAAAGACCACAAGATGGAAAGAGAAACTGAAGAATGACGACAAAACATAGGGATACTGATCACAATGAAAGGATGCACAAGTCAACAATCAGATACAACAATGGAGCACAAACTGATGATACAAACCATAATATAGTAACATAAACTAAAATATCATGATAAAACTGAACTCCTCAAAAAGAAAATCACAAAAAGGTGACATTAAACACAGTGACTAAGCTTAACAACGTGTCACAATAATAAAAAAAAAACACACATAAAATGATGTCATTAAACTTAAACATAGTAATAAACCTTAACATAGTGAAACACAAATATTTAAAAAAAATGCTGACATTAAACTAAAACATAGTGACATATTTAAACACACACACACACACACACACAAAATGGTGAGATTAAACTAAGACATAAAGTAAGTAATGTATCCTGTACAGGACTCGCAGTCAACCCAGTCATTATTTGACTGTTTGAGATGTCTTGGCAAGTTTTACGTTCAGTAGTTTGCCATTGCTTTCTGAACAACATGCACCCATAACATTTCATAAAAAACCAACGTAAGGTAGTCTGCTGCCAAATCTCCCACAGCTGTCTTTCAAAAGCAGGTATGTGGGATTATGAACTGTGTACATAACCACATTGCCAACATGACAACATTTAACAGTGACATAAGGAACCACAAAATTGTGACATAAATTAAAGCATTGTGACAAAACTTAACACAATGACATTTGATTATGTGGTTGTTTCGGGATTTGAAATTTAAATATTGAGCACAACCCACTACTGGCAACGCCGATCGCATTCTGGTATGAACCTAAGGCCTATCCACGTCAATATGGAAGCACTATACTCGAGTTTCGCCCTCGTTTGAGCTCGTCAGTAGTGCATATCCCTGACCGGATCTGGAAACAGTCCCGGATCACGCGTGTGAAGCGGGTGTGTAACCACGCGGCACACACTGGACACACCAAATTATCACAACAGAACATCACAACGCCACCCATTGTAGGCCATGCTCAAGATTGCCCAATCGCCGCGACTGACGTCCGTCAATCGATGGGACCCACACCTCTAATGACATTTAATTTTAAAAAACCACAAAATGGTGATACACCATGGAAGCACCAATGACAGTCATCTACTGCCTGTAGTATCTCTTGGAGTAGGACAGAATCAAATCAAATCAAATCAACTTTATTTTAAAAGGGTCACAAATTGGGCAAACAGGCCCGTCTTACATTTGGCCCTTCCAATCACTCATCTTTCGTCTATCAAGAGCATTATACATTCACATAGGAAGAAAAAAAAAACATTGTGAAATGAATGTTGTACACGTAAACAAGGCAAATTACCATGTTATGAGGCCCATCTCCCACCTACCCACACATCACCCCACCCACACACACCCCCACCCACCCACACACACATACCCAGGGACATATACATACCCCACCAACTGATCATCCCCCTCCCGCACATCCTTCCCCCACACACAAAGCCCTCATCTGTTCCCCCAACCCAAACATGCTCGCCACCCACACAAACAGCCCCTACCAACCCACACATCCTGTGCCCACCCACTTACACATCCTAACCCACACACCAATCCCCTACCCACACATCCTCTCCCCACCTACACCTCCAACCACCCATTCCCCAACCACACCGCCATCGACCACATATTCCCCACCCACACACACCCCCACCCACCCACACCCAGGGACACATACATACTCCACCAACTGACCCATCCCCCTCCCACACATCCTTCCCCCACACACAAAGCCCTCACCTGTTCCCCCAACCCAAACACGCTCACCACCCACACAAACATCCCCCACCAACCCACACATCCCATGCCCACCCACATACACATACTAACCCACACACCCATCCACCTCTCAAACATCCTCTCTCCACCCACACCTCCAACCACCCATCCTCCAAACATACACGCCATCGACCACATATTCCCCACCCACACATACGGACAGGGAGTCTTGAGCCTGAGGAATTAAGGCTGCCTGGCTAGTGCAGATTTCTTTTTCCCCCAACAGAAAAAAATCCACACCATATCGAGGATCCGAACACAGATCTCCCGAAGGAGAGCACAGCATTCTAGCCATTCGGCCAGCCACTCCTCAGCATCAGTGACAATCTTCTTATAGTCCATGCCATCAGACTTCCAGATTTCCTTTTCTCATGACACACACAATTTAAATGTATGAAAGTTTTAATTCAAACAAAGAAAGAATGCAATATATGGTTAAACAGTCTCAATTGCAATGAAGATATTCACAGCATTTAGTGAAATACATAAAATAAAACTTAAAAATATTTGAGTAGAAAAATGCCCAAATCAAAGCTTTAACATGTATACAAGTTACTAATTAAGGTAAATTAGTTAACAAAGACACCTGTAATTGAAACTAGTTAATGAAGACACCCGCACTTTAAACTAATTAACAAAGACACCTGTAACTGAAACTAGTTAACGAAGACACCTGTACTTTAAACTAATTAACAAAGACACCTGTACTTTAAACTAGTTAACAAAGACACCTGTGATTGAAACTAGTTAACAAAGACACTGCACTTTAAACTAGTTAACAATGACGCATCTACTAAACTAGTTAACAAATACACCTGTACTTTAAACTAATTAACAAAGAGACTTGTAATATAAACTAGTTAACAAAGACACTTGTACTACAAAATAGTTAACAATGACGCATCTACTAAACTAGCTAACAAAGACACCTGTACTTTAAACTAATTAAAAAAGAGACTTGTAATATAAACTAGCTAACAAAGACATCTGCACTATAAACTAATTAACAAAGAGACTTGTAATATAAACTAGCTAACAAAGACACCTGCACTATAAACTAATTAACAAAGAGACTTGTAATATAAACTAGTTAACAAAGACACCTGCACTATAAACTAATTAACAAAGAGACTTGTAATATAAACTAGTTAACAAAGACACCTGCACTATAAACTAATTAACAAAGAGACTTGTAATATAAACTAGTTAACAAAGACACATGTACTTTACTGAGGTCCATAAGTGAAGCAAAGAACAGCAACACTGCATCCGGCCATGCATGTCATAAGAGGCAACTAAGGAGGGTTGGCATAGAACTGGCTACCTCATCTCATAGAAAATTTAGCTACAAAATCCAACCAATCATGAACAAGTCAACCAAGAGCTGGGCATGAACTGGTTGGCAGCTTATCCTTCATTGGGAGATGAAAGGCAGAAGAAGAAGCTGTAACACACACAACTGGAGCACTGTGGCTTGCACACTCTCCTGCCAGCCCGATGGTCGTGCGTTCAAATCCCCTATGAGGCGTGGATACTTTCCACTGACCTGGGTCCCCGGGTCAACCCAGCCGTAAATGGACACCAGGAAATGACCTGGAAGTAAAGGCGGCCAGCGTCCCACTGACCACATCACCCATAGAGTGGTCTAAAAATATCTATGCAGGTATCGATAACACATTTGTATTTGAATGCTTTTGGGCAATTCTTTTTATGTTTTTTATTTTGGCAGATTAAAAACATAAAATAAAAAGAAAATAATGTATTTCACAAAATTCCAGTTATTCTAACAAACAATTAATTGTTGAACTGACTAACAGTGAGTCATAAAAGGTTTTTGACACTGTACATAATTATAGTGTGCATATGCAGACTATGCCATCAGCTAGATATTGGAAGAAGAAATAAATGCCTTTAAATGTGAGGATATATTTTAAAACCAGTGACTAATATTACAAAAAGACAAATTATCAAATTAAAACAGAACTAAACAAACTAGGAATACAAACATAATTACTACATAACATCAAGGTAGACAAATAAAATAGTTTAGGCCCCACATAATATAAACACAAAAACAAAATTAATCAGAACATTTGTCAAAGCAATATATTAGCACACAAAGAAACTTACACTAAACATTTGCCACAGCAATGCACAAACACAACAAGAAGCTCTAAATGAAAATGGGTCACAGCAACACAAAAGTAAGTAAGTAAGGCATCTTGCCGTCTTTGCAGACGAAAGTATATGAATTGGAACAGAGCTGGAATTCCAAAACACAAAGTCTGGGTATTTAATCAGAGAACATGTGTTGCCGGTGCAGCATGTTTCCTCTCTGGCCTTGCCTTGTTATCTCCAGAGGAAAGGATGACCAGTACACCTGGAACAAGGTAGGCTGCAGATGCTGGCGGCTCAGCATCAAACCTCCAACAGCAGGAGGTGGGTAGCGGCCAGGCCCTCACATCTGAGGGATTTGACTTAGAGACGTTCAGCCATATCCCTCAGCTGAGTGCCTTATAGTAAGTGTCTGGAGGCATTATAAACACAACAATAAACTCTATGTGTCAAAGCCACATATAAAGACAACAATGAACTGTAACTGAAAATGTGTTACAGCAACATTTAAACAACATATAAAGACAACAATTAACTGTAACTGAAAATGTGTTACAGCAACATTTAAACACAACAATTAATTATAACTGAAAATGTGTTACAGCAATATTTAAGCAACATATAAACACAACAATGAATTGTAACTGAAAATGTGTTACAGCAACATTTAAACACAACAAACTGTAACTAAACATGTGTCAAAGCAACATATAAACAACATATAAACTCTATTTGAAAATGAGTCAAAGCAACACACTGACTGATTGTCTAACTAAAAACATAAAATATAACTGAGAGGCTCAACTGATAAAACAAATACACCACAGACATAGGTGAACGTTTTGATCAGTCTTTATAAATGGAACAACAAGAACAAAACAATAAAAAATATAGAAGAAAACACGAACAACAAAAATTAGTAGTTCCCTAAGAAGTACACACTCATAAAAATGAAAGGAAAAGAAACAAAATTAAAAAGAACCCTCTTTCATTCAATATTTCCACTTTTAGTTTCCAGTCTCCTGGACTGGACACCAATTCAGGGAAGTATTAATTTCTGTTGTTCATTTTTAATATAATTTTTAATGTTTCATTCTCACTGCTTCACTTGAAACGTCCACCTGTATCAATGTGTTTTCCTCCATTGTTTGAGATTTTCAGTTATATTTTGTGTTTTTAATCGGACTCCCGTAAAAGCTCAGCAGGGGCAAACACCCTTTCATCAATACCTAGCTGGTTGATTGGTTGGCGAAACTTCTAGAGGTCAGCATGGCTGAATGGATATGAACGCTCATTCTTAAACATCTGGTGTTCTAATGCTGATGTAATGGGTTCAACCCCTACACTGGTCAGCTGGAATAAAATACTGACTGCTCATCCTTGACTTCGGGATGTAAATTACAAGTAGCTCAGTAATCGGAGTGGGTTTGCCTGAAGGCGAAGGACAGTCATGATAGGGAAAGCTAATCCCCATGCAAAATTAAGTCCAGTGTCCTCAAAGTAGTAGCACGTGTATGGACTACACTTGAGTTAAAAGCGAACGTAGAAAAAAAAAAATCTTCTGGAGACTGAGTTATCTCCCTGAAACTGATGAACTGGCATTCAGGTTGTTTGAACTTGCATCTACAGGAATGAGGTTGGTGCAGGGACGTTTTCCCGTGGGTATTGTCTTCTAGGGGACCGTGCTGCAGAGCTCTCCTTCCCCTCTCCAAGCTCAGACTTCAGTGGGGTATGCAAGAGAGGTAATGGAACTTCACATCCGCTGGGACGATTATGAGGGTGTAACCAAGTCATAATTTGGCACAGCGATGAGAGACCGGCTGGGATTTGGCCAAAGCTGGTAATGTTTCCTTTACAGTTTTGAAGTATTTTGTTGTTCAAAGACTTCAACCTGATGCCCAGAGGGTCTCAGCATCCAGTGTCTTGCATGGGCGATCATGTTTCTCTAGGGATCTCAAACGGCATAGATCAACTCATGTGTTGACGCCTTTCAGTGCCATGACACAAGACTGGCGAGAATTTTCTCTGGCTGTCTTCATCTATCTTTCTTTCCACAATTATTTTCAGTTGTTACAACATGTTCCAGTTTTTGTCTTCTCTTAATGTGGCCAAATAAATGATGACTGCCTCTTTCTGATGTTTGTGAAATGTTGTCTTTGTGACTTAGCCTTCCTGAAAGTATCCAGTTTGTTCATTTTGGCTGTTCATGGAATTGTAAGCATTCTTCCATAAAACCACATCTCCAAGGCTTCTAGGTTGTTTTTTTTCCCGCCTATTTAAAAATTCCCAGCCTTATGATAAAACTGGATACATGTATCATGCAAGAACTCACTTCCAATTTATTTTTTTTGGCGCTCGCTCTCTTTGAACTCAAAAGTAGTCCACACACACTACTTCTAGTAGTACTGGACTTAATTTTGCGTGTGGATTAGCTTTCCCTATTAACAGTGACCCTCGCCATCAGGTGAACTCACTCTGACTTCAGAGGTACTTGTAATTTACGTCCCAAAGTCAAGGAAAATAGGTCAACATTTTAGTCCAACTGTCTGGTGTAGGGGTTAAACCACTTACCTCAGCATCAGCACACCAGATATTTAAGAACATGCATTCTTATCCATTCAGCCATGCTGACTTATACTAACTTCCAATGACAAAGAGGGTCTAAGCTAAGGATTCACAACCGTAAGTTAAAACTAGTTCTATGTAATATGCAAGAACCTTTTTTCTAACTTCCAATGACAAAGAGGGTCTAAATTAACATCAACACAACGAGAAACTCAATCTGAACAGGGAGTACAACTTCATCATAATACCAATATAAGAAGACATCACAGTGGAGAGGGAATCAGTGTGCTCTCTCTTTTGATTATCAGTTGAATCTTTTGACTTTGTGTCCCTCTCTTTTTCTTTCTTTTTCTTCCCCTTTCCTTCATGTTTATCCTCTGAATGCCCAGGCAACAACGTTTCTGAGTACAGAATGTGGTCATGTTAATGTCATTGTATAAAAGAGAAACAGACGGACACATGATAAACTGCAGTAACAATGACTGACAGTAGCTTCTATTAAAACAGCGGTGATGTCGAGCTGATGTCTGGGGACAATAAATAGCATGACAACTGACAGTGTTGACATCAATATGACAGTAATGACATCATGTCAACTGTCAGTCCTGACAACAACATGACAACTGGCAGTAATGACAGCAACATGGCAACATAAATTAATGGCATGAACATGACAACTGGCATTAATGACATAATGGATGACATGAACATGAAAAACTGCAGTAATGATATCATGTCAACTGCAGTCCTGACAAAAACATGACAGCTGGCAGTAATGACATCAAGTGTGACATGAGCATGACAACCGGCATTAATGACATCATGTTAACTGTTAGTCCTGACAGCAACATGGCAAATAACAGTAATGACAGCAACATGACAACTGACAGTAATGACAGCAACATGACAACTGACAGTAATGACAGCAACATGACAACTGACAGTAATGACAACAACATGACAACTGACAGTAATGACAGCAACATGACAACTGACAGTAATGATAGTAACGTGATAACTAACAATAATGACAGCTACATGACAATATAAATTAATGACAATAACATGGCAATTGGCAATTATGACAGCACCATGACAGAAGTGATAATAAAATGTTAACTGGCAGTTGTGATAACAAAATGATCATGCCCACTACTGTTAACAATGTGAACAAATATGATGTGCCATGGTGATCTGTAGTCATGAGTTGAATGTAATATTTTTTCTGATCATTCCAACAGTGTATATTATGACATGTTTTGTGAGCATTCCATCAATGTATATTGTGACATGTTTTGGGTATATTCCAGCAGACTGTATTGTGACATGTTTTGTGAACATTCCAGCAGTGTATAGTGTGACATGTTTTGTGATAATTTCAGCAGTGTTTATTGTGACATGTTTTGTGAATATTTCAGCAGTGTATATTGTGACATGTCAAGAACTATTGATTGTTGCCATATCTTAAATCAGAAAATTAACCTCAAAATAACATATCTTTTTAACAACTTTGAGCTAACATTATCATTAGTTTCCAAAAAATTGGAATGAAGGAAGTCTCCAATGTAAATTTCTGTTTACTGAGCATTAAAACTGAGGAATATATCAGGAAAAGAAACAAATAATGCAATGACAAAAGGATGGTGATATATAAGTCAATGGCAGATTCGCAAAATTGCTTATGATGATTAATTATCCTTCTGAACTTAATCAGTAATTACACATATTTCCTATGGCAATATGTGGATGGAATCATGGACCATTTCACATACAGTAAAGAAAACAATCAAGGGTTTGTTTAACTTAAATGTTACAGAAAAATCTTTAGTAACACCATAAATCAACGATTTATTTAACTTAAATGTTTCAGAAAAATCTTTAGTAACACCATAAAGCAAGGATTCGTTTAACTTAAATGTTACAAAACAATCTTTAAAAACACCATAAATCAAGAATTTGTTTAACTTAAATTATACAGAAAAAAATCAAGGATTTGTTTAACTTAAATGTTACAGAAAAATCTTTAGGAGCACCATAAATCTAGGATTTGTGTCACTTAAATGTTTCAGAAAAATCTTGAGTAACACCATAAAGCAAGGATTTATTTAACTTAAATGTTTCAGAAAAATCTTTAGTAACACCATAAATCAAGGATTTGTGTCAATTAAATGTTTCAGAAAAATCTTGAGTAACACCATAAATCAAGGATTTATTTAACTTAAATGTTTCAGAAAAATCTTTAGTAACACCATAAATCAAGATGAACAAAATACTGACACTCTACAAGTTATCAGCATAGAAGAAACTTGGCTCAGAAATTGTATGCAGCCTATATTGTGACATGTTTCAGTGCACATGTATTGTGACATGTTTCAGTGCACATGTATTGTGACATGTTTCAGTGCACATGTATTGTGACATGTTTCAGTGCACACATATTGTGACATGTTTCAGTGCACAAGTATTGTGACATGTTTCAGTGCACATGTATTGTGACATGTTTCAGTACACATGTGTTGTGACCTGTTTTAGCCATATCAAACATCACATCAATGTTTAGAACTTTGGTTCTCATTTGAAAAACATCGATAGAAAGCTAAAGATTTTCATGCATTAAACATGTTTAACCTCTCTGTCGGGTCTCCAGTTTGGAGTGGTCGAGGGGTTTGTGTGTTCCAATGACATCAAGAGCTATAGCAAAGATAGTGCAGCTATTTATAGGGCCTCCCATGTTGGACAGGCCTAGGGATAGGAACAAGATGAAGCGAGACAAAAACCTGCTGCTTTATGGGTAGGATAGGAAATTGACAAAGGGAGACATAAGCCTGCTGCCTTGTAGGTAGACTGGGAACAGTCAAAGGCAAAGGGAAGGCAAACCCAAAAAAACTATTGTCAAAGTAAGATGTATTGAGCCACAGGTTTGACAAAAAAGTTGAACACAACTCACTTTATGATGTCAAAATGTTTATACAATGACAACTGACAGTGATTTGATGATTAAATTAAATGTACAGTTGAATTTATTTACGGGTAAATTAAGTGCATCCTTACCTGATTTATCTTTCACCTCTTTTTCTTTATTCTCTCTTTCCTTCTCTTCATTTGCCTTCTGCTCTCTCTGCTTCTCTTCCTCTCTATCTTTATCCTCTTTTTCCTTTATTTCTGCTGCCAGTTGAGCTTCTGCTTGCAGTCGAATATTTTCTTCCTCCTCCACTTTTTTATATTGTTCTAAACGAAACAGAAATGAATAAATTAAACTGTTTAGAAGAGGTCAGTACGATTTAATGGATAAGAGCGCTCGTTCTTTAACATCCAGTGTACTGATGCTGAGGTAGCGGGTTCAATTCCTAGACTGGTCAGTTTGACTAAAATGTTGACTTCTCATCCTTGACTTGGTGACATAAATTACAAGTATCTCAGAAGTCAGAGTGGGTTTGCCTGATGGCGAGGGACACTGGTAATAGGAAAAGCTCATCCACAAGCAAAAATCACTCTAGCGCACTTCTTAGTAGTAGCCCGTGTATGGACTACGCTTGAGTTCAAAGCAAGTGAACGCACCCAAAAAAAAGACTGTTTAGACATGAACAACAAATTGTATTTAAAACACGATAAAAACAAGGTTATATGGCATTGAGGACCTATGGAACAAAAAATGAAACAAATAAAAAGAAATATTTGGCAAACTTTGCAGCTTCTCTGTGGCAACTTACTGATGTGAATCATTGACCATTTTGCAATCGCCTAAAGTAGAAGATCAAGACTTCTGAACTTCAGTGAAATCTTCTAAACTAGGAGATCAAGACTTCTGAACTTAAATGTTACAGGAAAATTATTAGAAAACTGTGGACCAAGGAGAAAATAACGGTGGACACGCCAAGTTGATAGTGAACTGCACTGGTAATGTCATGAATATGGTCAGACGCAGGTTAGACACTTGGGCTCGTCGCTTGTCAAAGTAAGGGAGAGACTAGCCATCTATTCCGCCTGGCTCTCAGGCCAACAAAATATTATGGAACTATCACATCACAGACCCATAGGAAGAACTACTTCAGTGCAATTAAGTTATTTTTAAAGCAGAAAAGAAATACTGAGAATCTACAAGATCTAAATATTGATACTTAGGTCATGAGTTGAAGTAAGAATCTTTTTATCTCTTTCTATTAAAGAGTAGATTGTTGTTTTGTAATTTCACCCACGTGATCCACTCTTGATTCTTTGAAAGCAAGGTGTGTGAGTGAGTGTGTGAAAGTGTATTACTTAAAAGGAGGCTAGCATTTTCTGACAAAAGCAACCGGAAGATAAACTAGACATTCATGTGAGATCTTCCTACCTACATAAGTGTTCTTCACCTTCTGCCTTTTGTCTTCCATGTGAATCCCAGTCTCTTTTATCAGGACCATACCTTTAGACATTCTTATAACGAGCCATAATTTCTGGAGACTGTTGGCTAACTCTTGGGTAGGGATTTCTACCTATCATAGTTGAAATACCCTAACGGCCGGCAACATTTGGGCCAGTGAAGTGCTATGACCACATTTTGTAGGTCAGAGTGCATGGAGGAATAGGTGATAAGTCTTTTCCTCTCTTAGCAGACGATGAACATAGGCTTCGAACCCTCGTCCAACCATGCTTATGAACGTGCCCGCTCAATGAAATATTTTTTTTCCCGCATTTCCATCCAGTTTCAGGATATTGCGGTCAACATCAGCATCTTTCAGCTGTATGTTGATTCCTAGGCTAGATTACGCTAATCAGCACGCCACGACTTTCTGAGCGACCGGCTCCATATTCTCATAAGTCACTGGTGCGACTCGAACCGCTTCCAATTCTCGTGCACTCACGTCAACCACGAGAGTATTCAGGATTATGGAGAAAGCTGATAACCCCTCGGCCAGGGAGCCGGCTCAATTAAATATGCCAGGCAATAAATTGTGCAATCTGTTATATATGTTTTTTTTCAAAACAGTGTTTGTGTTGTTGATGATAAAGGTATTGATTTTTTTATTAGTTAAGATTCCAGGAGACATCTGGAAGACAGACAAAAGAAATTCAACTTACCGTCATAATAGTACAAGAGCTCGTAGGGTAATTTCTCGTTAACTTCGCGAGGTGGAAGCAGCAATGTGTTGAACTCATCATAACCTCTCATCAACCGCAAAACCTGGATCAAAATCAAATATAAAGCTTGGATCAGAATATAGCTAGATATTTTATAAACAAACCTCAGAATAAATATCAATAGCGCAGAAAAAAAAATATTCGTATAATAGGTATTTTTGTATGGGGTGGAGAGAAGTAAAGTACTAGGTCTTCACATATGCTAGTTCATGACACAGTGATGTGGGGAATCAGTTCCTTTTGCCACCAACAATCCTTTCCAAGCAATTTTTTTAATGCTGAAAATTATCCAATCACAATTAGACAAAACAGGGTTGATCCTAGAGCACAAGCACTACAAGAGATTAAACCTAGATCAGTCTATGTAAACAAATGTCGGAGATAATTAACAGATTCTGTGCCAAACAAAACGTAGATTTGGGCTAAACAAAAATGGGTGGCGGAAAACAGGAAGTAGGGGTGTGCCACAGTTATGACTTAAAAGTTGTTAATATGGTTGCAGACATGTTATATTATATATGAAATTAAAAGGGATTGCATAGGGAAAACTATAGTATATAAACCCCTGGCAGACATGGAAAGTTGCTTAAGACGATTAATCATCCCATGGCCTTTCATCAGTTAATCTCATGTTATTTACTGCACATTAAAAAGTCGCTTAAAAGTCAACAGGATCGACTTCATTGCACCTGGTTTTTATCCCATATGGCTCTGTCTCTTTCCGCAGTGCGGAAAGCGTCGCACACAGCACGATCTCCGTAGCTCGAGCGACGACCCACAGGAGTCTCTGAAAAATTTCACTCGTGAACCAAAGGATGCGGCCCGGAATTGAACCCACAACCTTCGGAGCCTGAGTCAAACGGCTTGACCACTTCACCACGGAGACTGCACATTATCCTGCAGCAGGTCCTCGGAGGAACATCACACTCATAATACCCCCCGCTGAAAAATATCTCGATCCTTTCCCCCATACACCCTTATAAAAATAAACAACTGGACCACACTCACAAAAAACAAGGGAAGGGCCCTTGTCCCACATCACTCCTTAAATTGGGTATATGGTGCAGGTTCCATATTTGTATAGATCTCCAGGCACTCAGTTGGTGATATGGCTAATATCACGTCGTCATGGTTACTTCCCATTACATATCCTTGTGCCCATGTGAGATTTGGTCAACCTAGAAACCCAGGTGAATATTTGTTTTAAATCTCTACATCGTGAGATTTGGTCAACCTATAAACCCAGGCAAATATTTGTTTTAAATCTCTACATCATGAGATCTGGTCAACCTAAAAACCCAGGTGAATATTTGTTTTAAATCTTTACATCATGAGATTTGGCCAATCTAGAAACCCAGGTGAATATTTGTTGTAAATCTCTACATCATGAGATTTGGTCAACCTAGAAACCCAGGTGAATATTTGTTTTAAATCTCTACATCATGAGATTTGGTCAACCTATAAACCCAGGTGAATATTTGTTGTAAATCTTTACATCATGAGATTTGGTCAACCTAGAAATCCAGGTGAATATTTGTTGTAAATCTCTACATCATGAGATGTGATCAACCTAGAAACCCAGGTGAATATTTGTTTTAAATCTCTACATCATGAGATTTGGTCAACCTATAAACCCAGGTGAATATTTGTTGTAAATCTTTACATCATGAGATTTGGTCAACCTAGAAACCCAGGTGAATATTTGTTGTAAATCTCTACATCATGAGATTTGGTCAACCTAGAAACCCAGGTGAATATTTGTTTTAAATCTTTACATCATGAGATTTGGCCAATCTAGAAACCCAGGTGAATATTTGTTTTAAATCTCTACATCATGAGATTTGGTCAACCTAGAAACCCAGGTGAATATTTCTCTACATCATGAGGAATCGAACACATGACCAATGGGTCAGCAGGAAATCATGCTGGGCCACTGTCCTACCACAACTCCTGCACAGGTCAGAACTACATCAAGGATCAATGTGGTTTAAATCAAGAGGCCATCTTTATTACCCACAACACTTCTTGATACCCATTTTAGGCTGAGTTGACCATGCACAATATAGATTATAATATCTCTCATTTAAGCCTATACCAAATTTACTGTCAATGACTAGCACCTTCTTGATAGACGACAGTTTGTAAAATAGAGTTATACCCCTCCACAGCATATAGTCGGGGCTGAATTTAGAGACCATGTATTGCCCTTGCAGCATGATCCCTCTCTCGGCCTGTCTAGTTTACTCCAGAGGAAAGGTAACACCAATATGCTTGAAATGAGACAAGCTGCAGAAGCTGCTTGATCAGCAAAGCAATGCTCTAATTGTCCACCTGTTGAAGCTTCCATCCTAGATCAGTTGCCAACCAAGGCTTAGGGCCTCATTTAGTCTGTAGGTTTCATTTCCTCGCACCGAATAAGGCTTGTACCATCTCAGTTGTGCTCCTCCACTCAAAGCTGTTGACACAATGTGGGGTGTCGGGTTTGGTGAGCGCTGCCCAGTATTCAGCACAAACAGAAAGCAGGTACTACTGTCTACTGTCATCCAGTAGCTCTGTCATATCTGATTAAGACCTGAGTTATGTCATTATATAATAGTCCCCAATCATGTAACTAAAGTTTTTACATATTTGTTGCTTCATTTGTTTAAGTGTATATTAACTATTATGTTATTCCAGCCAGATGCATAAATGATCTTTTGAGAGTAGGGATTTATAGACCAATCAGCAGAGTGGCAAGCTGCCTACTTGCCTCATATGATATACAGGGTCTGGGAAGGTTAACCCGGTCAACAAATGCCCGCAGAAGTCGGATGTGTCAGCCTAACAGCGCAAGAATGCAGCTCTGCTGTAACCAGGCACAACGCAATCACAAAAACAAAACTCCGGATGACCGCAGAAGAAGAAGATATACAGGGTGTATTTTTAATGACTGTGCAGTGTTTGAAAATATTGCAGGTCCAAGTTTTGTATTCACCCTCTGTAAACTTCATGCTACATAAAAGGTAAATACAAAACTTGGACCGGCAATATTTTCAAACACTGCACAGTCATTAAAAATAAACCCTGTATAATTCTGCAGTGTGTACCTGACAAGTTGCAGTGAAATATGCCTGGCAATAAATCATGCAAACAGTTTGTGGCTTCTGTGTTTCAATATTATGTTATTATTCTAAACATTTAAACAAAACATAATATTTACCACACTGCCAATTAATTTACTAGACAAATGACTGTCAATTCATTTTAATAAAGTTGTTATCAAATAGAATTAGGAGAAATCGTAACAAGCTTAATCTAAGATACAATTAAATTTAATCCTACTGTAATATAAGAAATTATGTAAACAAACAGACATGTTAAAACTACTATGACAGCGAAACATATGATAATGTGTTTTGTTATTTCAATTGAAAGGATTCATTACACTACTTCATTTTAAGTTGAACTTTTTTTCTGCAGTGTGCACCTGGCAAGATGCAGTGAAATATGCCAGGCAATAAATTGTGCAATATATTGTTTGTGTCTTCATTATTCAAATTAAAAAAAACAACAACATTGTTTTGAATTTAATGTCAAAGATATTTGAAACAAAAATTATACCCTTTCTTCATACAAGTAGTTGGTGTCAAATTCCAGAGAGTAAAATTCTATAGGAAAGGTGCAGGGGTTGTGGACAATCACTTTCTGTTCATCTCCAACACTGTGGGGCAAGATGGGGTCAAACTGCAAAAGTGCACACTCAAAGTCAAGTCTGGGTTCAAGGCCCTGGCCATAACACACAAGAAGGATTCGCTGACTGCTATGAAAAATGCGGATCTGGATTCGATTCTCATAGGTTTTCTGTAAAATTAAAAACAATTGTTTTAATAATGGCCACCATGTAGGGTGTAAGAAGTAAATTTTCTGGAACTTTTTTACAAATTACAATCTTATTTAACTGCAGGATTGACAGGAAGTGTTCAGCAATGATAGCTAGTGGTATATGTTGTGTGCTCCGTGACCTTGCACTTTGAAAGTCATGATTTCATTTTGGCTACATCTTTCAAGCCCTAAGTGAAGTTTTTCCAGGCTCCATGGAGGTCATTGCTGGAGGTTAGAGGTTATTGCTGGAGGTTAGAGGTTATTGCAATGTGTATTGCTCTCAGCAAGCGGCTTGTTATTTTGTGAAAAGAAACTGAGTCAAATTTCATTTTCGGGCTACGAGTGCAATTCTTCCCTAGAGGTCATCACTGAAGCTACAGAGTTCATGCTTTGTGTGATTTTCTCAGCAGGCAGCTTGCCATTCTTCAGAGACAGATCAAGCCAGATGGGGGTAAATCCGTTGCAATGAAGTCAATCCTCTTGCTTTTATAAAAAAATGTGAAAGACATGATAGGTTTGCCAAACAACAACATAATATACTAGAAACCAAAATGGAGGGAAAATACGAAGATAAAAGAACTAGAGATCATTATAGATAAAAATAGGCAGATCACATCAAGATATGATCAGGATACAGCCTGGTTGTGAAAACTTGAGAGGAAGAAAACCTGAGAGTGTTGGAGTAATTTTAGATGCCGGTTTATGAATCAAGCTAAGAGGAAAGAACTTACTGGTGCACTACAAGAAATAACTGGATAAGTTAGCCACTGAAGCTCTGTCACTCAACAACTACGGGGAAATATAAAAAATAACTGGATAATATAACCACTGAAGCCCTGTCAATCAACAGCTATGGAGAAATACAAGAAATAACTGGATAAAATAGCCACTGAAGCTCTGTCACTCAACAACTATGGAGAAATACAAGAAATAACTGGATAATATAACCACTGAAGCTCTGTCAATCAACAGCTATGGAGAAATACAAGAAATAACTGGATAAAATAGCCACTGAAGCTCTGTCACTCAACAACTACAGAGAACTACAAGAAGTCATGAATGTAGAAGAACTTAACTGATTCGGTGCCAAACAAAATGTAGGTCTGCACCAAACATAGTACACAGTCAAATGAACAAGTAGTATCATGTAAATATCCGTTCAATGAGCATTGAAATTGCGGAACATATCAAGAAACAAAACAAATAACACGATGCCCTAGTATGGTAATATATCATCCTTCTGAACACATGGGAGGTCACATATATTATCCTTCATCACTGAATCAGTTAAAAGTATTTTCTTGTATTTATTACCTCCTCAGTTGGCATAAATTTGACTTGCACGTTGGTCTTCTGTCCTGGCAACAGGATGCCCGTAGGTGGCAATAGCTCGAAGATGCTAGGCTGCTTTTTGCTCTGGCGTATTTTGCGTCTAAGGTGCATGGGAACATGTTTTTCCAACTGAAGACAAAAACCAAATTGAAAACACAAAAACATGTTAAAATCTGTTACAAATATACATTTAATATGGTGACGTGGAAATGTAAACACACGTTAAAATCTGTTAAAAATATGAATGAAATGAATAAAATTGTGGTCACGTTGTTGAAATGTAAACAATTGAAAAACATAAAGTGAAAGCTAGCTTTACAAAACACAGTTACAAAACACAGAATATTACAGTGTTAATCCTTCATCAGCAAACAACAAAAAAATACAGGAACACAGAAACGGTGAAAATGACACTAAAGAGATTACAATAAAGCCTTAATATAGTTACTATAGCGTCATTTCTCATTGATTGTGTGTTGATGAATTTTCTTGTTGATATTAATTTCTCACACACTTACAGGATAATTATATATATATATATATATATATATATATATATATATATATATATATATATATATATATATATATATATATATATATATATATATATATATATATATATATATAAAAAGAAATAGCTTTCTTCAAAATTAAAATTCATGACAGCTTAAAATTGGTATCTTTACACATTCTCTACCAAGATAAAAATAACTTGTCATACCTTTTTCCGATCGTCTGGAGGTGATGCATCCCATTCACATTTCACCATCTGATGGTTGTGCAGCTGGATTGTGATAACTTTACATTCTCCACACTTGACCTCTCCAAACTGCAACACCTCGTCTGAGACTTTCATGTCCGGCATGGTCACGTGGGCACGCAGACGTAAGTTAATCACTGGCCCTTTCACAATCTGTGTGCAAAATGGCATCAGAAATTTACATAAATCATCAAAAAATAATCTCTTTTTTTTCTTAATTCACATTCAATGTTAGCATATTCCTCACATTCACAGTCAACAATGTAACATCTCTACCATTCAGTCATCAATGTAACATTTCTAACATTCACATTCAACAATGTAACATTTCTAAAATTCACTTTCAACAATGCAACATTTCTAACATTCACATGTGCTCCATTCGATGAACAGTAAACGATTGCTCAAATATAGTGAGGTGTTATCAATCAGGCAGTTGCAGCCAGATTTATGTAAACAGAAAGTGTTCGCTCTAAATTGTAAATTACTGTGAGGATAACAGATGTTCCACATTTGAACAAAACCTGTGACTATGTGATTTAATTGTTGCAGCTGAAGTATTATTTATTTAATCACTTTATATGATATATAAACTCTGCAGTATGCACCTGACGAGGTGCAGCAAACTATGCCAGGCAATAAATTGTGCATCATCATCATCATCAAGTGCCCTGCCAGCTGGCGTAGACGTTCATGGTTCTCCACAGATCTCGGTCTTTGGTATTCTGGATCAACTCTGCTGATGATATTTCTCCACGCCACTGTCTCAATCCATCCAGCAGCATTTCTCTTGGTCGGCCTCTGCCTCTCTTCCCCTCGATCTTTCCAGTTTTCATGATGTTCTCTAATGCCTCTCTTCTCATCACATGACCAAATAAAGCTGTTTGTCTCTTTCTTTTGTTGTTGTATATAATGATCTAGTTTCATTAGTCTCTTTCAGGCAATAGTTGTTTTTATTTACTCTGGCAGTCCAAGGAATTTGCAACATTTGTCTCAGGAATGTTTTGGCTTCTGTTTTTGAATACACTAAGGGAATACAGTGTTTTGAATTTCTGAAACATAAATTTTTGTTTACTGCACACAAATATCTTGTTTATATTTTGTTTTATTTCAAGTGACATCAAATGGAAGAAGTCTTATAGAGACTAACAAAAGAAAGACTTAACAAACAATTGCTTTACAAGATGGAAAATGTACAGACCAATAAAAATCTGTCAACAGCAGTCAGAAATAGAGAATTGAAGTGCTTAATATAGATTTTATACTGTTGTAAGCATGTGAAACATGGACAATAAGCAGACAGGCTGATAAGCATCTGATGGCAACAGAAATGTGGTTTTTGAGGACAATGCAAAGAATGGCATGGATTCACAGAAAACCAAATAAGGCAGTCCTTCAAGGAACAGATTAAAACTGTGAACTGATTACAGAAATTAGAAGTAGTGAAATTTGTTTGGTCATGTTAATGAGGAGAAATACACTTGAAATTTAGTAACAACTTAAAACTTGATAGAGAAAAGAACAAAGAGAAAAACAGACATGCAGACCTGGATGACCTGGCCTCATGTATAAGTGGGACAAGAACACAAGACCTTATCTGATACTCTGGTGACCGTGTCAAATGGTGAACCACGATGACCCAGCATGATACATGATGATAATGGCAACGATGATAGATGGCATCGATTATTTCAGACTACATGCCAGTTTTTTCCCCAACTTCATAATTGAAAATATGCCCGGGAAGGTAACCTGGTCAACAAATAATTCCTGAAGAAGTCAGATATGTTAGCCGAAAGGTGCAAATATTGCAGCTCTGCAGTAAACAGGCACAACGCAAATACATCTAAAACAACATTCCAGACAAATGCAGCAGAAGAAGAAATAGAAAATATGACTTACACTGATTGGAACAACCACTTCAATTGCTCCAAGATGCAGGTTTGCACTCCTTGGGTCAAAACTGATGACAAAATCCAGAGTTTCATTGTCTGGGGCACCTGGAAGATTGCGGACTCTGTCCAGTTCAGTGTGAAAACCTGTCTGTAAGATAGTGTGCCTCTCCAGCTTGAATGACACAGGAAACCAGCCAGTGTTGGTGGCACGGATGACATGAGTGCGCACTGTCCCTAGGACAACATACCCAAAGTCGAGGACATAGTCCGGGAGAACTGGCCTGCCACAGAAAATTGTTCGAGGAGTATTAATGTTTTCACCAAACATGTACATAATAGCTGAGAACTAACACATACATACAATATATTTGAAATGGGTGCTGTAGTAGTGTAGTGGCTAGATGCTCACCTGACAATTCGGTGGTCATAGAATTAAATTCTCATTGTTGCGGATATTTTAAAATGACCTGGGCTCCCAGGTCCAATAATTTATAACTTTTCAATCTATAGTATAATCTACAACATTTCAACATTTAGTCTAATCATCGAGGGAACGTCATTACGTAACAGGAATTGAAATATAAAGTGCATGGAACAGTATAGACAACGGAAAATATTATTTCTGTACATAAACTGGATTTAAGCAATATCCCATGTAGGGATGTGAGGATCGAGAAGTTTGCCCATGCACAATAACGATTACAAATTGGCTGCCCTAATATTGACTCTCGTTGTAAAGAACAATGCAGAGTTATTTGTTTTGATGGTCAGGGAGTGTGAAACCTGTTGAAATCTACAGAAGAATGATAATTCAGTATGGAGACAGTTGTTTTAGTCAGGGAAGAATGTGTGAATGGGCAAAACGATTTCAATATGGAAGATCTTTTGGGATATAATGGGCTCTGTTTTTGTGCATTTCCAAGAAAGAGCAAACACTAAAAATTTTACTTCAACATGTAGTGAAATCTATCATTATTAAATTCTCCGTTGAGATTACATTACATTGTACACTTGTCAAAATCAGTCTATTCTGCAGTCTAACGTGTATTATAAAAACCTAATACAAAGACTGTGTGGCCTGTTCTTTTGTTTGAATGCAAGTGCTGGACAACGTGTAATGAAATTATGGGAAAGCTGGGGGAAGAAGATTGTCATGTTTTTGAAAACAATGTAAGAGGAGAAAACAAACATTAAGGTATTGACTGTTGTAGGGTTTGCTAGATCACTCATCAAAATCGTAAGGTAAAGACAATTAAAATTCACGAAGAATATCAATAGAAGAGATGATACAGACAAAACAAGTGGAAAAATGCTGGACAGATAGACTGAAGACAGAGAAAGATGTATGTGGAAAGCTTAATTAGCTGGGCATAAAATAAAAATAATACAAGCAACACCAACTTCATTTCAATATCAGATGGCAGAGAGGACAGGAGGGTCATGATTGCCAACTCTTTTCCTGAAAAGGTACCCGAAGAAGAAGAATGAGGAGAAAAGAGAAGAAGGAGAGGAAGAAGGAGGAGATGCCGACAATGAAGATGGCAATGAATAAAGACGAAAAATAGGATGATGATGATGATGAAGAAGAAGAAGAAGAAGAAGAAGAAGAAGAAGAAGAAGAAGAAGAAGAAGAAGAAGAAGAAGAAGAAGAAGAAGAAGCAGTTAGAGGAGGAGACTGAGAAGGAGGAGGAGATGATGATTATAAAGAAGATGACGCCAAAGACAAAGAAGAAAAAGACAAAGAAGAAGAAGCAGCAGGTGGAGGAGGAGATGGAGAAGGAGGCAATGATGATGAAGATGACACCAAAATATGAAAATGAAGAAGAATAAGAAGAAACACTAGCAGTTGCAGCAGGGGGGAAATTAAACATTGACCACACTCAATCATCTATCAAATGACAGAGAGGATTGGAGAGTTATGATTACCAATATCTTTTTCAAACCAGGCACCTGAGAAGGAGGAGGAGGAGGACTAGGAGGAGGAAGACTAGGAGGAGGAGAACTAGGAGGAGGAGGACTAGGAGGAGGAGGAGGAGGAGAAATGTTAAACATTAACCATACCTATTCCTCTTGGAACTGACAGCCTCAAATGAACAGGCAGTTAAATCCGACTGGACTGAGTGGACATGATTGAGACTTTTGTCAAGGATCTCAGAGTCTACAGTTTGCAAATCAGCCTCATTCTGTTGCTGCAGTACAAAGTTCCTCACCGCAAGTCTCTCGACCTCCATCTGCAGCTCCAGCTCTGTGGGATTTCTCACCTGCTGGTCAAATTTCCAATAGAAGAATCAATTTAACAGATTTGTTTCAAACAAACAGTTTTGACCCCAAACAATGGAGAGCGGAAAATGGGACGTAGGGGTGTGTCACTGTTATGACTTAAAAGTTGTTAATATGGTAGCAGACTTGTATTATATATCAAATTAAAGGGAGATGCATAGAGAAAACAAGTGTGCGTAAACCCATGGCATATACAGAAAGTTGATTAAGACGATTAATCATCCGATAACACTTAATCAGTTAATCAAGGTTAAACAATTACAATCGGCCTATACAGTTTACCTATGAACAATGGGGAGGTGGTTGTGTGCCTGTGGGACAAGGTGGAGAAGGTGGAGGTGCAGATTGAGAACTTGTACATGGAAAGGATGATATTGTGGGTGATCGGCAGGAGTTCTGGAAGAACCTCACAATGGAGAGGGGAGACCAGGAAAACTTTCAATCAGATAGCGGTGGAATGATTAATAGTATGACTCTTTGCTGGTTGTTGAATGAAGGGACGGAGCGCGTATAGGAATGTCCTGAATGCAGTGATGTCAGTTCTTAGCTCAACTCAACTCAGCTCAACTCAATCAGCGGTAGTGAAGTGGCTAGCATGTTTATACGCTGGCCCAGTGGTCCTGAGATTCAATTCGCATCGAGACGGATTGTTTTACAAATGTACCTGGGCTACCAGGTTGGCCCAATCGCAAATGGGAAAGAGAAAATGTCTTGGGAAATAAAGGTAGTGTTTGTTTTTGGCGCTTGCTCACTTTGAACTCAAGCGTAGTTCATATACACTACTTCTAGTCGTGCTGGACTGAATTTTTGCATGTGTTTTAGCTTTCCCTATGAACAGTGTCCCTCGCCATCTGGTGAACCCATGCCAACTTCAGAGGTACTTGTAATTTACATCCCCAAGTCAAAGATGATAGGTCAACATTTTAGTCCAACTGTCCGGTGTAGGGGTTGAACCCTTTACCTCGGCATCAGCACACTGGATGTTTAAGAACAGGTGCTCTTATCAATTCGGCCATGTTGAATTACTAAAGGTGGTGTGATACTGAGGACACCACCCCTCAAGTGCCGACTGATCTATAACAATATCAGTCTGGCATCTTATGCACAATGCAACCAACTATGGTGCGTAAAAGCTTCCTTTACAGTTGTTGTTTTTTACCATATGCCCATTACATCTCAAATTTATTATACATAATAAATAAAAAAGTGATATAAATTTCTATAACGAAGACACAAACGATAGATTGTACGATTTATTGCCTGGCATATTTCGCTGCATCTCGTCAGGTACTTACTGCAGAAGTCACACAACGTTGAGTAAAAAAAACTAGGTACATCGTTCAAGCTAAAATATGCACATGTTCGCACAGTAATATCAATTGTTTAAAATGCCAATTTTAAATTGACTACCATATCTTTCTGTTTGCACAAAATTTGCCTAATTTTTGCAAACAAAAAGATATGGTAGTCAATTTAAAATTAAGGCTTCTGCAAACTTTAACAAATGACTATTTTGTGTTTGAAACAACATGCAAAAAGCACTCTATCAATTATGTGACCGGTTTCCAGGACATGACGTGCAATGGATGACACCAGAAGTTTATAATTGTGGTGTGTCAGCCTTCCCATGATCCCATCGCCAATGTGTAATATCTTATCAATCCAGTTCTCCTTGGCACCGAAATGTGAGCAAGGAGACATGTATAAATTACCCCTGAATCAGGAGTATAGGCTAGCAGATGTGTATAAATTACTTTTGGCTCTGAAGTAAGGGCAAGGAAACATGTGTATAAATTACCTCTGGATCTGATGTAAGGGCCAGGAGACATGTATAAATTACTCTCTCTCTCTGATGTATGGACCAGGTAACATGTATTTAAATTACCTCTGGCTCTGAAGTAAATCCAAAAGACATGTGTATAATTATTTTTGGCTCTGAAATGAAAACTAGAAGACACACAAATAACTTACTCCTGGCTCTGGAGGCTGTGCTATTTTGTCCTTTGCTGATTCCTCAACCCGGGCATTTGGCTCTTCCGCATCAAGTGGGTTCACAATTTCTTCTATAACATTAGAATGCCCTCTCAGGGCTCTTTCTTGCTGCTCTGTGATCACCTTCATGAGATTCTCCCTTGCCTCTGTCAACAGGCCAGCATACTGCCCAGTTCCATCGTCCAGTCTGGGCAGGTCCAGTGAGATACGTGGGAAAACACCTGAAGAGAAGATTGAATCAGATATCATAGCCAGGAGTTTAAATAAACACAAGATACCACTAAGAAGCTTGGCAAATAGAAAAATACACACATACAGACAGGCAAATGTTTTTACCAAGGTCTTTATCAGTGGAACAAGCAAAACAACAATAAAAAAAAAACAGATGAAACAAATGAATACATGAACAATTAAAACAATTAAAAATCAGATGAACCAAATGAATACTTGAACAATTAAAACAATTTAAAAAAAAAAAAAAACAGATGAAAACTTGAACAATTAAAACAATTTTAAAAAAGAGATAAAACAAATGAATACTTTAACAATTAAAACAATTAAACAGTAGACAAAACAAATGAAACAAACAATTAAAACAATTTTTAAAAAAACAGATAAAGCATATAAATACTTGAAGAATTAAAGCAAATAAAAAATAGATAAAACAAATGAGTACTTGAATCAACTTTCCTGTGGGAGTCTGATAAAATTAAAAAAAAAAAAACAATAATAGCTTGGCAAAAGCAAACTCCTCTTTTCGATATCATTGACAGGACTTTATGCGAAATTCCACAGTAGTAGGCAATTTTAAAAGTTGGGCTGAATAGATCACTGCACAGGCTAAATTTCAAAATGAAAAAACCTACCCACAAATAGAATATTTGAAGCATATGTTATTCCGACATACATACAGATTTAGATCATCAACAGTACTATAAAGTTTGAGCTCTGTGCTGAGATTCTCCATGTGATCTATGGGTGGAGACAGAATACCTTATTCTGCATTGAGAGTGATTCTTAACCAAAATCCATCAGCAAACTTATGTCATCTGTAAACAGCATCACAATACTGGACCTGTGGTGGCACAGTGGATGGGATGCTGGTCTACAAACTCTGCTGTCATGTGTTCAAATCCCCATTGAAATCGATTTATTTAAAGCTGACCAAGTCTAAATATGTACCAGGAAATGTCAAGGAAGTAATGGCGGCTAGCAAGATACTGACCACATGACCCACCGGGTGCCGATTGGTCGATACAAATATGGAGATAGTACCACATATCCCACTGTTCCTGAAGGCATATAAAAAGTCTATTACCTTGCATTGGTTTTTATAAAATGGTATGTGTGCTGGTTGTTCAGAAATCAATGACAAACTACTGAACATAAAGCTGCCAAGAAATCACAAACAGCCAAAAAATATTAGAGTTAACTGCGATGTCCTGTAAAGGATATGCAACTAATTTAACTAACTTTCATATGCAACGGTATATTGATGGACAGCAAACGCAGAACCAGCCAAATCATCTGCCTATTTTATTTCCTTTGAGCTCAGCATGGCATGATGAAAAAACAAAACCAATAGTCCTAACCGTGGATTTCTGTTTGGACTCAAACCCCTGCCTATGCAAGTTTCTAGATTGTATTATTTTAAACATGTTCATAAAAGTAAAAGTAGCTACAAGCACTTTTTAAACTCTATAAGGCATATCGGAGATGTCATGCTAACCATTTATTTTTATAAACCAATCGGCATTCGAAGGGTGATGTGGTCAATACCGCAGCAGTTGCCTTTATTTCCCAAGATATTTCTTGGTTCCAGTTTTAGGCTGAATCAAACTGGGAGCCCCTGATGAATGTTTTTAATCTGCTTCAATGCAAATTCAAATTCTTATCTACCGAGCTGGCAGCAAGCATGCTTGCCACTACTAAATGATGTTGATGATGGCAACAACAACACACAGCCCAGAACACAACAATTACCTTCTCCGTGAACAACAATTGTGTCTGGTTTGAAGTGAGCCACTTGAATTTGGAAAGTCTTCTTGAAGAAATCTGGTATTCCAGGCAAGAATCTGATCTCTATTTCCTGTTCTGTAAAAGGCTCAATGAATCCCTGGAAATATATAAATATATAATACAAATATATCAAATCTCTTACTTTTCCACTAAGAGAAGGTATTGGAATGTATGAACACAGTACGAACTGGAAGAGCTGGTTTATTTAATTCTTTCCCATAAGATTTTGCCCCAAATACTCAAGGGAACAGTCATCATCATTATTATTATCATGTACCCTGCCAAATGGCATAGGTGTTCATATATTTCTCTCGTCCTTGACATGGGGTCAGTGTTTGTTGAGTTGAGTTAGTTGAACTAAGAACTGACATAACTGCACTCAGGATATTCCCATATGTGCTCTGTACCCTCGTTCAACAGCCAGCAAAGAGTCACACTACTAATCGTTCCCACCGCTATCTGATTGAAAGTTCTCCTGGTCTTCCCTCTCAGTTTTGAGATTCTACCAGAACCCCTGCCAATGTGCCGCAATCTCATCCTTTCCACATACGGATTCTCAATCTGTTCCCCCACCTTCTCCACCTGGTCCCAGAGGCGCACAACCACCTCCCCCTTGTCCATAAGTAATCTACCACCAAAAGGTGCATTACCTGCCAGCCTATCAGCCTGTTCATTCCCCCACACTCCACCATGGTCAGGGCAAAAAATCCATACAATTCTCACAATCTGTAACTTCTGAAGAAAGGTGAGCCTTTCCACACGAAACATTCCTTTCTCTACCTTACTAAGCATACCAGTACCTTTTCTTCACCGCTTGGTTCACTTGAATTTGTTTACTTCTCTCCATGAGCTCTACATTGGTGATTCTGTCACACCATTTTATTCCCACTATTCTGTGCAGGCATCAGTTAGTGAATGTTTTCAGTTTATCAGTAATTCTTTTAGCTGTTCTTCATGTTTCTAACCCATACAAAATTACTGATTTAACACTGGAGTTAAAAATGTTAGTGCCAAGTTTAACTTCCTTTAACTTCCATAAATTCTTAGTGCTATGAAAGCTCCACTTGCCTTTTGTATTCTTATTTTAATATCTATATCTGTTCCCCCATTTTTGTCTAATCGCTTCCCAAATAACAGTGACTTACTGGAAGTGATAATTTACATAAAAGTATTTGAAATAAAACAATACAAATCTGGCGACATACTGAGTGTGGCACCATAACTGGCTGGCCAGGTAATGGTCGAGTCTCTAATGCTGGGTCCATGTTAATGGCGGTGAAATCAAAGCCAACCTTGCCAATGTTGATCAGGGTTATGGTAGCAGTTGCCACCTGGTCATACATCTGAAATAGTTGAGTGAGACAAATATTCAGTGATTATGACAGCTCTTTGACTGGTCCATATATGTATCATTGTGTGCTGTGCCAATAAGGGTGAGCAATCATGGTACATCATCTCACACAATCACCAGTCTCAGAACAGGCCTGTGTTCTTGGCCTGATTATTTCAAATCATCCAGATGTGTATCTCTTATATATATATATATATATATATATATATATATATATATATATATATATATATATATATATATATATATATATATATATATATATATATATATATAATACACACACGACTGGCACCTGGCCGTCTTGACAGACAATAGTTTGTAAAATGGAGTTATACCTCTCCACAGCACAAAGCCTGGGCTGAGTTTAGAGACCCAGTGTTGCCTATGCAGCATGATCCCTCTCTCAGCCTGCCAAGTTTACACCAGAGGAAATGTAACACCAATACATCTGGAACAAGATTCTAGAAGCTAACAGATTAGCAAAGTAAATCTCTAACTAGTCAGAGCACCCATCATAGACCAGTTGCCAACCAAGGCTTAGGGCCTGGTCTGCCCTGTTATGGCATTTAGTCTTTGGATTGCATTTCCTCGGACTTAGGGTAAGGCTTGTACCCTCCCAATTGCGCTCCTCCACCTGAAGCCGTTGGCACAATTTGGGGTGATGGATTTGGTGAGCGCTGCCCAACATTCAGCTCTAACAGAAAGCAGGTAGTACCATCTACTGTCATACAGTAGCTTAGTAATATCTGACTAAGACCTGACTTTCATATATATATATATATATCACAAAGACCGGCTAGGAGATAACAGTCATGTGATCAACAACTAGCAAGACCAAGAACAATTTTTTATGACCATAATGCAATAAGATATGTTTTAGAACATGGCTGACTTTACAATGACATAATATAGCCAATAAAATGGCCAGAGCAGAATACAAACATACTCTGTTCTCCCCCTAAGTCATAGGTTAAAACTACACAAAGACTTTTTGACTTAAGTTGTGTATGTTAAGAGGGGCATCTGGCCAAAGGGCTAGAACTCAGAAAATCAAATGACCCTCTCTATAACCACCCACACACACACACACACAGAGACAGACAGACAGACAGACAGGCAGGCAGACAGACAGACAGACAGAGAGAGAGAGAGAGAGAGAGAGAGAGAGAGAGAGAGAGAGAGAGAGAGAGAGAGAGAGAGAGAGAGAGAGAGAGAGAGAGAGAGAGAGAGAGAGAGAGAGAGAACCTCAAGTTATACATGTAGTAATAAAGACAGTATAACAAACCTGTTTTCCAAAGTCAACAATCTTATTGCTGAAAGCATACTCCAGCAGTGAAGCTGTTCCGGTGAGTTTCAGCTCGTAGCTAGGGCCGTCTTCTACTGCACACACAGCACACACCTCACCCAAAATATCAGCATGCCCATAGAAGGTGAAGGTCACCTGCTCTGTCTCACCTGGTTGTAGGCATCCGTACAGTGGCAGGATATCAAAAACCTGGACGGCAGAGAAACAAAAGCCTTAATGTGAGATTATTGACTCCACGTGCACATTTCAAAAACAATTTGGGGACTTCTTCCTCTTCACCCTAGTTTTCCTCCTCCTACTCATCTTCCTCCTTCTCTTTTTCTTCTGTATCTTCTTTGTCCTCCTCCTCTTCCTCCTTTTTTCCTCTTTCTTCTTTTTTTCCTCTTTCTCCTTCTCATTGTTGTTCCTCCTCCTCTTTTTCTTATTCTTTTTCTTCTTTCTTCTCCTTTCTGTCACTTTCTTGTAGTTGAGTAATATTTCCTAATATCATTTGCCTCTTCCATACAATCATTGTTAGTAACTTCACATGGCAAAAGAAGAATAGGCAGACCAAAAGACACATACAGAAAATAATGAGTGACAGAGACACAACAAAATATGTGAAGGCCGTTGAAGAAACTACAAAAAAAGGCACAAACATAACAAGAGCTTGGCATAAGATGGTATAAGAGCTGTGCTGCTTTGGACTATAAAAGGAAAACAAGGAGGAAACTTAAATAGGATAATTATGTATTTAACAAGATAAACAAGAACAATGAAGAATAAATATAAACAACAAATTAAATGAGAAAAAGTCCAGACAAACAATAGACTGTGATCAAACAGTACACATTTTAAAAAATATACTAAAAGTATATTTGTGTTAAGTTGCTATTTTCCACATTGTTTAACTATTAGAGGAGCGGTTGGTCAAGCAGCTAGAACTCTGGCTTCTCCTTTGCGAGACCCGAGTTTGAATCCTAAGTAAGGTGTGGACTTTTTTCTGTCGGGGGCAAAAAGAAAACCCTATTCTGCACAGTTCAGGGTGTCTGCACTAACCGGGCGGCCTTAATTCCTCGGGCTCAAGACTCCCCTGTCCTACACTGCAAGGCACTATAGGCAATAGATGACAGTGACAGTTGAACTATAATGGCGAGCATGTTGGCGGAATGGTTAGGTACTATAGGCAATAGATGACAGTGACAGTTGAACTATTATGGCGAGCATGTTGGTAGAATGATTAGGAAGTTGCGCTAGCAATGGCATGAGCACAGTCAGACAAGGGGTTGATACCAGGGCTCGCTGCTCATGTCGGGAGGAAAAGACTAGTCACCTATTTCTCCATGCACTCAGGTCGACAAAATGTGATGTTTCTATCACATCACAGACTCAGATCTACAAAATGTGATGTTTCTGTCATATCACAGACTCGGATCTACAAAATGCGATGTTTCTGTCATATCTCAGACTCAGATCTACAAAATGTAATGTTTCTAACACATCACAGACTCAGATCTACAAAATGTGATGTTTCTAACACAGCACAGACTCAGATCTACAAAATGTGATGTTTCTAACACATCACAGACTCAGATCTACAAAATGTGATGTTTCTAACACAGCACAGATGCATAGCAAGTTCCGGCTTCAGGACGTGTTTAAAGCTAATGTAAGAAATACATTCACAGATATTGGTGTGTCCAGCTAAGGGCTTGCGAACGCGGCTTGTGAGCCCGTATACCCGGGTTTGAAACACGGCGGTGCTGGTTTTTTCGAAAAAGGTATAGGGGCCGGTCGTTCAGAAAGCAATGGCAAACTACTGAACGTAACACTTGCCTAGTACATCAACACCAGCTGAAAAAATGCTGGTGTTGACTGCAACGTCCCGTAAGGGATACGCTACACAATTTTTTTAACCGGTCTCTGTGGCTGAAGGGCTTGCGAACGCGGTTTGTGAGCCTGTATACCCGGGTTCGAAACACGGCGGTGCTGGTTTTTTCGAAAAAGGTATAGAGGCCGGTCGTTCAGAAAGCAATGGCAAACTACTGAACGTAACACTTGCCTAGTACATCAACAGCAGCTGAAAATGCTGGTGTTGACTGCAACGTCCCGTAAGGGATACGCAACACAATTTAGAGAGTTAGCTGTTACTGAAATCTACTTGCTTCTTTAGAGAGGTATGTTCGTGATTTTACTTTTCTCTTGTATAAACATCTTAAAAAGTCTTTTCTCCTGTATATGGACTGCCATTGTCATGATGGAGTACCAAATCTATAGTCAATAGGTCTAGGCCTTTTCTTTTAATTACATACCAGTACATCAAGAGAACTTCATACAGCTTGATGATGCAGCCACTGGATGACACCTTTGAAACTAGAAACTACCATTTTCATTTTCCTCTTATCAGTTCTTCACTTAATAACTTTTCCTCATATGTCCATGAAATGTTACTGTAGCTACTGCTACTGGTTCTGTAGATAATGGTGCTGCTGATATTAACTTATACACAGGAGGTATCTTGGTACTGATATTAACTTATACACAGGAGGTATCTTGGTACTGATATTAACTTATACACAGGAGGTATCTTGGTACTGATATTAACTTATACACAGGAGGTATCTTGGTATGACAGAATCACCAATGCAGAGCTCATGGAGAGAACTAAACAGATTCCAGTGAAGGAATAGAGGAGGAAAAGATGCTGGCACTGGTTAGGACACACACTGAGAAAACCTGAGAACAGAATAACAAGACACTATCTTGTCTGGAACACACAAAGCATATGAAATAGTGGGACAAATGAAGAAGACAATTACAAAGATGAATAATATTGGGAGGATCTGGAGGAAGCTGCATGAGGTAGCAAAAGGCAGGATAGCTTGGCATCGTATGGTTGAAGCATTATGCCAAAATGACGGATAAAAGGCAGAAGAATAAGAAGGAGGTACCTACCCAATCAAGAAAACATTGATTATATATCAAATAAGGAAATTCATATATTGTATTCTAAAGATTGTTAATCTCACTTCCTCTACACCAATGGCTGCCACTGTGTCATCTTCTTCCTCATCTAGTAAGGCAGCAAGGACTTTGTTACGTCTGAGACACCCTTCCTCGTTCTCCAGGAGGGAGAGGTGGCTGAAAGAACTGGACCTTCTTGTAATTTCCTTCTCACTCTCTTCATCTAATTTGCCTTCCTGTTCCAGCTGGCCCTGCAGCAAGAGAAGCACATTAAATGTTAAACATGTTGTGTGTTGTAGTTGTAGAAGTGTAAAAACAAAGATGGTGTGTGCGGTAGTTGAATTTAAAAAAGTTAGTTGCATATCCTTTACAGGATGTAGCAGTCAACCCCAGCATTTTTTGGCTGTTCGTGATTCCTAGGCAAGTTTACGTTCAGTAGTTTGCCATTGCTTTCTGAATGACTGGCACCCATACCATTTCATAAAAAAACCAACGTAAAGTGGTCTGCTGTCAAATCGCTCACAGCTGTGTTTTGAAAACGGTATGCGGAATTACGAACTGCATGCATAACCTCTTTGCCACGGAGCTGGTAGTTGAAGTAGGGATGCCAGTGTAACTGAGAAACCGGAACATTTCTCTTAAGCATAAGAATCAGAGGTCAGCATGGCTGAGAGGTTTAATGCACTTGCACTTAAACTTTCTGTGTGCAGATGGCAGTGTAGTGAGTCCATTCCCCACACTGGTCGGTTAGAATTAAACACTGACTCCTCATTCAGAAAGCAATGGCAAACTACTGAATGTAAAATTATCTAGAAATATCAGCCTGGGGTTGATCACAAAACCCTGCAAAGGACGTGCATAATTTTTTTCCTAATAAGAAGAATAAAAAATGTTACACAAATTTACATTGTCACTAAATATGATGTTTAACAGAATGACAGTACGTTGTTAATTGTGCCACTGTCATTATATTACAAAATGGCTGTCCATGCTTTCTTAAGTGTTTGCAGGTTGTATCTTGGATTTGTGATATGTGCTTTCTGTGTGGCTTGTTATCTCCACTCTTCAATGAAAATGTCACATTTACAATTTCATGCTCTACTTCATGGTTATTTCTTCCTTGTTTTATGAAGGACCATTCTTCTAAATATTGTTTATAGCATGAACACTTAGTTTTCAGTAATTTTAAAATCCGGTACTATGATAAACAAACCCATAAATTATTACCATCAATGAAACACAATCGTCATTTATTTCACAAGACACCGGGGATCACGTTGTTAAATGTTTTACAGTTTCGCCTACAGCTATTTCTGTACACATCATAGCAGGCAGACACTGACTAACCATGCTAACCATGAGTGCAATGGTATTTGAAGTTTTTTTTTAAATAATTAATTCTGCCAACAGAAAATTGAGGAAGATTTTGATTTGATTAAATCAATAGGGAAAAACTGGAACAAACAAAGGATAGTGAAATATTTAATAACAAACTGGTACTGTCCTGGAAAACCAGAGCGTACGGCTACACTATATAGAAGTATAATAACAAAGATGGTGTGTATGGTAGAAATATAGTAACAAACATGGTGTGTGTATGTTAGTTATCATTGGCACCTTGCCGTCTTGACAGACGATAGTTTGTGCTTTAAAAAGGCATAATAACTTTTACCTATGGCAGTAGCGAATGTGACTGATAAGGCCAATTCTGCTTCTCCATAGCACAAAGCCTGGGCTAAAATATAGAGATCATGTGTTGCCCATGCAGCATGATCCCTCTCTCGGCCTGCCTAGTTCACTCCAGAGGAAAGGTAACACGCCTACATCTGGAACAAGACAAGCTGCAGAAGCTGCCGGATCAGCAAAGCAATGTTCTAACTGTCCGCCTGTCGGAGCTTCGATCCTAGACCAGCCGCCAACCAAGGCTTAGGGCCTGGTCTGCCCTGCCATGACATTTTGTCTTTAGGTTGCATTTCCTCGCACCAAGGTAAGGCTTGTACCCTCCCAATTGCGCTCTTCTGCCCGAAGCTGTTGGCACAATGTGGGGTGTCGGGTTTGGTAAGCGCCACCCAACGTTCGGCGCTAACAGAAAGCAGGTAGTACCGTCTACTGTTATACGGTAGCTCAGTCATATCTGACTAGACCTGACACCAATGTTAGTTATAGTGTTAATGTTAGTTATAGAAGTATAGTAACAAACATGGTGCGGGTGTAAGGGTTTGCGGTGCAGTGCAGTGCGTGTGTGTGTGTGTGTGTGGGGGGGGGGGGGGGTAATTGTAGAAGTATAATGACAAATATGGTATGTATATGTGTAGTAGTTGTAGAAGTATAATGACACACATGGTATGTATATGTGTGGTAGTTGTAGAAGTGTCAACATGTTAGGTAGGACTGAGATAGGACAAGAGACAGAAGAGAGTTAAGGACCGATAGGACGTAGATAAGGACCACTACAAGGGAGTAGTTAGAATAGAGACAGAACACAAGCTATGACTTAGGACAGTCAGAAGACAGGACTTAGATAGGGACACAGACGTGTCATATCTAGGACAACAGCGGGACCAACCCCTAGGACAGGATGGGGAACGCTAGTTCACGGAAGAACACCCGTAGACAGAGTAAACAGTAGTACAACCCAAGGTTGACGTGAACAAGACTACTGGACTACGTGACGGACAGGACAGCACGGAGTTTTGCTGACTGCACGTGATAAAGACGACAAGACTAGCCAACCGACTGAACTTAGTCAGACGGCGACCGGACAGCTTCCAGACAGGACATGTGTGTTTTCCGAGTGCCAATGTGTAGTTTATGAGGGTGCATGTTACAGATAGCGAGAGTTGAGTTATATCTGAAGACGTATGAGTTTTGTGTGAGAGAGGCGACCACTGTATATTGTGTCAGGCAGCTACCGCCTGAGTATGCGTGTATGACTATATCAGGTTCGCCTGAAATAAAGTAGATCTGTTCCATCCACATAATTACTGTGTTGTTGAGATGTGGATGAAGATGCGAGAGTGCCTGTATGTAAAGTAGGTTGTTGACAAGAAGTATAATGACAAACATGGTATGTATATGTGTGGTAGTTGTAGAGATATAATGACAAACACGGTATGTATATGTGTATTATATGTATAATAACAAAGATGGCATGTTGGTAGTTATATAAATATGAAAACAGAGATAAGAACATTCAACAAAGATAAAAATAGAAAACAAAGATATGTACAGTTTGCTATTATCATACACAAGCTATATTATTAGGAGTGTGTGTAGCTGAAGACATGTTGTTTGACGTCAGTAAACATGTATATTAATCTCAATATTCAGGCTTACAAATTAAATTAGAATAACATTAGAATATAACAATAGTGATTGACTGACTGGCATCTTGCCGTCTTGACAGAAGATAGTAAAATGGAGTTATACCTCTCTATAGCATAAAGCCTGGGCTAAATTCAGAGACCATGTGCTACTCATGCAGCATGATCCCTCTCTCGGCCTGCCTAGTTTACTCCAGAGGAAAGGTAACACCAATACCAACACAGAGAGAGTGAAAGAGACAGTGTGTGTGTGTGTGAGAGAGAGACAGTGTGTGTGAGAGAGACTGTGTGTGAGAGAAAGTGTGAGAGAGAGAGAGTGTGTGTGTGTGTCAGAGAGAGAGAGAATGTGTGGGGGAGAGACTGTGTGAGAGTGTTAATGAGGTATAGTTTGAGAGAGAGTGTGTGCATGTATGTGTGTGAAAGAAGTGTGTGTGTATGAAAGAAAGTGTGTGTGTGTGTGTGAGAAAAAGTGTCTTTGAGAAAAAGAGAGAGAGAGTGAGAGAGAGAGAGAGAGAGAGAGAGAGAGAGAGAGAGAGAGAGAGAGAGAGAGAGAGAAAGAGAGAGAGAGAGAGAGAGAGAGAGACTGAGAGAAAGGAAAAGAGAACATAGATGACACGTTCTACCTTTTCAGGGGCATCCACCTCAATGGAAAAGTGGATCTGAGAATCTAGAACATTCTTGTTGTCATCTGTCTCCGCCTCTTCTTTCTTGCTGGTATCCACATTTGAGCTGGAAACCTGTAAAGAGGAGACCAACATTCCACAGACTATCTCACTGTATGATATAACAGCATAATTTAGGGATAGTGAATGCTGTTTGGCTCATCTCACTTCAGAACAACAACTCATCATCATTGGATGTTTACAGGCTGGTGTCACGGAACACCGCATTAACATCCCAGAATACTTTTTCGATTCACATCCGATGGACCACTTAGAGAAAGTACAGAAGAATGAACTGCATTCTCTACAATCATTGTACAAGGCCGTCTAGCCTTGACGTAAGATTACTCACAAAAGCCTTGCAGGCTGCTGCTACATGGGAACACTCTTCAATTTAACGCCAGGGCTCATCTGTCAGAAAACAGGTGAAGGGTTTTGCTTGATAAGACACCCTGGGTTAACAATAGAGTCAGACTAATGGGGCCGTCAAACTACCCAGTCAGTCCAGCTTCAAGGTGTTACGTGTCAAACTGATAAGGTAATTATACAGACTTGAAACTGACCTACGGCTGGCTGTTAAAACCGCCCAGGCATGAAAGGGAACGTGTGAAAGGAGTCATTCACCCGCGAAGGCTGGGGATGAAACCTGGACCTAGGAAAACCACTCAACTGTTGGGTGTCTGATGGAGGCAATTAAAAGTGTGAATCGTAACTTGAAACAAACAGAGAGGCGCCAAAGAGTATAAATATGCATGCATAGATCGATGCAAATTACATACAAACAATTTTTAAACAGGTATGGAGAGAGAGTAAATGTATATTTCTGTAGTAAGCATTCAGTAAAGCTGCGGATTTTCATCCTTCTGTCTGAGCTAGGTTATATCATTGAGACTATCAATGTCTCTTGTTACTGATCTGTGAACTCATATTCCTCATTTTCTGTGTATATATATCATATTGCATACATTGGTTATTCTTCTGACAAATAATCTTATGTTAGGCAAATCTTGGCTATGTTCTAGATAGACTTTTGACTTTCATGTGTCTTAGGAGATGCTTGTCACTCCTATGTAAACTAGCCTAGTCGCCTTTTGTTGTGTGCATCGGTTGTACAGAATATAGTCAATTGACTATATTTCTTTTATTCTTACCACAACAGTGGCTAAGTAGTGACTAAAACAGGCAGATCAGCAATATGGCTGTTCTGTGTGGTCATTTCAACGAGACTTGTTGATATGCCTCATATTGTATGTATACAATATTGTTACTAACTCATGCATTATGCTATTATGTTGAGTATCATTTTATGTCTATATTGAATTGGTATACTTTATGTGTATTTGATGTGAGAGATTTATTTATCATATGCAAACCTACCAATAGGAATAGTGGTATGCTATTTTGTCCTTATGCGCAGCATGCATAGGCATAGGGTGTATTGATTGAGTTTGAAACAGCAGTGTAATGGTATAAACATTATTCACAACTGGTATAGGGTATATAGTGCTTAGTCTTTTCAGGGTGTTGTGAATGAGCGTTCACTGTAACTCACGGAGGCTTTTTACAGAGGCTGATCACAGCATGTAAGCCCGAAGATCAGGTACTATTATGATACCACTACCGACCCTGTGATCTGCTAAACCAACTTTTGACGGAGCAGCTGTGAGGAACTACATGTCTGCCTGAATTAGTGACATTAACTTAGGACATCGCATTCCTTATAAGGGATGGCAGAAATATAATAATTACAGACATGTCCGACTACTGGAAAAGTCCTTCCCAGACTCGACAGAAGGAGAGAGATATAGAGAGAGAAGGAGGAGAGTTAACACAGTAAAGCTGGAAGAGAGACTCGGCCAGACTGGTCATTGCATAGGGGGTGACAGAATGTGTTTATTAATTAGGATTGTACTGATGTAGAACTAGATAATACACCTTCTTGATTATCTCTTCCAAGCCCTCAACAGGAGCCTAGTTTTTCCCATGCTGCGATAACAGAGGAACTAGGGGCAACAGGACAGAACACTACTGTTCCGAACACCGTCCAGCTGTTCGCTGATTTGAACATAGCTGCTATTTGCAGATCCCACTTGTAACCGGATCGCACATCCACACAGGATACAAGTAACATTAAAGTTATGTATTCTCTCATTATCACTGTCTATATTTAATGGTCATATTGTATAAACTTATATAAATTTACCATCATCATCTTGATAACCATCCATGACTAATGATAGACAATAAAAGTTGTAGTTTGTTTTAAACTCATAGTTATCTGTTATTTTTCCAATTGTGCATACGTGTTTGTGTGTGTACATTGGTGGGGGGATTACTTAAGTGCCAGGGAGGGGAATCAGTCGGAGGGGATAATTTGCCCTGTCTAGAAATCCAGTCGGAGATGTAAACCTAGTCATCTAACTTTCCCTTTTCCGACTCCTTGGAGAATATTTAGACCAGCTAATTTATGAGCCACTTGTAGCTGTACTCTTGAATATTCAGGAGTGTAATCTTTATTTCAGCCATATAGATTTTGTCCCAAGACAATTTCTGACTATTTGGGGTTGCCAATGCTGCGCATTCCTTGACTAGTGGGAAAACCATAGCTAGTGAACGTGTGTGCACGAATGAAGAAGGGTATCTAGGCTGACACACACGTCACTTGGGGTCCAGCTAGCAGGGAAGTAGGAAAACATGTAAACATCAGAATTTGAGCATAACATCATTATGCTGTAGTTGAACGATTCGACTAATAAAGAATGTTCTAAACAACGGAGACTTGTGTGCTGTACGATCATCACGTGCCTTCTAACCTGTGTGTAACATCTCTACACTATAATACAGGTTGATTTGGTGCCTTTGACCTCAAGAAATATGGGATGTCGTGGAGAGAGTTACCGCCATGAAAGATTCTTGTGTCTGGGCGTCTGGAGAAGGAAGTTTTTAAGTAAATAATAATAAGAAACGCAACAGCTGAAAGCCCACCCAGGGGTAGTTCTTGTGGGTTCTCAGTGTATTTCTGTTTAAAAAGGAGATCGATTTCTCAGGCCAGCTCTGAAGGTTTGACTGATTAACTTATTTTTTTGAAAGACTGATGTTTTTATCTAATTAGTAGTATGAAATAACTTGAGCACTGACCAACGCTAATTGTATAATGAGATCAAGTAATGCCGTTTTGCATCAAAAATTAGTACACAAGGTTATAAGAATGAACTCGCTGATTACATGTTACAACAACTTATGAAGTCTCGAGGTACCAGAAATGATTTAATTTCAACAGAACAATAACCTGCTCCAAATAAAACTACAAGTAAAACAAAGAATGCTGAAAATTATGAGTTTTAGCTCATTGGACTGTTGAAGGTGAAGTCAAGGTTATATTGCAAATTCCATAATTATTAAATCGAGATCCTCAATACTCTCTACAGTCACTTCACTTAAGTGAAGGCATTGAGGAATATAGTCAACTTGTCTCAAGTCAAAAGTTGTTACAATAAATTTAACTGACCGTTGTTGGAATGCCACCTAACATATAACGGAGTGGATAGAGTCAGGTTTGAATCCAATTGTTGTTGACTGGATCATTTTTACGCTGAAACATATGAAAATGCCAGATTTTTGCTGAAACCGGGAGCAGTTGTCGGTTGAAAAATCGTGAAGGTGACCTTGCTTGACGGAAATTAAAGTCTAACGCTTACAGTCAATCGAGCAAGTAATCAAGCAGTTTGGTATCGAGCGTTATATCGAGCACAATCAACGACAGGAAAATAATTGGAAAGAACTGACTTCGACTTCGATTGAATTAGGAAATCCAGAGGTTTTTTTTTTGTGTTCTGATCCTTTCAACGGTGTCGATTAGAGTTGGTATCAGGATCAATTAGAAATTTCTTCATCAGGATTTCAATTAAGTTCTTTTATCAGGATTCTTGATTAGAACAGAAAATTTTCTTCGTCAGGATCTTCGATTGGAGTTTTTTGTTAGTATAGTTAGATAATAGATAATATTAGAGTAATTAATTGAACAGATTATGTATTGCTGCTGAATTTGAAATTAATATTGTTTGAAATATTTGTATATTGCTTAATAATTTCCATTATAGATTCTAGAATGGAACCCCAAGATTTTTCACAGGTACTGACTGGAGTTGGTGGGGCAATATCAAGGTTGGATGCAGTGTTAAGACAACAAAATGTAAGCAGTGATGTTGAGAGATTTAATGGACAAGCAAACCAGTTTAAGAAATGGGTCATTTCTATTGAGAAACATGCTTATTTAGTAAACGCTACAGATGAGGAGAAAAAGAATTTGGCATACAGAACAAGTACAAGTCCAGTTTCTGACCATATAAGAAGAAAACTAGAAGCAGGAAGAGGTGAAACCTGGGAAGAATTTAAAGATGATCTCGCAAGAAAATACGCTGAAATTACTGATCCACAACACGCATTCTCAGTATTGCGACAGACTAGACAAAATACTACAGAAAGTGTACAGCTATACAGTGACAGGTTAATCAATTTAGCAGAAGAGTCATTTTTAGGACAGAATGTACGAGCTGAAGAAGTGGAACGGATGTTAGTAGGGATTTTTGTTGATGGGATTAGGTCAGATGGATTGAAATTTAAATTATTAAGAGAGAATCCTGCAAGATTGTCACAAGCGGTAGATATCGCTATACAAGAGGAAAGCTTGAGGAGAAGGTTTAGATTAAGGGTAGGACGAGAGTTAGGTAGTAGTTCAGAAGATAGAATTGAAGAACCTATGGAAATAGGACAGTATAGACATGGATGGAGAGGAAGACGAGGAGAAATACAGATGGTACAAAGAAACGATAACGTATATAATCAAGGTAGAGGAGGACAAGTGAGAAATACTGTAAGAAACATGGAAGGTAACACAAATAACTCGAATGTGGTTTGTTGGGGATGTCACCAACGTGGGCACTTTTTTCGCTTCTGTGGTAACAGACATGTCCCATCGAATACACAAAATAATAGAGGTGTTCAGACGAGTACACAGAATAGAACTGCAAATGGCAGACCAGCAAATAGGAATTATGGAGAAATGCAGAGAAATTTTAGAAGGTCAGGAAATCAGGGAAATTGGCATCCCGCTTACTGAACAGGGTCGGCAGTAGGAGGGAAGATAGTAAGATCCAAAAGGGGCATCAATGTGTTAAAAACCCAAAGGATGAGGATAGTAGGACATTTAGAAATAAAAAACAAGCCGAGATAAAACAATTGTCATTAAATATGGTAGATCCTAGTTCATGTATAGTACAAATAGGAAAATATAAAGTTAGAACATTAGTTGATTCGGGAGCACAAGTTAGCGTGATTAAAGAAGCATTTTTATATCGAATGTTAAAAAATTGTAAAATATTTAGAATTCAGGAGAATCTTCATTCGGTAACGGGACAAAAATTAGAAGTGCTAGGACAAATGATGATAAACTTGAAATTAGGAGGGATAAATGTCAGGCATATGTTCCATGTGGTCAAGGATTTAAATAGAAATATGATATTGGGTAGAGATTTTTTATTGAAAAATGGGGTGAGACTTTTATTTGATTTGCATAAATTAAAATTCCAAGATGTTTACGTAGATTTAGAAGAAGATATGCATGTGTCGACACTAGTTATAGTCAAAACGACCATGAATTTAAAACCACAGTCAGTTAATTTGATACAAGCAAAGCTGAAGAGAAACCCGTATTATGTAGCAGGAAACATAGTCAGAATCACTGAATTGCAAAAAGAAATAATTGATGAGCCAGGTTTAGAAGTTCCGGATGGAATAATAGAATTGGATAAAAGTTTAACATTTCCAGTGATGGTTATTAATAACACAGGTAGAGAAATTAAATTATACAGAGGATGTGTAATAGCCAAGCTAGAACATAATGTTAGTGACATATTGGCAACAGATAGAGTAAATATGGCAGGCATAAGTTATTCAGAAACCTCTAGTGAAAGAATTAATAACAGGCGCGGATGCGGACGAAAAGGGAACGTAAGAATGGATGAATTGATCCATCCATCCAGAAGAAATACAGCCCAAATGCATTCACTAGACAAAGTGACAAGGGAACAAGAATTGTAGGCACAGTTAAAAACTCCGCCAGAAAATAAGGAAGTATTAGAACAACTTATAAAACAAAATCAGGATGTGTTTGCAATTAATGATTTAGAATTGGGAAAGACAAAAACAGTTACAATGGAAATAGATACGGGAGACCATCCACCAATTAGTTTAAAACCATATAGAACTCCATTAAGAAATAGAGAAGTCATAGAAAAGGCAATAGAAGATATGTTGAAAGCAGATATAATAACAAGATCAAAATCAGAATGGTCATCTCCGGTCGTCATAGTAGCTAAATCTGATGGTTCGAACAGGTTCTGTTGTGACTACAGGGCGTTGAACAAAATTACTAAGAATGTAGCGTACCCATTGCCGGTGATTGATGATATTTTGGGGTTACTTAATGGCTCTACATATTTCACAATGCTGGATGCAAGGGCAGGATTTTGGTGTATTCCGATGTCGGAGGACGCGCAAAAGAAAAGTGCCTTTTGTACTCATATGGGTTCTTACGAATTCTTACGTATGCCATTCGGTCTCAAAAATGCACCGTCTCACTATATGTTCTTAATAAATGAAGTACTAGACGGTATGCAAAATTTTGCCCTGGCCTATATAGATGACATATTGATATTTACGAAAGGGAATGTGGAGAATCATTTGAAACATATTAGACTAGTATTTGACAGATTAAGAAGGCATGACATTAAATTAAAGCTTAGTAAGTGCCAGTTTTTAAAGACAGAAACAAAATATTTAGGCTATATAATAAACAGGGAAGGTATTAAACCAGACCAGGACAAGATAAAGGTTATTAAAGAGTTACCTCCTCCAACTAATGTTAAGGAAGTGCGTGCATTTATAGGTACGTGTGCATATTATAGGAGGTTTGTACCAGCGTTTTCAAGGATAGCAATACCTATTATGAATTTAACGGGAAAATACGCTAGATTTAAGTGGGATGATGAGTGTCAAAAAGCGTTCGAACTTTTAAAAGATAGCTTAACAGTGGTACCATTATTGACACATCCAGACCTGAATAAACAGCTAATACTATACACAGATGCTTCAGACAACGCAATAGGAGCATGTTTGGTTCAACCATATGAAGGAGAAGAATCTGGAATACCAGGGGTTAAAAATGAAAGACCAATCTATTTCTTGTCTCATAAACTCAGCAAGACTCAAAAGAAATGGCCGATTATTGAGAAAGAAGCATATGCTATACACTACGCTCTTCAAAAATTAAATTACTACTTACATAACACCAATTTCATTATTAGAACTGACCACATGCCATTAAAGTCGATATTAGAAGCACCAATACAAAATAGGAAAATACAAACGTGGGCATTGAATTTACAGGGATACAATGCTAAGGTTGAATATGTTTCAGGGAAACATAATACATGCGCCGATCTTTTGTCTAGGATCCCATATACACAGTCGTCAGGAAACACGGAAGATGAAGCTGAACCAGAGATAGACGATCGAAACTGGCAAGTAAATATATTAGATTCTGCCATAATAAATAGGGAAGAATTTGAGAGTTTACCATCGGATCAAGAGTCTGAACCTAGAACAGAAGACCCACATTTAGAACAGTTTGATATGAAAACAGAACAAGAATTAGATCCAAAAATAGTACAGATAAAAAGAAAACTGAAAGAAACAGGGGAAAATAGTTTTAAAAGAAAGTTTGTAGAGTTACAAGAAGATAATCAATTATATTATATCAGTGAAAAAGGTGAAGGAGTAAGAAAATATATTCCGAAACATTTAGAACAAGAAGTCTTAAAGGCATATCACGATAATAATGGTCATTTTGGACGAGATAAGTTAGTGAAGGCTATTAGCAGTAAATATTACTGGCCGAATTTATTCAAAAGAGTATATGAATATGTTGAAGCGTGTGAAAAGTGTAGGTTAAGAAACATGAAGATAATCAAATGTCCTTTACAAGATACCGATATTCCTCAATTTCCAATGCAGAAAGTAAGTTTGGATATTTCAGGTCCTCATCCAAAAACATTGTCGGGAAATGTATACCTACTACATATAGTTGATTCATATAGTCTCTGGCCAGAAGTTTATCCAATTCCAGACAAGAGTGCTGATTCAGTTATAAATATGCTTTTACAAGAATTTATACCAAGGTTTGGGTGTCCACAAATAATACTTACAGACAATGGGAAAGAATTTGTAAATAGAAAGTTTGAAAAATTGGTAAAAGATTTGAATATAAAACACATTAGGACTTCATATTACAGACCAACTTCTAATGCTAAAAATGAGAGACAACATAGAAAACTATACAATATTCTAGCGAAAAATGTAGAAGAACACGATATGGATTGGGATCTTTATTTGGGGATAGCATTAGCGGCGATACGTACACACGAAAATGAAGGAACAGGTTTCTCACCATTTTACTTAGTACATGGGAGAGAACCAATATTGCCAATTGATAATTTATTAAAGCCTAGGAGAAAATATCTGGGGGAAGATTTTCAGGAAACAAGGTTGCAAGAGATGCACAAAGCACATGTTCGTTTAAGAAATAATATAATTAAGGCTAGAGAAAGACAGAAGAAATACGCAAATAAAAATGCACACTTACAAGAGTTCAACATAGGTGATAGGGTGTATTACAAAAAACATAGAAAAAACTCTAAGTTTGATGCTCATTGGGTCCCGGGATACTATATTTTAGAAAAAAAGGGTCCAGTGTCATATACTATTAAGAATCAAATTTCAGGGCATGTTGCACGTTCACATGTAGAGCACTTAAGGCGGGATAATGAGGAAAGGGATGCAGAGAATAGTAATAATAATTATTGTTCCGAAGAAATATTGTCAGGTGGACAGATTGTCAGACAATCGGTATATCCAATACCTATAGAGAATGGGAAACAAGTGACAACAGCATCTACTACAGCTGAACAAGAAGAAACAGTACCAAAAACAGTTATGACGGAGGAAAATAACATGTATGACGATTATATTAGCGAAGAATCAGTCAAAGAAAAAATAGAACCTCCATTTATGAATACAAGACAGGCAGTAAAAAGAAAGTTAGATAGTCAGAAAGAAAAAGAAATTAAGAGGCAAAGGAAACTTAGAGTGAGTTCTTCAAGTGGTGAAGATATGCCACTATTTGAAAATTTGTTGAGACGGCAAGACAGGAAAATTAGATTGGATTTAGAAAGAAAGAAATTAGCGGTTGCTAGTAATGGATATACAGATGGGGAACAAGAAATGGATGAAAAGTCAGAAACTGATGAAGAAGCTGATATGAAAGAAGATAGCTCTCCTCGGGAGGATAGCGACATTGATGTAGATATTGCAATTATAGAAAAAAATTTGAAGTTATTAAGAAAATGGAGAAGAGATAGATAAATAGCCTGGTAGAATATTCTGCAGATGGCAGATAGAAGAAGAAGTTAGACACGATATTTTTGTGTTTACAAAGAAGGTAGTTGGTAAATAACGTAACGTTGTTGGGAGGAATATACATAATATGGTAATAACTTGAGACTTATTGGTATATGTTTTATGATCATGTTGGTTTTTAAGTGAAGTGTGGAGTTTTTCTTAAACGGAAAACAATTATTGAGTAGTCATAAAATGGTCTTGCATTTCCTTATATATGTTTAATTTGATTAATGTGTGGGGATAAATATGATGTCAAAGAATGAGGGGGTTGATATGGTTTAGTCAATTGTTTGGACTTCAATGGTGTTTTATGAAATGTGAAGAATAAGTTAACTTAGCTGGTTATTTTTACAATGTTTTGGTTTTATTGAGTTACCCTGAGTGTGTTTAAAATGATTATTGGTTTGACGTTCAGTTAGAAGAAACAGATGACTTAAAGTAGTTGAGTCGTTTAACGTATATAACGTTTATAAATAGAAATTGAGGGTGAAACATGATGGAGTTAAGGGGGAAGAAGTAGTGGTTAGTGAAGTGACTCAATATGTTGTAATGGAGGAGTATGTGGGGGAGTGAATTTGGGACTACATTAGCTGGTTCGCAATGTAAATGTTTGGCTTAAAAATAGGAGCTGGGTTGAACAGCGTTTAATGGGAAAATAAGGGGGGAATGCCAGCTTGAGTTTTGGCATTTAAATAAGTAGACATTGGAAGAAGAAGACTGTATGTAACAGTATACTAATAATTTGGAGTTTTTTTTGAAGGAATGGTAAACTTGAACTTGACGAGGTGAATGATACAAAAGCTGGTGGTTTTGGATTAACATATTTTTTTGATAATAACAATTATTATTGACGGAAACTGAAGATAAATTTTGAAACTTTATTTTTATAAAGTTTTGAGAATGTATGGGAAGAGAAAGGTGATTACTTCTTACTTTTTCCTTACTTTTTCTTATTTATTTTTAGGTGCGCACCTACCAAATCTAACCTACCCAATCTAACTATTTTTTCTGTCTATCCTAGAATAGTGAGAGTGTGAGAATGTGAATAAGGGAGAAATAAAAGATAAGGGGAATATCTTCAGTTTTGTCAATCATAATTTAGATGGACACTTTAAATTTAAAAGCGGTTCGCTTATGGAGAGTTTTGTAGCGAGTTTTCTGGAGAATTGTATGGAGAGTTTTGTAGCGAGTTTTCTAGAGAACTTTATAACGAGTTTTGTAGAGAGTTTCGGTATTATTGTCTCTGGTTAGCAATTGGCTATGATGAGATAGGAGAATGAGAATTGAGTTAGGAATTATATGGAATGGTTGTTAATTGTGGTATAGAGATGTAGAGTTAAGTGCTTAAGAGTTGGGGTTGAGATTTTTTCAGGGAAAAATTCTCTTTGAAGAAGGGGAGGTATATGTAACAGTAAAGGGAGTAGCTTAGGAGTAAAGAGTTAAGGAATGCTGCGCATTCCTTGACTAGTGGGAAAACCATAGCTAGTGAACGTGTGTGCACGAATGAAGAAGGGTATCTAGGCTGACACACACGTCACTTGGGGTCCAGCTAGCAGGGAAGTAGGAAAACATGTAAACATCAGAATTTGAGCATAACATCATTATGCTGTAGTTGAACGATTCGACTAATAAAGAATGTTCTAAACAACGGAGACTTGTGTGCTGTACGATCATCACGTGCCTTCTAACCTGTGTGTAACATCTCTACACTATAATAGTTAGAAGCACCATTAGTCTCCTTTGGAGGCAATTTCAAGAAACTGGCTCAGTGGCACACCAGCCACACAGTGGAAGACCCAGAATCACAACCGCTGCCGAAGACCACTTCATATGGCTGCGTCATCTTAGGAATCGATTTGCATCTGCATCCTCCACAGTCCATTCAATGCCAGGAGCTCGTCAAATTTCAGATCAAACGGTCAGTAACCGGCTGCATGACGCTGGTCTTTGGGCTAGAAGACCCTACAGAGGTCATGTTCTTATGGACCAGAATCGCGAGAACCGACTGCAGTGGGCGAATCAGCATCGCCAATAAAATGTTGGTACAAGTTTGCAATTAAAACTGCAATAATGTTGCGATTTTGTTTTTTAACAGTATAGTTACATGTGCAAGACCAGTATTGAAACTTCACATCTGCAAGAGGTATTTTAGGATGTACACAGACCATTATTCAGCACAGTACATACAGGCTGGCTGGGGTTAATTCTACACTGATCATGTTTTCTCCAGAGGTTTTAACTGTCAACAGACACCAGCCCAATGTCCAGAGGGAGTATAACATAAAACTAACAGACTGAAATATATTTGTATGGTAAATAATATAAAGAGAAATACAAGTGAAAAAGAAGCACAGCTTGGAATCAAGGCAGGAGGAAAGTTAACAGAACTAATGAATGATAAACAAAATGAGTTGTGTATAGATGGGGTCACCTATGCCAGATAGCATATTTCAAGAGAGTAATAAATCTGCATTCTCCCCCACAAAGTTTTAAAAATAAGAAATTAAACAGCACTAGATATCCAGCTAAATTAACTTTTTAAAGAAACAAACACTTTGCATTTAAAGGCGACAGTATTTTCCATGTTTGGTTCAGAATTTCTTTCTGTTTTCATATTTTCATTAAATAGTCAAATTAAAGAGCAAATATTTCCACGTTGTTATTTTCAAATAATGCTAACAGGCATACAGTATTACTATGTGAATATTACAAAAGCAGAACCTCATGAAAATGAAACAAGAAATTATGTTAAAGTTGCTAGTCTCTTCTCCAAGTAGAGTTAAATTTATCAATTGCAAAACAAAAATATTAAATGAAAGAAAGAAATGATAGAAAAACTGTAGAGGTCAGCATGGCTAAATGGTTAAGAGTGCTATTTCTTAAACATCCTGTGTGCTGATGCCATGGTAGTGGGTTCAACCGCTACACAGGTCAATTGGACTAAACTGTTGAATTCTCTCCTTAACTTGGGGAAGTAAATTACAAGTACCCCTGAAGTCAGAGTGGGTTTGCCTGATGGCGAAGGACACTGGTAATAAGGAAAGCTAATTCACATCCAAAAATCAGTCCAGTGCTGTTGTAGCATGTGTATGGACTACGCTTGAGTTCAAGAATAGCGAACGCAAACAAAGAAAAGAAAACATTGTTTTGATTCAGTGTTTTACAGATTTTGTATTTTTGAAACATAAAACCAAATTGTAAAATATTCACCTCAACAGTAATCTCCTCCATTTTGTCCATTTCTGTCTCCTCCTCTTCCACATCTAAACCCTCCGGCTTGAAATTGTCATCTTCTTCTATCAGTTCTGTCTCCTCTTCTGCACTAAGTTGTTCTTCGTGTGTCATGAACATTGCTGATATGTCAGGCTTTATTTTGCTCACTCTCCTGACAAATGTTGGCACATCTCCAACCAGGAAGGACCAACGATAGCAAACCTTGGAGAAGATCAGATGGAATCATGTTTGTTTTATGTCAAAGATTTATTACAACCCTTTTATATCATAACAACATGCCCCGATTCAGGAACCTGCCATGGGTCTGATTGTTTGTTTGTTTGTTTGTTTGTCTGTCTGTTTGCTCACTTTGAGCTCAAGCGCAGTCAATACAAGTGCTACAGGACTGTACATCACAGGTGCACTGAATTGATTTATTTGTATTTGGGTTGGCTTAGCCTATTACTAGTGCCCCTCGCCATCAGGCGAACCCACTCCGACTTCACAGATACTGTGATGTGGTAGGCCTCTGCCATTTGGTAAACCTGAATGTATGGAGGAATAGGTGGCCAGTCTTTCTCTCATCAGCAAGATGATGAATGCGGGCGTCGAAGCCCTCGTTCTACCATGCTCCTGATACTATCAGCCTAGCTCCTGCCTGACCAACTAAGCCAACACGCTCTCTCCCTTATCTATCTATCTATCTATCTATCTATCTATCTATCTATCTATCTATCTATCTATCTATCTATCTATATATATATATATAGGCCTAGGCCTATAAATGAGCCAAATCTATACAATCATAGTACCCTCAAGCACAGGGATAAAAATCAGTGGTTTCAAGAAATAAAGAAATAGCAGAAATTCTTAACAATCATGCAGTGATGTGGCCTAGTGGTTGGTGCATTTGCCTGCTAAGAAAGTGGTTTTGTTCAATCCCCAGGAGAGACAGGATTGTGTTTTCTGATCAACATGGTCCGGCGGTTGAACTAACCTCATCTAAGTGGCCACCAGACAGAATTTTCTGGGAATTGTCTGGAAAGGACAACTGATGAGGAGAGAAACTGGCCATCCAGCTCATATCTGTCAAGGTCTAGAATATGTGAAGGCTTCCCACTTCGCATCCTAATGGTAGTATTCACTTCACATGCCAATGGTAGTATTCACTTCACATCCCAATGGCAGTATTCACTTCACATCCCAATGGCAGTATTCACTTCACATCCCAATGGTAGTATTTACAACCTAATGGCTATATTCACTTCACATCCCAATGGTAGTATTCACTTCACATGACAATGGTAGTATTCACTTCACATGACAATGGTAGTATTCACTTCACATGATAATGGTAGTATTTACATCACATACCAATGGCAGTATTCACTTCACATTCCAATGGTAGTATTCACTTCACATCCCAATGGTAGTATTCACTTCACATCCCAATGGCAGTATTCACTTCACATCCCAATGGTAGTATTCACTTCACATCCCAATGGTAGTATTCACTTCACATGCCCTCCCCCGATGTGTCTCCACCTTGCCGTGGTGGGGGAGCTTGCGTGTCCCATCGACCCCATTTGCTTGCCGATGGATGAAAAACTACATATCGGACAGCTTATGGGATAGGGACCAGACTAAGAGAGACACAACCTGCTGCTCTGCAGGTTAGACTGAGGATAGCAGTCAAAAATTTAAATCAGGTGCACGAAGGCAGAAATTCTTGGTCTGGACAAAACTCTTAAGGCTCCCTGTCGAGGGCTGTGGCAGCCACAAACCCTCGGATCTGAGAGCCGGGCCGATACCCACCTACCGAAATATAGGGGCGAGATACTAAGCAAGCTACATGCTCAGGTCTGATACATGTTCGAAGGCTCTCAGCTGGGGTATATGAGGGATTCCCGGATGAGAGAGCCTGGCCGTTTCTCATTCAGTGCTGCACGAAGGTAAGGTGCTGAGCCGGCAGCACATGTAGCCTACCTCGTGAGCGAGTACAAAAAGTCAGAAAAGTGCCCCAGTCGAAGGAAATGGTTATGAAAACTGTCTGTATCTAACTCATAGAGAGTGTAGACAAAAGTGGAAGAACGTCTCAATGACGCGAAATGGAATGCACGGCGAGCGAACCTATTGCGTGGTCCGAAGTCAAAAGCAAAAGCTTACCGAGTGGATGTCGCTCGCAGTCTGACCGCTCCTGGTGTGTGCTTGAGCGACCAGTGGCAAGCGATATGCTCAACACATGGAAGTGAGGAACTAAAGCAGCCATGAGCAGGACGTGGCAACTCCTCGGGTCAGCCCAGTCTAAAAGCAATATGTGCCAGCTCTGCAATTATGGAAGCCTCCTTGGATAGCGAGGGAATGCCCATGGTCTGCCCCTGCCTTCTCTTGAGGGCCGACCGCGATGTCGTTGATCATTCTATCTTGACCAGCTGAGATGTTGGCGACATCACAACAGTCTAACGTGCCTCGAAACCAGAGGAAGGCTAACCTCATTAAAAAATGCCCGCCGGAAGTGTCGTCCTACGGGTGGCAAACTAAAAATTGACACTACGCAATTACTTCCGAGTGAAATGTCTCGTCCGAATGTCTCTCGTGCTAGGAACAGCTCTGACTATCTAGTTTCCGAATGCCGCTCTTGTTCGGAACAGCTCTGACTAGGTAGTTTTCCGAATGTCTGTCGTGCCTGAAACAGCTCTGACGGGCGCAACGACAAGCACATGTCCAAAAACTCGCTGAGTGGATGCCGTCTGCAAACCTGTCTGGTTTGTGCGGGAATGGCCCGGGGCAAACGAAATGACCAATATATTGAAGTGAGGATTTAAAGCAGCCATGAGCAGGACGTGACGATTTCCCTCGGTGAGCCCAGAACCAGGGCGCTATATGTCGGCCCTGCAACTATGGAAGCAACCTTGGATGGCGGAAAATGCTATGGACTGTCCCTGCCTTCCTTTGAGGGATGACCGTTGTCTTCGACCGTTCAACCTTGGCCAGCTAGGTTGTAGATGGCACCACAAAAGTGAGAGTCTCCCAGAAATGCTACCTGGTCAAAAAAGCACGCTGTAGCCGGATGTGTTGGCCTACGGGTTTCGGCCCAAGGGCGCATAACAGACACACCGCAATCACATCTTAAAAAACACTCCGGATGAACGAAAAGAAGAAGACTTCACATGCCAATGGTAGTATTCACTTCACATCCCAATGGCAGTATTCACTTCACATCCCAATGGTAGTATTCACATCACATGCCAATGGTAGTATTCACTTCACATCCCAATGGTAGTATTCACTTTACATCCTAATGGCAGTATTCACTTCACATCCCAATGGTAGTATTCACTTCACATCCCAATGGTAGTATTCACTTCACATCCCAATGGCAGTATTCACTTCACATCACAATGGCAGTATTCACTTCACATCCCAATGGTAGTATTCACTTCACATCCCAATGGCAGTATTCACTTCACATGCCAATGGTAGTATTCACTTCACATCCCAATGGTAGTATTCACTTCACATCCCAATGGCAGTATTCACTTCACATCCCAATGGTAGTATTCACTTCACATCCCAATGGCAGTATTCACTTCATATCCCAATGGTAGTATTCACTTCACATGCCAATGGTAGTATTCACTTCACATCCCAATGGCAGTATTCACTTCACATGCGAATGGTAGTATTCACTTCACATGCCAATGGTAGTATCCACATCCCAATGGTAGTATTCACTTCACATGCCAATGGTATTATTCACTTCACATCCCAATGGCAGTATTCACTTCACATCCCAATGGCAGTATTCACTTCACATCCCAATGATAGTATTCACATGCCAATGGTAGTATTCACTTCACATGCCAATGGTAGTATTCACATCCCAATGGTAGTATTCACTTCACATGCCAATGTTAGTATTCACTTCACATGCTAATGGTAGTATTCACTTCACATCCCAATGGTAGTATTCACA